>WOUH02000001.1:9069243-9091215 GCA_009936405.2 Stevia rebaudiana
CAAGCTCTGATTTCTGGAATTGAGAATGAAGATCAACACTCATATCGGTACCTTTATATGAGTAAGATTTGAGGTTAAACTCAACAAAGCACATATGAAACAACCTATAAATGCACAAATTACAACTTGAAAATGAAAAATATGAATCAAAGATGAAACATTTTTTAGATCCGTTACCTTTTTGTGCTGACGTTGGTAGTCAATTTCTGAGAGATAACTGGATTAATCGATCTAAGGCACAGAGAGATGAACCAGTGGCGCCCGGTGGTCGTGATAAATGGCTGATAAGGTCAATCAACACCCAAACGAAGATCTGGGTTTGAAAAAACCTATAAATGCACAAATTACAACTTCAAAATGAAAAATATGAATCAAAGATGAAACATTTTTTAGATCTGTTACCTTTTTGTGCTGACGTTGGTAATTTCTGAGAGAAAACTGGATTAATCGAGCTAAGGCACACAGAGATGAACCAGTGACGCCCGGTGGTCGTGATAAATTGCAGATAATGTCAAAAACTATGCTCGGGGCCAGGTTGTCACCACCATCTGCATCCTCACCTTGTCACCCATCTTCGTCGTCGCCGAATTTAAACAAAGAGAGGGATCCGAGAGAGGTTGCAACAAAGAGAGGTTAACGACAACGAAAGTTAGCGGCGATGAGTGCTCCTAGGGTTTCATCAGGACGCAGGTTCACGTCGGGGAGGGTTGCGGTGTGGTGGTGGTGAGTGGTTCCCAAATCATCAACGTCGGAGTGGTGGTGGTTGCAGACTTGCAGAAGGTGGAGACGCGTTTGGTGTTCTTCTTTGGAATGAGGCGACATGAGAGCAGATTGGGAATTTGAATTTTGAAATCTGATTTTAGGGTTATTGTTTGTCTGGTGGTTGTCCGCGCGTGTTTGGAGTGGCACACATAAAATCCGACCCACAGGGTTAACATATTATAATATGGGTCAAATCTCTTAAACTCTTAAACATGCATCATTCTCTTGTACATCATGTTTTATTGTATTGTATATCTCTTAATCTCTTAATACCCACGGGTTGACCCAACCAATATGTATTATATACAATTTCCCCCTTTTAGATCAATTTCCCTGAAATCACACAAACCCTAACCCTAGCCGCTGCAACTGCTCGTAACAATGGCGGAGCATCTGGCGTCGATATTCGGAACCGAAAAAGACAGAGTCAACTGTCCGTTCTACTTCAAGATCGGAGCTTGTCGCCATGGTGATCGATGCTCAAGGCTCCACACCAAACCTAGCATCAGCCCTACCTTATTGCTATCCAATATGTACCAGCGTCCTGATATGATCACTCCAGGTGTTGATCCGCAGGGTCAACCTCTTGATCCGAGCAAAATCCAGGATCACTTCGAGGTTTGTTGTTTTTCATAGTTAAATTCCACTCTTATTGAGCTGATGATGTTTGCACTTCAATCTGTTGTGGACCGTGGTGTGCTTTCGTGTTTGGTACTTTATGTGTTTTGTTACGGTTGGTTAGCAATTTTGAAACCTAGATGGCTAGATCAACATGTATTGGGGCTGACATTTGATTCTCTACGATCAATTTATTTACAGATATTCATAATGCTACTAATTTAGCTTGCAGTTTGTTTTGATTTTGTAGCTACCGGCTATAATGTCAGATGTTGGTTTTCTCTTAGCATTAGTGTCATGCTTAGCTATGGGATTTGGTTTATTTAAAGCTCTAATGATGTTTGAATTTGTATATATGTCTATATTATGTTAAGCATTGAAATTTATCCTTCCTATGCAAAGACATAATAATATTTTTTAACTAGATATGACATTTGGACCTATAGTGTATTCATATTTACTTCCAATAAATGTTAGTTTTCAATCTTAAGCATGGATTATTCATATATGCTTCACTGTAAGTGTGAGTGTGGGACTGCTTGCTTTTCTTCATAGTTTTAACGGGTGTTTTATCTTGAATTTTTTTATTAAATACGAAATTGGACGATTAAGTGCAAAACTGCAAATATGAGTTTGTTCCCTATTATACATTATTTTTAACTGTGGTTGCTCTTTTTGTTCATCTTAATACTAATGTCTACATGCAGGACTTTTATGAAGATCTGTTTGAAGAGTTGGGAAAATATGGAGAGATTGAAAGCCTAAACATATGCGATAACTTGGCTGACCATATGGTATATCTGTTTTTACACAATAGTTCAAATAATTATTTTCTTTTATAAAACTAAGATGAAGTTTTTTATTTTTATTTCGCATTGTACAGGTAGGAAATGTGTATGCACAGTTTCGGGAAGAAGAACATGCTGCAGCTGCTCTTCAAAATCTGAGTGGAAGGTTTTATGCAGGTATAAAACTTAATTTTTTTGATTAATCTAAACACTTCCATAAACAATGTTACATACAAAGATTAATGCTTTTTATGCTTTTTTTTTTAATTTGATATCATTGAACCCTTTTAAGGAAATTGAATTCTTAAATATGGAATTATAAAAATCAAGTATCATTCATTACGTGGTCCATATTTCTTTACGTGTGTGTAACATGAGGTTTTTCATTAACTGTATCTTTAAATGTTGCTCTAACATAAAATATAATTTAATTTTCAGGTCGTCCCATTATTGTGGACTTTTCTCCAGTGACAGATTTCCGTGAAGCTACATGCAGACAATATGAAGAAAACGTATGCAATCGAGGTGGTTATTGCAACTTCATGCATCTGAAAAAGATCAGCAAGTGAGTTTACCTTTTTACCCTTTTACCACTCTCAACTTATCATATTCAGTTTCACTAACATATTCATCGCTTATTATTTTTCAGAGATTTGAGGAGACAGTTATTCGGTAGACGTCGGAGAAGCAGAAGCAGAAGCCGTAGTCCACCAAGGCACCGGAATCATGATGACCGCCCGTCAGGCGGCGGTCGTGGTGGTGGCGGTTACTCTGATCACCGCCACAGTGACAGAAGCAGGAGGCCCAGAAGCAGGAGCCCAGGAAGAAGATCGGGCCGGAGCAGAAGCCCCGATGGGAAGAGAAACCGAAGCCCGGTTAGAGAAGGCAGTGCTGAAAGAAGGGCCAAAATTGAAAAATGGAACCGAGAAAAAGAAGCAAAATCCGCTCCTACAACAGATTAATGGTAAATATTTTTTTTTTTGGGTTTAAACTTTTGTTTAAAGATATATTATTAATCAATTATAAAATTTAGATAAATATGAAAATTAGAAAGATTATTTTTAAAAAATAAAGAACAACCTCACTTGGAAGATATGGCTTACTGCCGGCTTTCCGCTGTGCAGGGGTACAGGTTGACCGGTCAAATCTATTTTCCTACTTTCCCGTCTTTACCCTTTTAAGGAAATTGAATAAAGATAACAGGGAAGACAGAGAGGAACACTAGCTGCTTATTGTTTGGTGTCATAAGTATTATTTTAATTGATATTAAGCGATCACATGAGGTTACTAAATTATTGCAGGACATGAAATCTAGGGTTACAGGAACATTTCTGTGACAAAGTTTTTTATTTTATTTTTTTTATGAATGGGTTTATTTGGGTTAGGTGGTGAATAAAATATTTTAAGTTTTAAGGGGAACATGTCAACCGGGTTTAATCTAGAGTCACTAAAGTTTATTTTTAACATTTTGTTACCGATTTGTTAAAAAACATTTATATATCAAATACTTTATAAGTGAAGCAGAAGCTGCATTACTTATATGTTAAGCGGTTTAAATTTTCGCCAGATGTTATTGCATATAAGCTCTATACGAACCCTGGTTTTGACCAATTACATGCGGGGACATTTATATATTTTCATTATTTAATATTAAAAAATGTGATCTTACTTAATTTACTAGTTTTGCAGGTTCAGGCATTCTGCACGGGCTCTTATTTTGCCATTTATTATTATATTTTTATACAGGTTTTCTTCGTCTGAACCTTCATCTTCAGCACAAGAGGAAGTATGTGACAAGAAGTTTATTTTTTATGGTTTTTTTAATGAAGAATTGATATTTGAAGCATGGAGTATGGAGAATGGTATTAGAATCGTCAAAGTTTTTTAGTGTTATTTGAAAGATTTTTGATGTATTTTCTTAATTTTTATCAACTGTTTTGTATGTTTTCACCGTGTATTTTGATTGAGAAAATATTGAAACAAGAGTATGATTTTGATATTGCATGTTGATGTGGAACTACGATGGATGTTGAAAAGTGGTTCAAACAAAACTACAAAAGTATGATTTTGATATTGCACGTGGTTTTCACGTGATTAGTTTTAAAAAGTGGTTACACCAAAGACAAATTCAGACAACCCGAGTTGAAGTTTTTCTTTTAATTAGGTTTGGTCAGATTTGATTATCATATAATTATTTACGTGGGCGCTTGATACAAATTCACACTCTTTGTTCTACAGTCCCTCGAGCCTTTGACAATTTGTTGGTTTTTAAAGATTAAACGTCACTTGTTATTAGATTTATGATATCAAATTTAGGATAACGTTATAGGAAAACATTTTAATCACGGTTGCATTCATTGACTTTTATTTAAATTTCACCGATCTTTTTTGAATATTTATAATTTTTATATATGACATTAAGTTTTGTACAAAACAACACCACAAAAAATCAAGCGTATTTTATGTTTAAAATGGGAATAGTCTCATCGTATGAAAAGTAAAAAAGAAAATTGTTTTTAGGTCTTTGATTTTTCTAGTAGGTGATTGTGTTTTTTCTTTTCGACTTTTTAGGTAAACAAAATTGAATGTTTTTAAATTGAAAACTTCTAAAAAACATTATAGTGAAATACCACTTTTGTATACTTCTAACATGTAAAAACATAATAATAAAATAACAACTAATTTATCTAATATCTAGGAAAAAATTACGTAATGATATAAAACGTAAAACACAATTAAAAGTGTCATTGTGTCTTTTCCTCCTAACACAATGACTAAATTATCCAACACACACAATGACATACTTTGCTTTTTAGGTATAAACAATGACGCACAAAAAGACAATGTCGTGAAGAAAAACATAATGAGTTAATGACCTGCTAAATATTCAAGAATATGAAAAACCTAAAAAAAAATTCTATACAAAGGTATTTACTCATATTAAAATTTCAAAGCTGAATTTTGACGTGTTTTTTTTTTATCAAAACGATAACTTACATAAAAGTTATGCACGTTTAAAAAGGCATAACAAAATCAACAAAGATGTTATTGACCAAAATACGACCAACTAAGTTTTGTACAATTTGATTTTAATTTTTAAATACGAATTTAATAGCTTAGATCCTTCTTAGAGATCTACAAGTGAAACCTTTTACATAACATGTTCTTATAGTGGAAGTCAAATTAATTTGCTCAAGAAAAACTATATAAAACATACTTAAAAAAATCTACACGACCACGTTTTCACTCAAAGAGTTTTCATATAAAACAATCACTCAAGTTACATAGAGAGACTAGTTTAATTTCTCCTATGATATCCGATGCCCCCAAGAACCGGTTATTAAAAACACGTTCATTTCTTGTTTTCCAAATGCACCATAGTGTGGAGATGAATATAGCATGAAAGAGTTTTTTGTATGCTTTCGTCAGTGGCCATGAATCATGAATGCATAAAACTTCCTTTACTGTTAATAATAAATCCTTCAGGGCGTTGCACCATCAAAAATAGAGGAAAATGTCAGAGCCTAGATTGGTCCTCTTGGTGATTTCTCTTTTTAGTTTTGTACTTTTCTTTCTAGCACCTTGCTAGTTTTTAATTGAATGGTCGTTCAAAAAAAAGTTACATAGAGAGACATAGAAGTTTCAAATAAGAATGACTCTCTCATGCAAAAACCAATAAATACCACTTAACTAGCTGTAATTTAAACATTTCTTATTTTATATATATTATTATTTTTTAAAATGGTTAACATCATTAAATGACAATTTTTTTATCTTTAATATGAGTACATAATGAAACCATATTAAAAAAAAATATGCCGTAAAATATTTGATATTACATATATGCAATATTATATATTTCTATGATGGTAATTCACGGAATTGTAGTTCCTTGTATTTATATTCATGTTTCCAAAAAGGAGCTATTAGGTTTTTCATTTATTTATGTATTCAACATGCATGTAGTCTAATATATTGCAGTTGTTTACTATACATTTGCAGTTTGATGGATACTTCATATTTTTAGTACTTTTAACTAGATATATCATATATTTAGTATATACTACAACCTAGGATGTATACTGCAAGCATATTACATATATATAGTATATACTACAACTTAGAATGCAATTTTTAGTTATTTAACATTGCTTCAATATACTCGAATTCAAAATAAAAAATTATGATTTAATGACGCAAACCGTTTAAAAAAATAATAACGTATGAAAAAAATAAAAATATTTAATGTTCACTTAAATGTGATTTTTTTAGGGGTTCTTCTTCCTCTGCTCCTTTCTAGTTCACATACAAATGATTTCTAACGTAAGTGGTTAGGATGAGGTACCCAAAATTTTATTAAACTGTGAAGGTCTTGAGTACAAATTCCACCCGAAACATAGTTTCAGGTTGGGTCAGGAGGTTTTCTCACATGGGTGAGTTTCCTACTTGATGGTGTTCTTGAGTGACTCAGGTATGGAGTGTTAAAAACAGTATGAACGGTTGACATCTTGTTTTAGAAATGCTCACTCATGTATTGTGGTGGTTTCAAATGTTATTATAAAAAATCTAGTTTCCATTCACATCTACAATATTAATGGCTAATTACATTTAATCTATTGCTAATACATTCGACCATCACAAAATTAATTATTTTGACTGCATGAAACTATTAACTGATATTTGCATTACAATATTAACTACTTGATTAGTTCAGTAGTTATTTCACACATATTCTGTTCAAAAATATAATATAAATATGCTAGTTTAAATAAAATACCTATTATGCCGTTCAAAATAATATCCAAAATAATTAAACTAAATTATTTAATGGCATACTTTGAAAATAGTCAAGTAGGTTGTTATATAATATATTGGCATACATCCGTTGAAAATAAAATTTCAACTAAAATATGTTACGTATTTATTTAATTCATAAATAAGGATTAACTATTATTGATTTTGTTGTCGTTACTACACTATCAAAGAAGAGTCATATTGGCTACATATCTTAAATCGTACTTGGTTGTAAGCGTGGTCACATGATGATGCATCCTGAGCTAAAAGAGATAATGGAAAAAAAACAATTGTCCGTTCAAAAGGATACGGATTTATTATTATTTTTACATCATATTTTTTCTATGTTATCCATGATTAATTAAGTGAGTTCTTTATTTTTTTCTTTAAAGAAAATAAGTAATTATTTATTTTATCAATAAACAATAAATTTCTATTTTTTTTACTTTGGTTGTAACTAATATTATTGCATTTAATACAGTTGCATTATTTTTTTGTTTTTTTAACAGTTGTGGTTGCATTTAATGATGACAGAAATTAATTACATAATAAGTAAGATAAGATTTATGTAATTAATGATACTTATAGTGTAGTAGTGTATGGTGATAATAGATGGAGGTGTAAAACACCACTCTTTTTTAGTTCTCACCCAAACAATGGTTATCCATGAATCACCCACATAGTTTTCTTTTTTTGACCTATCATATTTTTTTCTCCCTATATTTAAGTGGTGTCATGCCACTTGATGCAATTTTTTTATTACTTAAATTTAAAAAGAAATAAACAGCTACCTTTTATTCTTGAAATTGAAAAAACCAGTTTTCATTTTTTACTTTGTAAAACAAAAAAGCATTGTTTGGCTTTAGACTAAAATAGATTTATGGCAATGGTTTTTTCGATGGTAGGTGTTGCAACTTCGATCTTTGGACCGGTAATTACTTTTTGTCCCATTATATATACTCAACAAAACTAATCACGAGAACCAATTTTATTATGTCATAACTCAACGAAAATCTTCAAATCATACAAAATTACAAATATATTTACACCTGCATCTTGTATTATTATCGATGCATTCCCCCTCGGCGAGAGTCCCCTTCCAAATACGACAAAATTTATTGCACTCTGCATTTGGACAATTCTCCCACTTGAGAAAAACTTCACATGTTTTGATCATTATATTTTCCTTGATCAACCTATCACCTAACACGCATAACATTATTGCGTTTAAACGTAAAGTAAAAGGAAAATAATATATGTATAAAATACATATGATATATTCGAATTATCTATAAAAATACCTGAAATTGGTATTGTTGCTCTTGTTGTGAGAAGTAACAGAAGGGTACAAAAGATGTTAATAAGCTTCATTGTTAATGTGATTCTTGCTATGATTTGATTAATTCTCGACCTTTAACTTCTATTCCAACAGCTTATTATATAGGTATTTACAACATTGTTCTATTATTATCTTTTTCTTTAAAGGGCAACTTCATAAAAATGTAATAAACTTTTTCCTTAAAAGGTAATTTAATAAAAATGTAATAAACTTTTACAATTAATGTGTCAATCTTATGTAATTGACCTGACGATATAGCTTTTTATAAAAGATTTTTATTCTAAAAATTGGTTGACTTATTTTTTTTACAACGTGCGTATGAAAATTCTTCCAAGCATCATCATTTTTCACAAACTTCAATTAAATTATTTTTTTGATTAAATTCTGTTTTTCAGCAAGCTGCGTATTAAATTCTTTTCAGTATCATTCTTTTTTCCCTTCTTTTATTACGACTTTGATTAAAAAAAAATTTGACAATCGAAACTTCATAATTCATAAACGATGTTGAAAAAAATCTAGGATTATAGTGTACATTTACTTTTTTATTAATTTGAATATAACATGAAATCTATGAATGAAAACCACCAAAAAGTTAAATGAGCTAATGCGCACAACGGTTGGCAGTGGGCGGATTTTTAACAAGGATACATCGTTTTCTATTCAAAGTTGTACATATTTACAAAATAGTCACCGCGTCATCCTGACCATTGATCATAACATCTAATGGTTTAGAAACCTTTTTTACCCCTCCTATTATAAGGACACTTCCAAAATAAAATTTAAGTGACTTAATTATGACACACATAAAAGTTCTTTATGCTTTTGTGACATTTTCCCGTTCTTTAATTGTTGGGTTTGTAATATTAATTGATTTCAAAATTTTCTTATTTCTTTATACGTTATTATTTTTTAAAACGAATAGCCCATTAAATCACAAATTTTCTCCTCTTCCAAGCAAGTATATAATAAAGCCATATAAAAAAAGAAAAAAATTGCATCATAAATGATAATTTATAAATTTAATTCTTTAAATTTATATTTGTGTTTCTAGAAAAGATTTATTTGGTTTTTTCATCTATTTATATATACTGCATATATGCAGTATGACCTACTACAGTCATACTCCACATTTACAACATGATGATAATTCATATAATTTGTACTTCGATATACTTTATGCATTTCCTATAAGTGTTTTTTTTATATATCTATGTATATTACAACTAGCCGTTCAAAATAAAAAAAAATGTATAGTACAAGTATACTACAACTTACCACCCCGTATATAATAGTGAAATTAAATATGTGTAATAACATACTTGTGAAGTAATAAAACCAAGTTTGAGGTAAATAAACCTTATAATCTCATAGGTAAAGTTTCTTTGTATTTTAAAAACCGTAGGTTTATAAGTATTCTCGTCACTCTTTTGCAAAACAAAAAACGACACGTATATTTAAAAAGTAATCGTAAAAATTAACAAAAATCCCTATGTAAGAAGTTAACATAAAGTATGCTTACGTATGTAAATATGGTTTATATGGTTTGCACAACTTATTAAGGATTTCACTTTATTTACTTTCTAACATAGTTACATAAATGTAATACGGCGATGAGAATTTATAATTTGAAAACCAACTTGACTAGAGAAAACCAACGAAGCTCATGTAACAAATCATCATTAACAAGGGAGGGGTTTGGCGAT
Source organism: Stevia rebaudiana (assembly GCA_009936405.2). NCBI lineage: Eukaryota > Viridiplantae > Streptophyta > Magnoliopsida > Asterales > Asteraceae > Stevia > Stevia rebaudiana. Next base: position 9,079,248 of record WOUH02000001.1, read on the forward strand.
GTTACAGTTTTAGTCCCTGCGTTTTATTGCTTTGTTCTCCTTTGGTTCACAAGCTTGAAAATTGGCAGCCTTAGTGCTCACAGTTTTAGTTTAATTTAAATCTATGTTAATTAGTATTTAGGAGCTGGTTGTAGTTTAGTCTTTGTCAAATTCAATCCCTCTAGTTTGGAACTTATTATTTTATAAAATAGTTTTATCAAGCCTTTATGTAGAAGTTTAAAATAGGTTAATTCATCAGCTTTTTGTTCCATTTACCGTGGAGTAAACTTCTCATCAGTACGGGTCAATGGAATGGCTCCCTGGCCTTATAATCCATCGACGGGAGGAATTCTTTTTGGTTTTCTTTGTGAAGATAAATGACCTACTTAACACAATACAATGTCTCACTCTCAGAGATTCTCCTTGAGTTCATTTGCTTTTAGTTTAATATGGTATAGATAGCAATAGTTGTTTTTCCAGTTTGTCAGTCCCCGATTATAATTTCTCGTTGACCACTGCCTATAGGAACCAGGCTATCTACCACTTTTAACCCATTTTGCATAGGCTCGTGCACAGATTTACGTTCAATAATCCCAGGGGCTTTCACTTCGACACATCTTCGCTCATGATCGCTTTGAGCCCCTCTTCCATCTTTAGGTACTCCCAAGGAGTCGACCACACGCCCTAGCATAGCCTTTCCCGCATGGACATCCACAATAGAGCCAGTGCGTTTGACATCTGCTTCTTTAATAGCAATATCACTAACAAAGACAACAATCCCTACATTCTCATTCTCAAGATTCAAGGCTATTCCTTTTACACCGCTAGCAAATTCAACCATCAAACTAACAGTTTTAATGTTTTCATTTATAAACTCATTATATGTTTGTAGTCTTTACGAATATATATATAATAATTTATTAATGTGTACATGTATATTTATGTATATATAAACATTTATATTTACAAACTTTGCCTATATATTCATGCATGCACAAAATCAAATATAATTACACGTAACTATTTATTTAAAATAAAACAATTACGTGCCGGGGTAATTACCGGTGAGTCTGTCGAATTTTCATGAATGTTAACATTTAAAATTTTATAAATTTTAACTACCTTTTTAAGTACTGTTTTGATTTTATTTATTTTTTGGGAAAAGAAAACTTACAAAATTAAACGTAGTAAATGTGATAAATTAGAATTTCTCATTAAAAATAGTCAAACTAAGCGTAGGATAGACATTATAATAAACAAAAGAATATATGTGAGGAAATAAGCGGTATAAATTTTGAGTTGGATAAATAAGTAAAAGTATTGCTATTTTATAACATTATTTTCAAGTGATTTTTATTACTAGTAAAACCATTTGACTTGCTTGAATAGAACGGTGTAATATTACAAAGTTATGTATAATATTTTATAATACTTTGAGGTGTAAACTGTAACATTGCAAACTTATGCATAGTATTTTATAGTACTTTGAGGTGTATACTGGAGCAATTCAAGCTTATGTATAATAATTTATAGTACTTTGAGGTGTAAACTAAAACATTACAAAGTTATGTATAATGTAAGAGTTAGAAACACGGAGGCTTGCCAAAAAGAATTATTTGGTACCCAACTATTATAAAATGCAAGAATAGTCCAAAGGTTTGATAGCAGGTAACGAGTTTGATCCCCAACTTAGTTTCCTCAGTTAAATCATCTCATGTACCTCCCAAATGAGTTGGGAATCAAATCCAAAATTTGGCACACTACAAGGACATCCGTGTACTCAACTCTAAGTTGGGGGCTAAAATCTTTACCCACTGTCAAGCTTTTGGACTATTCTTGCACTTTATGGTAGTTGGGGACCAAATCTAAATACTTGCAATTGACAAGGACCATCCATGTACTTCCCACATTTTTTAATTCTTTGATGTTGTAACTAATTTTGTCTTCAACACATACCCTCTCATGATAGAGTATGCATAACACATTCTAACGATACATTAATTTAACCCAAGTATTGATACTCCTAAAACTTGCATACATAAAATAGTCACTACCAAAAATCTCACATTTTATGAATTCGTGTTCTTTTTTGGATAACATGAGTCACATGGCACGTTTAAATGAGAGGCATAGAATTATTAAAAAAACCAAGTATATTTACCAAACTGACCCAAACAAACCAGATTTTTAACCAAAACAAGTTCTGCTGTTGATTCAACTGACTACTACAATAGTGTTGATTTATCGCGAGAAAATATGGGTGTACTAGTGTGTGAAACGGCTATGAGTTTGGTGGTTTTCTATAATATTAATATTTAATAGCAAAAGTAAGTAATAATTTTGCAAAATCATTATAAAACAGAAGCAGTTAAAATAGTAGAAATTAAAGCAAACAAATCCAATCACTTAAAAACATAATTCTGGTGCCTATGTTTTCATACTAAAAACAAACCTGCTTCTTAACCTAAACTCAACAAAATCAGCCACCATCCTCATCTTTTCAAATCCAACATTTACTTGTGCTTAGCTTGGTTGTGAGACTGAAGCGCGCTATCCGATTTGAATTTCCTACAAAACAAACCAAAAACTCAAATAACAAAAAATAATAATATTTCTTCAGGTTAAATACATCAACCGAAACCATAACATAGATAAAATCTTTTACCATTTGCAATCATGTTGGAATTGCTACCACTGTATTTTGTTTATATACAAATGTAATTATTTATATATATATATAGCAAAAAAAAATTTATTAGTTATTTTATCATATCCAAAAGTATAACAGTTATTATGTGTGTATATATTTATTTAATACATAAAAAATATTACATTTATACAAGCAAAAAATTGCTTAGGTGGTCAATTTTATAAATATAACTTGGTTCATTTACACCTTTTTAATAATATAATCTCTTAAAAGATTTTAGATGAACAGAAACAAAAGCAAAAATATACCTGTTGCAAGGCTTGCAAGAATGCACACCATCAGTAGAAGCAGAAGCTGTGGTTTTCTGATCAGACTTGTTTTCTGATTTAAGTTGCTTGTTAGGCTTTGATGGATGAGGAGTCGCCACATGTCCTCCAGCTTTCTTGCCATCTGTCAAAAAATTACATTTAAGTAAATATTATATGCAACGTTTTCAATATCAATCTACATTCATACTTTATTTAAATCTAGAATGTATCAGGTTTTTACCAGTCTTCTGAGGAGTAGACACCTTTGCCTTTTTCTCATTTACAGGGGTCTTCATTGCAGACTCGTTTGGCCTCTTCTTTCCAGATTGTTGCTACAATTTAAACATAATAAAAAATATATGTTCAAATTTTAATAATAAATAAAAATAAAAGAGAAACAGAAAATGTAACTAACCTTGTTTGGTGTCTCTTCGTCCTCATCACTACCCTCCTCGCTATCAGATGAATCCTCATCGTCCTAATAAACAAGTTCCAAAAGTTTTAAAAAAATCACAAACTTTTTGTTTCTTTAAAATCCATTTTTTTAAAACTTAAACATCTCATTTAGAAACACAACTAATTCATTCCATTCACATACTCGTAAACCAAAAATTTTTTGGTCTACACAAACCTACTATAAACAAAACTTATCAAAAGTAAATTAACGATATATGTAAATGTAACCGTAATTAAGAATCTGCATACCTCATCGGAATCAGAATCTTCAGACATCGAATCACTTCCATCCGATTCAGAATCATCTTCATCAGCTTTAGCATCTTTCTCAGGTTCAACAATTGTCACCTTCTGTTTACCATCTTTTTTATTAGCTGCTGCTAATGAACTTTCTGCTTTCTTAACTGCAACTGGATTATCTTCTTTTTTGATATCCTTACCTGCAAACCCAACTTAAATATAAAAACTACAACTAATACAACAATTGCAAAAATAAGAACCAGTTTATACCATTAGGAATAGGATTTGGAACTGGAAATTCCTCCAATTCATCATCATCTAAAACCAAATAATAATAAATAATTAAATATGTATATATATATATATATATAGAGAGAGAGAGAGAGAGAAGATAAGTGTACACTGACCGCTTTCTTCAGATTCAGTGATCATACAGCAAAAGAAGAATTCAGTCAAGGAGACAAACAAAACTCATTTTCCAATTTCTAAACCAGCATAATTAGGTGAAAAAATGGCATATATAAAATTAAATATACATATATATATATATATATATATATATATATATAACTTTGTATAAAGGATATGAGCTGCCATAATAAGGTTGCTCAGCTAGGTATCCATAGAAGTAAACACTGCCATTTTTCCAGTTGTGTGACAGCTGGAAACCTTTGTGAATCACCAGATCAAATATCTGTTGAGGCAATCTCTCAGAATTAAGTGTTCCAAGAACAAGTTTCTTGTTATGAATGTTGATGTGCAAGCAAACAGATTCATTTGATTTGTTATTCTTGATTTCTCCAAGACAAGCCTGTGTATAAAAGCTTGATTTTTATAATGATTAAAACAGAAAAGTTGGCAAGCATCATAGTATGAAGAAGTTTTATACCTGTGAAAGATGTAAAACCTTGTGTTCATCAAGCACTACATCAAGTGGCTGACCACTTTTAACCTCAACACCTGCAAATATATATTAATATGTAAATGAATTTGCAGCAAAAGAATAACCACAAAAGTAGAAAGAAATGTTGCAAATATAATTAACCCTGAAACATTGGTATAATTTGTTTAACTAACGCAGAGTGGAACACTAAAAACACAATTTAATGTTTCCTAGCATTGATTGTGATTACAAAATCCAGAATAGAAATATATAAACATATAAACAGTTCCAGTTACACAAATGTATGTTAATCAGACCAAATTCACAAGTGCAGGTGCTGACACATATAAGTTGCTAACATCTTTAGCTAAGTATAGATAATTACATCCCAAATCATCCTTGCAGTATTTTTTATTCAATATAACCAACATAACAATTATTAAAAATTATAAAATAATCTCCATTGAAATCATACGAACAGTATGGTATACACAAACGCATTTAAAACCTGTACATTAATACTGATTTCCAAAACAAAAACAAAGCTCAGCTCATAAAATCAAAGCAAAAAAGCGCATTACAGATACACAACATGCACACACATTCACAAAACAAAGAAAAGCTTACATCATACATTATATAATAACATTATAGTACTCAACATTATATAGAACCAGCACAATCATACTAATTTTCAAAACAACGAAGCTCAAGACAAAATATCAAACAAACAGCACATTACATAAACAAAATCACGAAATGAAAGAGGGGAACGGAATAATACATGCAGATATCTAACAGCAGAATACAGAAATATAAGATTCGTATTCACAGAAACATACAAAACTTGCACACTCACTCTGATTTCCAAAACATAAACGAAGCTCAGTTCGTAAAATCAAAAGAAAAAACACTTTACGAACGAAACAATAACAAAAGGATTCATAACAATCACCGTAAATAGACAGATGATCTGTAATCGAGCATAATTATGAAATACAAAATATGGTTCTTATTTTCGTCTGAAATCAACCCTAACGACCGACACGAAAGATGAAAAAATGAATATATTAGAACATATAATTCTAGAATAATGAAGTGAGTTTCGTTACCCCAAAACTCCATCGTTGTTGCAGAAGATTCGAGAGAGAAGATGAGCGGCAGAGAAGAGTGTGAATTGGCAGAAAAAAAATGTTTAGGGTTTTGAGAAAATGAAAATGAAGTTATAAATAAAAAGCCAGTGGGGACGGAGATAAAATTCGCTACATCGCAGACCACCGTTGCTTTTGAAACAAAAGAAATTGTCAAAATACTTAAATTCATTAAAAAACACACACCATCAAATTGATAGCATACGAGTTTTATTATTATTATTATTCATATATACAACTAGTTTACCAACCTGATACAAAAGTATCTGGAATCTAATTCCCTTAGGAATCCGTTTTCCTAGACCTATTACCGGAGATTCCTAAATCCCCAAATTCCGGCAACTCATCATCTCCGGCACCAAATTCCGGCAACTCATAATTTCCAAAATCACTCCAAATATCTTCCTGTTTCACGTCATTAATCTCACCCGAAAACCGTTCCGACCAGTAATCCTGTGCAGCCTCCGATTCCTCCAACACATTTTTTCCTTTCGACTCGCGATCTAATTCAAGATTTCTTGATGACTCACCAACATAAACACGATTTTGTTCATGCGGTTGATGTTTAACAAACTTTCGACTCGTTCTTGAACCCAATATTTGAAACATTTGCTCTGTTTTTCCTGTCAAAGATGACACGAGTGTCGGGTTTTGAATCAATTCAGCCAGAAATGAAACCATTTGCATCTGTTTATTCTCAGCAGCTTCGAGTTTTTGGTTTACGGTTTCCATGTATTGATGAGTTTCGTGATTTTCGATATTTAATTGCGTAATTAGTTGCATCATTTCCATCTTATCTTTTTGTAATCTTTCTATCTCGGCTTCGGTTAACGACTTGTTGAAATCATCATTGCCTGTAAATGTGCTACTTGTAGACATCGTTTGATTCGATTTACGCCTTTGAATGTTCTTCAACAGATGTTTTTGTCCGCGTATAAACATTTCGTTTGCAAACTCCCATTTGTCAGGATCAATCTTTCGAAACCCCTGAATGGATTCACAATAAAAATTAAAAAGTGAAAAAAATAATTAAAGCAGCACGATGAACAGATCTATCACAAACTAGTTAACCACCTTCAATCAGAACAAAATAGTGATCGAAATTGATATGAACTCGCTTTCGTCATTCTACAATACATTATAACTAACTACATGGGGTTCAATAAAAAATTTTCTTTTAAATAAATTCGGGTTTTATTTAATAAAAATTGACATATTCTAGTGAAAAAGGTGGTCTGGTTCGGAGGATACATACAAAATGCAAGTAATAGATTCCAGTTAAAAAAACCAATTGAAAATCAAACGATAAACATTTAAACAAGAAACATATGAAATAGCATTTAACACTTATAATGACACCTATAATTTGGGGTGTTAAAATGTTTTTTAAGCTAATATAAGTACCCACATATGTATTAAGTTGTCGAACAAAGCTCGAAAAATTGTTGTGTTTGAAGTTTCTAGGCAAGATTATTCTCGCAAACTCGACCGGATCCCACACAACAAAGCTCCTCCCGTTCCCGCCCCATGAGATAACCGGGTCTAACATCGGGTCATCAACTAAATCGAAAGTTTTACACAAAAATGGTGGGATTTGTGTTCCTTGCAAATGCTCGAACGGTTGTGGAATCATCTCTCCTTCTTGAACTGTCACCGCGTTCGTATCTATTGTTGTCAATTTCAGATCATCAAATACCGACCAAAGTATGAAAAACAGGTGATTTATATCAAATCAAAGATACTAAAAGAGTGAAATGTTAAAAGGTACTAATAAATTAAACACACACCAAAGGTTATTGAGAATGGAAGTGGCTGTTGGCAAGAAACAGGTATAGAAGACCATCCAGTCAAATTCGGGTCGGGTGGTTCGGATCCTGTCGGAGATGATGAAGAAGTGGGATTCATTGGAGAGGAGGATGGTGAAATTGTTAATGGTCGGTGGGGATGTGAAATCGGTGTATATAGGTAATGTGTTTAAATATATATAGGGTATGAGGCGCATACGTGTATTAGATTTTTTGACCGACTTTTGGGATTTTAACTACTTTTTGGGATTATAAACGTCAAAGCCCTAACAAAATTTTCAATTTGTTTTTTCTTTTCTTTTTTTATATTTTTTTTAGAACAGCATTTGCCTTTTCTTTTGAATGGCAAATTAATTATTAATATATTCAAAGTACACTAAATACACCTGATTGAACTTTTGACATTCTTTCTAAACTACTCCTACACTAATCTATTTTTTTCAATTTACTTAAAAAGATTAATCTATAATCTTTACATGTTACTAGGTGCATAAATCATCCAACTTTTTTTTTTTTGAACGGCATAAATGATCCAACTTAGTTGGGCTTGAAACTACCGGTTTGAGCATAAAACTTGTCAAATTTGGTAGCGCTTTAGAGGGATTGGAACCGAAACCGTAGAAACCGTTTCGGGTAGTATTAAGTCTGGTTTGGAAGCTATTGAAAGTGTTTTAAAAGTGTTTTTTAAGTTTTGAGAGATTGAAAAGTATTATTAAGTTTTAAGATATTGAAGAGTGTTTTTTAGAGTTATGATTGAACTAACATATCTAATACATGTATATGATCACATGGAATAAAATGGTAAAAAAAAAACGTAACAAATAGTCATCTAATTGCTATAGATTTAAACCAAATAGGTTTCCATGAGTTTTGGTTTCGGTTTCCGTTTAGAACTAGTTTCGTGTTCTAAAATCTCTTTTGACATTCACCTCTACAAGTATGAAAAAGCAAAGCGAAAAAAAAAAAGAAAAACAATATCAAATTCCACAAATTGATAAATTTATTCTTTCTAAATATGTAACAGCGTTTGAAACCACACCCAATACCCGAGTGAGCCTTCCTGAGACGGGATGTCAACCGTCCATACTAATTTTGACGCTCCAGGCCTGACTCACCCAAGAACACCATCAAGGAGGAAACCCACCCCTTGTGGGAAAACCCCCTGACCCAACCTGAAACTATGTCTAATGTGAGATTTGAACCCAAGATCTCCCCATTTTATGAAGCCTTAGGTACCTCACCATAACCATTTGAGCTAGAGATCATTGGTTGTAACGGATCTTACTAATCGGTCAGTAATACCCACATCATAAATTCATGATTACCTCATAATCTCGTATCTCTTAGTTTAATAACAAATTACCATTATTTATGAGTGTGACCCGAAACGAACCGAAAATTCAGATCTGGATCCGAACACTAAAAATAGGGACTCGAAAAAAAAAACTCGGTTTGTCACATGCGGTGGTGTCTTCACATCGGTTGTTAGCCGCGTCCATGCAGATATTTAATTGGCGGTGTCCAATCAGGTTTCAAAGAGGAGGGATCCAAGGCCGTACGTGTCATCTATGATTGGCAAGAAAAAAACTTCCTTATTAAGCAACACTAATAAAAAAACAAACGAAACGTTTTCATGAAAAATAAATAAATATAGTATAAAATAAAATACTCGATTTGTATATCCAATGCACGACCACGTATGTGATTACGATCTTTATTACTTCTCGTTTTAACGTACATGCAACTATTTTATGATAATTCATTCAATGTTTGTATGTTTTCATATGTAGTTATTATTTGTTGATGGTAACTAACCATCTAGTGCGCAATTATATACGATTATTAATTATTATAGCCAAGAACCATATTAACATCAAACCTACCTTCTTTCCAGTTTCCAATACACCAACAATTTTCTTCGTCTCAAGTTGTTCATTCTTTTCTGTATGTTGTAAACCGTGTTTATATATTTGAGTATGTTGTTCCTTAATACCTCACCTAGAGGATAACCTAAAGTATATATATGCGCGTTTGATTGAACTCTGAAAAAATGGGTACTGATTCTAAAATGGTCGAATAAGGGGGTGGCGTACTTAGGGGAAGGTTATGGTGTGGTATGGAAAGGGTGCATGTCTAGTATGAAATAATAATTTTTAAGTTATGGTTAATACTTAACCCACTACCAACAGGATATTCACATACCTTAACTTTAAAACCTATTAACAATGAGTCATAATCACCAGTCATTATATGGCAATAGACAATATAATGTTACATCTTGAGTTGGGTTATATATATCGCAAAGTGTTTTATATACTAAGTATGTTGATCATTACCTATTAATCGACAATTAATAATTTTTTAGGCACAAATTGACGAAGGGGCTCATAAAGAAAGTAGCCTTACAAATAATGCGAACCGAAAAGGTAAGTGGATTGTTGATTCGGGTGTTTATGATCATCCTTTACTTAGAAATATGACAAGATGGGATAAAAAAAATGCCCGTCACCATACCAAATGGTGAAAGTATACATGTTAAAGGTCATGGTAATTACACCTTGCTGAATGGAATGGTTAATAAAAAGTTTTACATGTTCCAGAATTCAAATACAGGTTACTGGTTGGTAAATTATCTTATGGCTTACAATGTGCTATCACGTTCTTTTCAAGCTTCTGTGTCATGCAAGACTTACGTTCGAGGGAATTGATTGAAACGGGTGAATGCATCAAGGGTCTATATGAGATGGGATGATAGGGGATGAGAGGCAAGTGATGATGGCATTAGTTAATACGTTACACAAAAGACTAGGTCCCACATCTAACTTTAAACTTCCTTGTGTTGGGTTTATTAAGGATGTTTCTTTGAATTTGAAAGGTATTTGTGATGCTTGCATTAAGGCAAGATTTACTAGATTGTCGTTTCCAATTTGTACGACAAAAACTAGTGCATGTTTTGAACTTTTGCATGTGACGCCTGGAGAAAGTACCGCACACCCTCTTTTACACAAGCAAACTATTTTTCTTACCATCGTAGATGATTTCAGTTGAACCGTATGGGTCTTTCTTCTCAAAAGCAAGTACTCGTTTAATTAATTTTCATAAATGGTTCAAGTACGATTTGAAAAGAACATTAAACAATAAGCTGCGATAATGGGGGGAATTTACATCTAACATTCTCAATTCTCATGCTATAGAAGGAATTTTATTATAAACTACATGTCCACACACACCTCAACAAAATGGTGTTATGGAACGAAAACACCGACATCTTTCAGAATTTTCGAGGGCTTTAAAATTTGGAGTCAATCTTCCTACTAAGTTTTTTGGGAGAGTGTGTTTTGATGACAACTCATATCATAAACCGGCTCCCATCCGATGTAATCGATAGTAAAACACCTTATGAGTTTTCTTTCTACTTTACAACATAAGTCCTAATTATGGTCACCCAAAGGTGTCCGGGTGTCTTGCATGTTATCAAAGCAATAAAAGAAATGGGAATACATTTGAAATGAGAGGAAGATCGGGAATATTAATGGGTCATCCACCAGGCACAAAAGGTTACAAAGTCTATAATTTTCAACTAAAAAAATGGTTCTCACAAGAGATGTAAAATTTGTGGAGGGCGTTTTTCCTTTCCCAAATATTGCAAGCAATAAGGAGGAAGTTTTCATATGGTCAAGAAATTGGGAGGATGATCCTACTGTTACACATACACATAACACATCACATCGTTCCGATAGTACTCAAAACAAATCCTTATGATCATGGAGTCAACCATGAGCCCAATCATTTCCAACATGAGCCCATTCACAATAATGCACCATGTGATCCATTAAATTGCTTTGAAAATAATGAAAGCCAACAAAATGGCTTTTTGGAAAACATTACAAGCCCACATATTGAAAGTACAGAGGTTCCTCCTTCTAACCCAATAGCCGAAGAGCCCAGAGCCGAAAAATCTGAAAACAAACTGAAACTTCTTCTTGAGCGGCCCAATAGAAACTAAATCAAAGTTTTCTTGTCGGGCATTACTTCTAGGGGTGTTCAAAAAAATCGACATTCGAATAAAATCGAAACCCGAATCGTATCCGAAACCGAAAAAAACCGATTCGAATTGCTTTTTCGGATTTCGGATCGGATATAACCAAATTCGAATTAGGTTTTCGAGTTAATCGGATCGGATTCGAATTTGAGTTTTGAAAATTTTCGGTTTAATCGGATTAATCGGATATCCGTTTAAGTAGATTAATCCAATATGCAATATCTAGCCCAGCTGCCAGGCCCTAGCCCGGTATCGATTAAGTTGTTCTGTTTCAAGGGCCCAACCCACCGATCTTAACCTGTAAGTCTAAACTCGGCGCATATTCTTCAAAGCTTTTTAAACCCTAATTCTAAATCAAGATCTGGAGGATGCGACAAAGAGCTGTGAGCTCGTCCCCATCGATTATTCGACCAGTCATCAATCTTGAATCGGGTTCGAGTTTTGACGAAGACAC
>WOUH02000001.1:9121972-9137757 GCA_009936405.2 Stevia rebaudiana
CTCTAGTTTCATATTTTCCTACCAATTCTATACACTTAATATACTCGGTGATACCTTGGGTGTGTGGACATTCCCGGCAGTACATATATTGTTTCGGTTGTTGTACCCTGGGAGACAGACACGTTCGTTTGAGAGAAGGTGTGAAATCTATTTTAAGGGAAGCGTATTGAATACGTGCATCAACCATAACTGTCAACATGTTTGCTCAAATGTTGCAGTGAAAACCAAATTGAAGACTCAAGTCAATTGTTGCTATCATAAAGAATTTTGAAGACCACGTGTTGAAGACAAATGAGTTTGCATGAATTATTTATATATTGATGTAATTAATTTTATTTATGTTTCGTTTGTTGTAACACGTTATTATACTTGTTTGTTTCTTAGTAATAATGAGAGTATCGTTATTATATTTTAATTAAAACGTGACTCATTTCCTATAGTCTGATGGTTCTACTTAACCTTCAAGATTCGTACTGACAAAATGACACTAATGTAAGAACTACGTACGTACTAAAGCAGTATATATATAAAGGAGTACAAATATAAAGTTGTTCATAACAAACAAAAAGTGGGAACCAACGTATATATAGTAGTGCATGCTAGCGTGACTCAAAGTTTTATGACGCTAACAGAATCTTAAACAACATATTTTGTTCGAATTATAAATCAATATATAGGTATACTCCATATTTTTAGGTATAAAGAATCTTTAATTCCAAAAGGACCTGGTATTATATTGCATAAAATTTGATAGAAAAGCATTGTCATGAACTTGATCAACGGAATCTGTTATTTGATTATATATAGATTAAGATATACATAAATTTTTAAAAATACAAGAAAAAATATCAACTTATGTGATCGATCTATCCTTTTAAATTGAAAGTTGTTTACAATATATAACATATATCATTTCGAATTTTATTAATTCCTGTTTTTATTCCACAGATAGAATTTGTATGCTTTAAATTTCACCAGCTAGAACAACTACTGCTTCAACTCTCCGATAACCCTAATAACTCTTCCAAGTAATCCCTACCCAAATCCTCAAAAACTACAACGTCTTGCAACTTAACTTCCTTCTCTCTCTCTTTCTCTTTATTCTTCTTCATCATCATCATCGATTTCCTCTTCATGGTGTGTAACCTTTTTAGCGCCAAAACCGGCGAACTACCTTTCTCGTACTTATAATCCATCTTCCTCAAAGATTCATACGCCACCTCCGCTGAGAAATTAAACACCGCCTCTGAACCACGGAGCGCGAATGCTGCCTGATCGTACGCCAAACCAGCTTCCTCCGGCGAGTCAAACGTTCCAAGCCAAACCCGAACCCCATTACGCGTCGAGTCGCGTATCTCTGCCGCAAACTTCCCCCATGGCCGCCGCCTAACGCCTCTGTAACTGCATTCATTCTCCGGTTGATCCAAACGCTCCTCTTGTTTATTGTGGTGTGCTGATTGTTCGTCGGAGATTATTCCGAAGAGAAGCATCTCTTCGGAATCATTCTCATTGAAGGGAAGGAAGAGGTCGTCGGCGGGTGGGTAATTACCTCTGGTGGAGGACTCCGGCGGGCCGGAGAAGATCTCCGGGTAATAGATATGATTCATTTTGATTATCTTATTATCAAAGATTAGTCATGTTTTTATTTGACTTTCTGTTTTTGGCAATGAGTATTGTACGTATTGAATATAGATTTATTATTTGTTTGTTTGTTTTTGAGTATATATAGCAAAGGTGGCGAATGAGCTGGTGGTGAGGAGTTAATATTGCCAAGTCCATGATGGTCAAATTTAGGGGTGAGCATGGTTCGGTTTAGTTCGGTTTTGACCCAAAACCATAACAATAACTGCTATGTCGGTTAAACAAATATCTTAACCATAACCAGGCGGTTTCGGTTAATCGGTTTTAACGGTTATAGTGGGTCGGTTATGGTTCGGTTAACCGTTAAATAAACATATAATTATATATTTAATAATATTAATATCATATTACCACTTAACACAATGGTATCCTTAAATTTAAACAAACGTTCAACCAAACCATTAACAAAGCGATAAGATATAATCCGTAAATTCAAACAAACGCCTTTTCTTTAACAAACGAAACGTCAGTCAGCCAAATGTTATATAGTAAGTTATTAACTATTAATATTTGGAACAAGTAAAATACCTTATTCTTTTCTTTAATTTCAAATCATTCCTAATTTTGTGTGTCTGACCTTGAGGCTTATGCGTATTATGGTATTCCGTATAATATAAATATTAATTATATAGATATAATATGTTTATGAATTATATAATATATATTATAGTATAGGCGGTTCGGTTCGGTTTTGGCGCTTATAGAAAAATGGATAACCAAAACCGACCCGCTAATTTCGGTTATTAAAAAAACAGTTAACCAGACCATCGGTTTTTCATTCGGTTCGGTTTTATCGGTTATAACGGTTATGGATCGGTTAATTCGGTTTTCTGCACACCCCTACGTCCCACTATGGAGAGCTATTCAAATGGGGGACTGTGAGAAAGCTCGAGAAATTTTCAGCGAGGACCAAAATGCAGTGACTAATAAACTCGACCTTAGTGGAAGCAGAACACTTCATGTTGCAGTCGGTAACCCTGAAAATATTTGGTTTTATTGAGAATCTCTTGGAGCTGATAAACCCAGAGTTACTTCCAACTTTGGTCGATAATAGACACCGAAATGCATTGCACTTTGCTGCAATTCTTGACAACACGATAGCTGCAAAGACGTTGGTTGAAACAAACCCGTATTTGTTATTCACCGTCACGATGAGGGATGCATGCCTATCCAGAGAGCTATATTTAATTCTCACAACGCCACTTTTCTTTATTTGTTTAAAGTTTGCAAACAGCATATTGGGCTCAGCCAGAAGGAGGGATATTATAATCCTTTTCAAGGAGAAAGGGGTGTTTCCATTGTCGTTAATACAATCTTGTCGATCAGATTTAATTTATTGGGTTAGTTTAATTGGAGCATTCACAACCCACCCCTATCCCTAATAACCCCATCTTCAAACTTTTACCAAAACAACAAAAAACCACTCTCCATCCCATTCCCATCCCCCAACCCTATAGTTAATAGGGAAATCAATCTCATCCCCATATTTGGGAGAATACAAATTTCTGTTTCATTATTCTAATATTATTTGTGACCGGGTGTGAGTGGAGAAAAGAGAAAAATTATAAAAAGTGAAATAAAAAGTATTATTTAATTGAATATATATAGATGAAAATGGAAAATGAGTTGTATAAAGCTTTTGAAAAGTACTCATATTTTTGTAATAATAATGAGTTTTGGTTAAATTATAAAGATGAAGATGGAGAATATGTTCTGAATGCTCTTATATCCCTTGACCCCATATATAGTAATAGTAAATATTTTTGTATTGTAAATCCTACTTGCAGATGCTTCACTTGACTTGCTCAAGGAGAAACCTGAGCTCGCTAGAAGAAATGGTGGTTATGAACTTATGATCCATTATTAGCTATTGCCAAAAAGTGGGATGCATATCCTAGCGCCAAACAATACAATTTCTATCAGAAATTTGTTTATTCACGTAGGTTCTTCACTTGCACTATATATATACACACACATGCACACATAGGGATGGTTTATGAGAAAACCAATCTTCTTGCGATAACTAAAACCTCACTTAAATTAACTTTAAACATTTATTATTTATTGTTTTCTAAAAATTTTGTATCATTGAATCACAGATTTTTGTTTCTTTATTACAAGCATAATGAAGCTATATGAGAAAAGTAATAAATCGAGTCTTAAGTTGTTTGGCACTATATATAATGTAGTATACTTGCAAGAAAACATAAAAAACGAAAATATGATGAATTCTTTATAATAAATAAGTAAACCAGTTGAAATATTAAAATTATGAATTTACATCATATCTGTATTATGAGAGCAGTATGCAATATAAATAAATACATGAAAATAACAAAGAAAAAATCAAATATATTTAAAGAAAATTGAAGTATGGTTTTTAAGTTTTCAAACGGAAATAGTAGTTCTCAAATGATTAATCTTAATCCTATATACATATTCATTAAACGAATAGTGAACAAATATGATTGGATTCGAATGTAAATATATATATACATCATAATCTAAATAGCTAACATCTATTTCATTTACAAGATGTGGGGACAGAGAACTGCCGCTTAGTTGATGCATACAAGATTCGTGATATTGAGAACCAAGAGACATGTAAGGCAAATCTTGTTACTGAGTGCATGAAGAACTACGTCTACCCAGGTTTGTGATTCAAAAAGTATGATAAAATCAATCATAAAGATGATTTACCAAAGGTTTGTGCAGTTATGTTATTACTTGATTTTCATAGAACTAAATCTACTTTCTTGTGTAGTCATCCAAAGGATTTATGTTAAATTTTGGAAACTTGCAGTCCTACATGGTAATGAGAGTTTATGTTGGTTAATCATTGCCTAAATGCTTGTTTTTTTGGCCATTCTAAAGTTTCTCCTTCATATGTATGGTTGTTTTCTACTAATTCACTATAGTGCCACATATCAAGCACATCCAAGAAGACAAAGTGAAACACAATTTAGCTCTCATGATACTGAAGTTTATATGCGAGGAAATTGGTAAACTAAGATCTAATCATTTCGAACATTATGTTGATGCATTTATTGTGGCAGTAAAACAGAATACTCCAGAGGTAATAGAGCAAATCATAAAGATTTTTCCACAATCAATTTGGACCCATAACAATGGTTATACGCTTACTCAACTTTCAATAATGAACCGTTGTGAACATGTTTACAACTTTTTGGTACACGAGGTGACCCAAGACAAGTATTTGCATAATATAGTTGTTGACAAAGATAGAAATAACCTTTTACACTTGGCACCTACACACAAACTCAGGTTGATATGTTATTACTGGTGCAGCATTACAAATGCAAAGGGAGTTACAATGGTTTCAGGTTGATATGTTATTTTCTATATCCAAATATAATGTAATTACTTAATGGCTTTAGCATCTATTGCCTTTTAGGAAGTGAGCAAATTTATGCGTTCGAAGGAGAGGGAAGCGAAGAATTGTGAAGAAGATACTCCAATTATGGTGTTTAGAAAAGAACACAAGGATCTGAGAAAAGAAGGCGAAGAGTGGATGAAAAAGACAGCAGATTCATACACAATCACAGCTGCTCTTATTATCACAATAGTTTTTGCAGCGGCTATTACAGTGCCGGGCGGAACCAATGGGGACAACGGGATACCAATTAATGAAACCAAGCTGAGCTTCATCATATTTGTTGTCTCAGACGCGATTTCATTGTTCACATCCACTACCTCTTTGCTGTTATTTCTGTCCATTCTCACAGCACGTTATGCAGAAGAGGACTTTCTCTACAAGTTACCTTTGAGATTGATACTCGGTCTAGTGATGTTATTCGTGTCGGTGACAACAATGATGATAGCCTTCAGTGCAACATTATATATTATGTTTGCGCAAGGGAAGTCGTGGATCCTGGCCCCAATTGCTGCTTTAACGTGTCTACCAATTGCTTCATTTGTGACATTGCAATTGCCATTGCTTATTGATCTCATCTCTTCGACATATGGTCCTGGAATCTTTCGTAAACGAAGTGAGCTTAGATTAACGTCTTAAAAGGGCTTGAAAGGTTGCACTTTTCAGGTGTATTTTCTTCGTTTTTTGTATACAAAACACATTTAGACTTCTTTTGGTGGACTTTAATTCATGTTATATAGTGTAACCTGTCATGTACCACAATGTAAAATTTTCAGGTAAAACTCATGTTTAGAATAACCTGTCATGCACATAATGTTGCATTTTCAGGTTTAAGATCTCAACAAACATCAACGACCACATGCTTGAGTCGACCCCATTTATATTAGCAAGAATACCATTGATTTTAGCAATATCGCTCCAAATAAATAAAACGGGACTATCGCCATTTGACATTGCAAAATGGTTGCCATGTTGGAAATTTGATTAGTTTCTATATACACAATCGACACCACCTAAATGATTTCGTTTTGCAATTTTGACACAATATTTAATTTGATCTTGTTTTCTAGATCACCACAATCGACACCACCTAATTTGACTCAACCCATTCTGAAATGGGATTGTTTAATCTATGGGTTAAAAATCACCCACCAAAACAACCCAGAAACGTCCTAATCTTTACTCAGTCTCTATCATTTCTATTAATTTTTCGTCTATAAAACCTGGTAAGAAAATATTCGAACACGAAGATGTAGCTTCTTGATCTTCCTCACCACAACATTCTCTGCACCAACTGAGGTTTTAGAACATATATCCCCATCGTTGTTGACACTCTTACGCACCAACTGAGATCGTCGACAGACCGGAAATCTGGAGTAGCAAATCGTCGCCGGAAATCCAATTCAGATCACGAACGATGGCGAATATGCAGATCCTACAGCCATCTTTAGATTCTTGCTCTCTTTTTTGGACGATTCGGTTTAATTGATGTCTGTTAGAAGATTTAGGTCGGACCAAATAGTAATTCTTGTTTAACGATTCTTGTTGGACGATGATTTTGGGATTAGGTGTTGAAATTTGAAAATCAAAGTTTGATTTAAAGGTCTTGGGAAGCCTCTGCTGGACTGCTGGTATACACAAACTAGGTAAAGAAGATGATGAATTTTTGATCGGTATTTCACTAGTTTTGGGGTTCGGGTCTTTGAAGATGTTCACTACTACAGTCGACAATGCTAGGGTCTATACCTAGACCGTCCGTAGTGGGGCGTGGGAGAGGGGAGGATGGGGCTGTAACGCCCGGAACACCGGAACGGAGGGGCGTGGTGGTCGGCATGGTGGGGTGAGGCGTGGGCTGGAGCACGACGTGGAGGAAAGGTTGAGTGTTTTTTATTTTTATTTTATTTTTCAACCAATCATAATATATCACATTCCCCTTCTATTTTATACTCAACTCTCTCACCTTCACTCATCCATTACACCTATTTTTCATCACCCTTATTTTCTCCTACGTAACACTGACGCGTCATAACTCACATCTTATTCACCCTTTACCACTACGCATAGTCTTACTGGATCCATACTAGCCATCATGTCACCTCAGTTTCTTACTCACTCATCCTTCTGATAATCACTTTTTAGAGCATTTACAACTCATCCCTCGTCCCTAACCACATCTTCAATTTTTTGTCAAAACAACAAAAAACCACCCTCCATCCCATCCCTCATCCTCATCCCCCAACCCTAAAACTAATAGGGAAAACAATCCAATCCCCCATATTTGGGGGAACCAACCAAATTCTCATTTTTTTAATATATTTATGAGTAGATGTGAGTGAAAGAGAGAAAAAATTATGAAAACTGAAATAAAAATTATTATTTAATTGAATAAGAGATGAAAATAGGGAATTAGTTGTAGGAAGTTTTTAAAAAGTAATCAAATATTTGTAAAAATCATGAGTTTTGGTTGAATTATGAGACCCCTCTGAGCTCATCCCCTATCTCTATCTTAATAACTATTTTAATAATTTAACCAAAACTCATTATTATTACAAAAATTTGATTACTTTTCAAACAATTTCTACAACTTATTCCTTATTTTCATCCCCTATTCAATTAAATAATATTTTTTATTTTACTTTTTATAATTGTTCTCTCTCCTCTACTCACACTCACTCACAGGTAATATTATAATAATGAATAGGGATTTGTTAAGTTCCTCCAAATATGTGGGATGAAAGTGATTTCTCTATTAATTATAGGGTTGGGAGATGAGGATAGAGGATGAGATGGAGAGTGATTTTTTGTTGTTTTTGGTAAAATTTTAAAGATGGGGTTAGGGATAGGGCATGAATTGTGAATGCTCTCACATCATCATCATATTTATTTCCACATCATCATTTCTTTTTATTATTTTTATTACCAAATATCTTATTTTTAACCAAAAAAAATATATATATATTAAATAAACAAAAAGAATTGTAAAAAATTAAATAAAATAAAACAAAACGTAATTAGTTAAATAAAAATAAAAGTAAATAACCAAATTGCATTACACTAAAAATAAAATCTCACAACCTAATATTAAAAAAATTATACAACCTAAAACTAAAAATAAAAATCACACAACATAATTTTAAAAAATAACAAACTAAAATTAGTTGCGTCAGATTATGTCGTAGATGTTCGATTTTTGTTAATGATGTTCCACCAAATCGTTGCGTAGTGCTTTGTGAGCTTCTTGAACACGTAAACGTCTAAACCTCTTCAAATGTGTTTGAAATTATGACAGTGCTTCATTATTATAACTTGGCAGCTCGGGTTCGTCATCGTCACGCGACCAATTAGCTATGGAACTATGTCTTTGATAATTTTGATCCAGTAAATCAACCGGTGAGGAAACACCACAAGATTATTACCTTCCTAAAGATGACTACCCACTAGAAGACAATGACGAAGAACCACCGAAAGAAGAAGAAGAACCGCCAGAGGATGAAAGCGTGATTCCCTTCCATGACCAATGGGAAGATGAGCGCAATACGGATTACTACCGATGGGGCCTTCTGTGATGTGTGTGGTAAACAAGGACCAAAATTGTGATTAAGTTTTATATTGGGTGAAAAGACAGCTTTACCTCACCTGTAAAATCCTGGTCAGGTGTTTGGATACTTCAAAGATTATGATCAATTTTAATGAATTTTACAAATACTTCAAAGATTATGACACAATTTAGGGAATTTTAGGTAATTTTGATTGAGTTTAACCAAAATTTAATCACTTTTAATCGATATTGGTGAATTATGAGTATTTTAACCGAACTTTTGACTCCTAGACCCATCTAGGAACAAAACAGACGCTTAGGCCAAAATCCAAGTGTTTGCCCACTTTTCAGTAGGGGTGTGCTCGGTTCGGTTATTGGCCGAAACCGTAACCATAACCGAAGTAATTGGTTATCATTTTTAATACCGTTCGATTTTCGGTTTTTTTTGGGTTTCGGTTATTTTTGGGTTTTTTTTTGCTTATTAATACAAAAAAAAAAATGCAAACGATAACTTAGTAGTTAATAATGCATAAATTAAACGGTGAGATAAAAACACAAATCAAAACAATAGTATATCATCAATTCATCATGTCTTACACAAAAAAAACAAAGATCAAAACTAAATAATTAAAGAGTAAACTTGTACGATCGACGATTGTTTCCTAATCTTGAGTTTTAAGTTTTTTACATTTTTATTAAAGTTAATAACTAAATAGTAAGCTTTAAGTCTGGGCTTTTTACAAAAAATGTAAAGATATTGAGCTTAAGAATTGGATAATATCGGTTCGGTTTATAGGTTTTTCGGTTGTTTAGGTTCTTTTCAGTTATTTTCGGTTATTTGAAAGTAAATAACCGTGGTTCGATTTTTTTGGTTCGATTTTTTCGGTTAATTCAGTTTCGGCTCATTTTTTCGGTTTTTGCTCAACCTATACTTTTTAGAACACTAATTTAAAGTAATCAATTAAACTAATCAATGAAACGATTATGCTTTACGTGTTCCCTCGCAACTTCTTTGAGAAGCATATTTCTACTTCTTATTATTAAAATCTCAATCAAAGGCCATTGTGTATATAATAATATTTGTCGGTCATTATGTATATAATATTTATGAAGTTGGAATCTTCAAAAGGGTTTCCTATTAAGTTTTAACTGTAAGTATATAGATCTATATATGTGTTTGTGGATTCGAGAGTTGATAGTTATCTGCAGTTTTGTGGATCCGACTTGCTTTTAATTAATGCACCTCAAGGACACGGAGTAATCTTCATCAATCATCCAATCTGTTGTTGACTTTCCATTACAATGGCTACTTTAAGCACTTCCAGCAGCAACACCATTAACGAAGGTATGTCCCTAATTAATACTTCTCTTGTGAACTGAAATTAGTGGAAAAACGGGTACATGCTTACATCTATCTGACCCATTAAAAAATCAGGTCTTTTTCAAACATCATTGCTGTAAATCCTCACCCACATGCCTGACAAGACGGGCGGGCGGGACGGGTAAAAGGATTAGGCGATGAGTAATATTCACCTTACATCCCAAGATTCCCCACTCTTTTTACCTATCACTTCATCGTCACATTACCATCTTATACTTTCAGCTCCTAACTATGTAATCCATTGTCGCTCTTCACCTTCCCCAGTCCCCACCATCTTTTTTATTTAATTATTTCTTAAAATGTTTTCTTTTTATTAAAGAAATATAAAAATAATAAAAAATGTAATAAATTAAAATTTCATTGACTTACAATAGTTTAAAAAAGTTACGAAATATAAAAAACAAAGACTTGTAAACATGAAAAATATATATATAATTCTTATCGTTGTTGATTATTATGGTTGACGAACTATATTGATGTGATGGATCAAATCCGATTGGAGCGATTCGTGTTCTTCATCGCTTCGTATTGACAATGGGGATGAAGGAGAGCCGACAGGGATCGGTGGCCGTTGGGACCGATTTGGGCGTGTGGATGGGATGGAAGGGGGTGTTTCTGTCGGCCCCCGCGTGCCAACTTACCCTCCAAGTCCTAGGCGGATTACGCATCACACATAGTCTTAGAAGGGGTTTTGGTCACAAGTAGTCATCTTAAAAAGTGGTCATTTTTTTACCGGTCAAAACGGGTTTGATAAAATTAGGCAAGGGTCCAAACGTCAAAGTTATATATATGTAGTTTTGTACGAAGCAACAACTCGTGGTAATTTGTACTACTACCTCCCCTGCTCTAGCAACGCCTTCTGTAACCACCATAGAGGAAATAGGTATGTTAATTGTTAATGGTTTCACTGTTTATTTCTGATGTTGCTGACAATGGTGGTAATAGACGAGGATGAGTACACCCCGCTATGTAGAGCTATTGAAATGGGGGACTGGGAGAAAGCTCAAGAATTTTTAAATGAAGACCAAGATGCTTTGACTGCTAAACTTAATGTTGACGGAAGCAGAACAATTCATATTGCAGTTGGTAATCCTAAAAATATTTGGATTCTTGAGAATCTACTGGAGCTAATAAACCCAGAGTCACTTCTAACTCTGGTTGATAGTATGCAGCGAAACGCATTGCACTATGCTGCAGTACTTGACAACACGATAGCTGCAAAGAAGTTGGTTGGAAAAAACCCATATTTGTTATTTAGTGTCGACTAGGAGAATTACTTGCCTATCCAGGGAGCTATATTTAATTCTCACAAAACAACTTTCCTGTATCTACTTCAAGCGTGCAAACAACATATGGGGCTCTGTCAAATGGCAGGATCTTGCAACCCCTTTGTAGGAATAAGGTGTGCTTCCCTTGTCGTTTGTGCAATCTCCTCAGGGTTTTTTGGTGAGCTTCATTATATCATCTATGTTTTATCATTTTATGTCATCTTTCAATATACTCTAATAGCAAATAATTGTAAATCCTACTTGTAGATGTTGCACTTGACTTGCTCAATGACTATCCAAAACTAGCTAGCACAATGAGCATAAGCACTCCATTATGGAGTATCGCGAGTATGTCGGATGCATATCCTAGTGCCAAACAATACAACTTCTACCAAAAATTTGTTTATTCTCGTTAGTTTCTTCACTTGCACTATAATTAGTATATGGATCCCAATGTAAATATATAGATCATAATCTAACTTACATTTATTTATTTAAATTTTCAAGATGTCGGGAAACATAACTACTCCTTAAGTAACACAAATGAGATTCATGATATTGAGAACCAAGAGACATATATGACAAATCTTGTCACTGAGTGCATGAAGAGCTACGTCTACCCAGGTTTGTGATTCAAAAAGTATGATAAAATCAATCATAAAGATAAGGATTAATTTATTCGTATGGGTCACCTTCATGCTCTCAGTTTTGTTCGGTCATGTTATCACATGAATTTCATAGAACTGAATCCGGTTTCTTGTGTAGTTATCCTAAGGATTTATGTCAAATTTTGGAAAGTTGCAGTGCTACATGGTAACAAAAGTATATATTTTAAATGCTTTTTTTTCATCATTTCAAAGGTTTACCCTCAACTCTATGCTTGGTTTCTATAAACTGACTACAGTGCCGCATATCAAGCACCTTCATGAAGACAAAGTGAAACACAATATAGCTCTTATGTTACTGAAGTTTATATGCGAGGAAGTTTCTAAATTAAGATCTAACCATTTCGAACATTACAATCATGCATTTGTTGAGGCAGTGATCAATGATACTCTAGAGGCAGTTGCGCAAATCACTAGGACTTTTCCCTATTCAATTTGGACCAGGGGTGTGGGTGTCAATGGTTATACACTTTCTCAACTTTCAATAATTAACCGCTCTGAGAATGTTTACAACTTTTTGGTGCATGAGGTGACCCAAGACAAGTATTTGCATAATACAGTTCTTGACAAAGATAAAAATAACCTTTTGCACTTGGCTGGCCTCTTGGCACCTACACACAAACTCAATAGAGTTACTGGTGCAGCATTACAAAAGCAAAGAGATTTACAATGGTTTCAGGTATAAATGTTATTCTCTATATAAAAAAATTATTAAAAAGGCATAAACTTATTGGCTTTAACGTCTATTGACTTTCAGGAGGTGAGCAAATTTATGCGTCCAAAGGAGAGGGAAGCCAAGAACAATAAACTAGAAACACCAATTATGGTGTTTAGAAAAGAACACAAGGCTTTGAGAAAAGAAGGTGAAGAGTGGATGAAAAAGACAGCAGATTCATACACAATCACAGCTGCTCTCATTATCACAATAGTTTTTGCAGCGGCCATTACAGTACCCGGCGGAACCAACGGGGATGGTGGAAAACCAATATATGGAACTAGGCTGAGCTTCATCATATTTGCTATCTCAGATGCCATCTCGTTGTTCACATCCACCACCTCATTATTGTTATTTCTATCCATTCTCACAGCACGTTATGCAGAAGAGGATTTTCTCTACAAGTTACCTTTGAGATTGATACTCGGCCTAGTGATGTTATTCATGTCGGTGGCAACCATGATGATAGCCTTCAGTGCAACATTATATATTATGTTTGCACAAAGGAAGTTATGGATCCTGATCCCAATTGTTGCTTTAACGTGTCTACCAATTGCTTCATTTGTGACGTTGCAGCTGCCATTGCTTGTAGATCTCATCTCTTCAACATATGGTCCTGGAATCTTTCGTAAAAGAAGTGAGCTTAGGTTAACATCTTTAGAGAGCTTGGATGGTTGCATTTATATGGTGTAATAAACTACAAAACATATCATGCTAGACTTCTTTTAATGGACTTAAATTCATGTTATATAGTGAAACCTGTCATGAACCACAATGTAAACTTTTCAGGTAAAACTCATGTTTAGTGTAACCTATCATGCACCACAATTATGCCTGCCAATATGAGTAGGTTGGGTTTTGAGTTAGAATGGGTGCAAGTTAAGATGGGTAATGGGTTAGGATGAGTTTAGAGCAAAATCAATGTGTGTCGAAATGTGTATGTTTAAATAAAAAATCAGTTTAGCTAAGTTAAAAAGGGTTGGAAAGTCCATTTTGGTGATATTTTGTGATTTTCTCATCAAAATACGTTGTTGACCCTCCTTGTCCATTCAAACCCATTCTATTCACATAGTTTTCAAGTTACCCATTTTGTTTTAAGGTGTTACCCATCTCAACCGATTCTATGTTATGGTGTTACCCAATTCAACCAAAAATACAAAAATTGTTTACCCAAACAAACCCATTTCCCAAGCTTTGGGTCAAGATTGCAGGGCCTAACCACAATGCAAAATTTTCAGATTTAAGATCGTAACAAAGGTCAACGACCACGGGCATGACTTGACACCATCAACCCCATTTTTATTAGCAAGAATACCACCATTTGACATTGCAAAATGGTTGCCAAGTTGGAAATTTGATTCGTCTCACCCCCACCCCAAATGACTTTACGTCAATTAGAATTGACTTTAAAACAATATGACAAATTAAAAAGACGAACCCAAGATTTTAAAATCTGGAACGGACCACTCACCCATAAATAAACACCACCAGCATTAAAAAAATGTTATTACGGATCTATGACTGGGTGTCTACGGTTGACTGTAGTTTGAGCTGATGAAAGGTTTATTTACAATTGAAATGTATGTGATTTGAATATATAATTCCTGCAACATCACAAAGACTCAAACATATAATTTCACCAAGCGTGACGTTTAAAGAACAACACTAAATGTATTACTTCAAGGAAAACAAATATTCAAATATTAGAGGGGTCCACTTCAAGAAATAGTTGGAGTACCATGTAGCTTAAGATGGTGTTAAAATATGTCCAATTGGATAAAAAAAACAAAGATATACACCTAAAAGGGTGCAGAGTATATCAACATGGGAGCCATGAGGGTATGCATATGCAGCACGTGCGACCATATAGGGCTTGATTTTTGTATGGCTCAAAATTTTGACTTTTTATATATACATATAATTATATTTATAACTAAAAACATATATGATTTACAATCAAAATCATTTAAGTTATTAAAGTTTTAATCTAATTACAAATGACATAAAAATAGATTAACTCATAAAATATTAATATGTTAACTCAATTTTCAATGATTGCACATTGCACCTAAATTCTCGAAGACGACATGTAGATCAACAACAGGCAAAAGTTCTAAGGTACTAAACTAATCAAAAGTAAAACTCCGCATTTCATAAAGATGACACCAATGGCCGGAAAACAACCACCTTAACAAGCAATGGTAACCTACCAAATTTCAAGGAATTGGAATTTGAACCACCTTAACGAGAAATGGCCGAAACACAACCACCCTTAGGGTATGTTTGGTTCACAAATTTTCCTAGAACTGGAATTTGAATGTTTTCCATTGGAAATCATGTTTGGTTGGCACTGCCACATAATGTTTTCTATCAAAATCCTTCATCCATAAAAATTTAACATTCCATCTGTGTGGGATGAGATTTTAAACATTCCACTTGAATGTTATCTAATTACCAAAGAACCCTCACATCTCATCTTTCTAACTAGACCTGGACTAAGGTTGTTTGCGATTGCTTAGTTATTCCAAAAGACTTTTTTGTCAAAACAGTTTATTAGCTTATAACTTTCTGAAAAGAAGTTTTTAAAAAAAGTGTTTGGATTAGCTTTTGTGATAAGAAAAGTCAATAAGTCAATAAACAGTTTTTAAAAAACTGTTTGGCTTAGCTTATTCTAATAAAATGACCAAATAAGGATATATTCTTATGTTTAGAACCAGTTATAGATTGTGGCGGTGTCAGTGATGATGGTAGTTTGTGCAAAACCCTCTGCCGCATGTGTCCATCAAAACCACTACGGCCAACGGCCTTGTGAGTTGTGAGGCTTTCTCAAATCGTTGTTGTCATGGTGTGAGTCACCCGGTGACACCATCGTCGCCGCTACCATCAACGAGACCAAAAAGATGAAGAGGTTGGAAATCGCGAGTGGAGAAAGGACAACACCGCTGTGCTGGCGGTGGCCGATTTGTAGAGAGATAGAGTAAGACTATCCGGTATACCGGGCTGTATGGGGGCTGTATTGAAAGTTGTATTGTCTGTCACGCAGGAGAGAGAAAGGGTAAAGTGGGTGAGTAAAATGGTTGAAATGCATTAGCTATATTGGAGGCTGTAGTGGGTAAAAAGTAGGTGTTGATGTGGTGTTTTGTGATTGGTAGGAGGGTGATGTGTAATATTGTGATTGGTTAG
>WOUH02000001.1:9144836-9158168 GCA_009936405.2 Stevia rebaudiana
TTTGTACACGTGGCGTATTCTGATTGCATCCTACGTTATGTACGA
Organism: Stevia rebaudiana; assembly: GCA_009936405.2. Classification (NCBI taxonomy): domain Eukaryota; kingdom Viridiplantae; phylum Streptophyta; class Magnoliopsida; order Asterales; family Asteraceae; genus Stevia; species Stevia rebaudiana. The sequence continues at coordinate 9,144,882 of WOUH02000001.1, forward strand.
AAATAAACATATGTATTTGATCCGCCTCCTATTTACATATACCTTCCCCCAAAAAAAAACTTATCGTTACTTCTTCGTTCATATTCATAAAGTTTATTCATCTCTTTAGTGGTTAAGGGGCTCTTTGTTTATCTTTTAACAAGCTTTTCATGATTCATACCTTTTACTGATTCAAGACTCATACTGTTTGTTTCGTGAGCAGATGTCTGAATGATTCAGACATTTGCCTCTGAATAATAAGCATTATACAGATTTTAAAAGGTTAAGACCTGTTATCTGAATTGATCAGAAATTTTAATCTGAACGACTAACCATTATATTGCCTCTTAATGATTTATACCTCCAGTATTCAAATACTTAATGATTAGACCTCTACTTGCTCAAGAAGTTACCAAACAACACCTAAAATTGTAAAATACATTTAACACAAGGGCAAAATGGTCAATAGAAATGAAAACGGTCTCACGAAGTCACGAGTTGCTTCCACTTTCCTGTACGAGACGCCGGATTTGAGGCGGTGATACCGATGTCTCGCCTCTTTCCTATAAATGTAAACACTCACTCATTTTCCATGAGCTATCGACTTTCCCCGTCTCAAAAGATTCTCTTTCGCAGATCTCAAATTTTACAACCATGTCTTCCTACAGAGGAAAGTACGCTGGTATGATCTCCATCTTCATCTCTCTGTTCAATCTGTTTAACCTTTTGCTTTCGATTCTGTGTATACATCATGTTTGTTTTCGTTTAGATCTGCTGTTGTTTGACTTCGTTTAAGTTAATAGGGTTTTGCTTTGCTGTTTTGGATCTAAATTGAGCTTTCAACTAATTTTTGTTTTAATAGATTCAAACAATCTATTTCGACCCATTTTTTAACAGTTTGGTTCAATAATTTGTTGTTACGAGTTATTTTGATGTATTTTGTAATTTACGAAGGGGAGATTTGGATTTTGAAACTCAATTTTTTATAGATCTGTTAGTCATCGTTGAAGAACTGCCATTTGATAACTAATACGGATATGTTTTGTAGCTGCTGTTTAGTAATCTTCAGTTGGTTTGACATATATTTGTTTCTGGTCATTATTGATGACGTTCATCTTTTTTGGTAGCGTTTTAGTATAGCGCATATGTTCTTCTAATGCATCACATGATTTTTGAACCTGATTGTACTCTAGTCCATTACTTTGACTTGAATCTTTAGCTAAAAGAGTACAATCTGTATATAGTTTATCTGTTTAAATGATATAGTAGCTAATGAATCCTAATTAGCTTACATGATTAAATGATTTCATAGCTGGTGAATTATATGATAATATTTTTACTCATCATATGTAATTTTTTTTTTTTACTGGTGTCCACTAGAGTATGCTCTTTCACTTGTGATTTTTTGAAAAGACCCTGTTTTTTTAGCCGTTTTAAATCAATAGATATATATATCACTGTAGTAATGATTTTGCTTATCTTCAACTAAAGTTCTGCTTAAGTATATAATATATATTATTTTGATATAAATCAAAATCAATGCATAACGCCTAATGTTATTTTAAGAAACATATAATGAATCTTTTCATTCCTATCAGATGAGCTAATTGCCAATGCTACTTACATTGGTACACCTGGAAAGGGTATTCTTGCTGCTGATGAGTCAACTGGTACAATCGGAAAACGTTTATCGAGCATCAATGTTGAGAATGTTGAGTCAAACAGAAGAGCTCTTCGTGAGCTTCTTTTCTGCACTCCTGGTGCTCTCCAATATCTCAGTGGAGTTATTCTTTTTGAAGAAACCCTTTACCAAAAGACTGCTGCAGGTACTATAGTTTATAAATTCGAGCAAACTTTGTGATTTGTTACTTTTTATTGGAAATTTTACTCTATTGTTTATTTTTTGTTTTACAATTAGTTGTTTCTGAATTAAAGCTGGGAAAACTTAAGTTTTGTTTGACACAACATGTTTAACACAGCTAAGAACACGGTCCACGGATGTAAACGTTTAAATTAATTTGTCGTTTTCCTAAACACTAACACGGACATGTTAAATACGCGGTTTACACAACATGACATGTTTATACAGTTGAATAGAGGCAGTTTAATGACACTACACATTTAACATTTGTCGTGTCTCACTAAGCATGGTTGATAAATTGTAAGACACAGTTAACACGATAAAATGAAAGTTACCAAAAAACCTATATTAATTTATAGAATATTTTATATCATATATCCTTCTGTTTTTTAAAACTATAAAACCATGTGTCTTTGATCGACATGTCATAAACATGTCAGATGGTCCCATTAACCTCTAAATATGGTAAGTTAAATGCGTTACGTGTTCCATATACGGGTTGAACTTGTGTTTGTGTGAAATCATGTCTTGTTAATCAGTCAATTTTTTTTTTCATTATTAGTTTCTGAAATTTAATATCAACAAATGTTTGCAGGTAAGCCATTTGTGGATGTCATGAAGGAAGCTGGAGTCCTTCCTGGTATCAAGGTCGACAAGGGTACCGTTGAGCTAGCTGGAACAAACGGTGAGACTACAACCCAAGGTCTAGACGGTCTAGCCCAACGATGCGCCCAATACTACTCAGCCGGTGCCCGGTTCGCCAAATGGCGAGCCGTTCTCAAAATCGGCCCAACCGAGCCATCCCAGCTAGCCATCAACGAGAACGCCAACGGGCTAGCCCGATACGCCATCATCTGCCAAGAAAACGGTCTGGTCCCAATCGTCGAGCCCGAGATTCTCGTGGACGGACCCCACGACATCAACAAGTGCGCGGATGTAACCGAACGCGTTCTAGCCGCCTGCTACAAAGCTCTCAACGACCACCACGTTCTTCTCGAGGGCACTCTTTTGAAACCCAACATGGTCACCCCTGGGTCAGATGCTAAAAAGGTCGCACCGGAAGTAGTAGCTGAGTACACGGTCCGAGCCCTGCAACGAACCATGCCAGCAGCGGTCCCAGCCGTTGTGTTCTTGTCAGGCGGTCAAAGCGAAGAGGAAGCTACGGTTAACCTCAACGCGATGAACCAATACAAGGGTAAGAAGCCATGGGCCTTGTCTTTCTCATTCGGGCGGGCCTTGCAACAAAGCACTCTTAAGGCTTGGGCCGGGAAAGAAGAGAATGTGAAAAAAGCCCAAGATGCTTTTCTTGCAAGGTGTAAGGCTAACTCTGAAGCAACACTTGGAAAATATCAAGGTGGGTCTGGTTTGAGTGAAGGTGCATCTGAAAGCCTCCATGTTAAGGATTACAAGTACTAAACTTGGTCAAGTAAGTTTTCAAGTATTATATTAATTTAAGACAGTTCGGGATTTAGTATTACGATTGGGCTTGGTTTTTAGGGGATTTATAATATAATAATAAGCATGACAAACATTTGCTGCTCTTGAGGTTTGATTTATGGTTTATTATGGATGTTTTGTGCCGTTTTATGCTATTGTATTTGTTCATTGGTAATTGAGGCAATCAAGTGTTACCCAAAGAGAGGTGGGGTGGGGAATACGAGGGATGAACATATATGAGGGTTAGAGAAAGTTAAGAGGGTGGGTTGAAAGATGGTTTATTTTGTACCGGTTTCTATTTATCAAAGCAAACATGAGCGCTTGAGCCATATTGTGTCCGATTTAGGCCACGTGTCTTCGTAGAAGTGTTGTAAGGCCATGGCAGGTTCAACCGATTCTTAAATTGTATATATATTTAAGAAAAAAAAATCTTTATGTAGGATTAGATTACACGAATAAGAAATCTTGACATGGTGTGCGCTTTTTTATATGTTGAGGTCGCCTTCTTTATATAACAAAACAAGAAGTATATAACACTTGAAGATGTGATCAATATTGTAAAAATCGGTTTAGGCGCTGGTTAGCTTTTTTAGATGCAACAACTATTTTTTTAAATCCAGCGTAACTTATACAACGACTAGTTCTCCAAACCAGTTAAACGGTTTTGGACCGGTTTTTCAAACCAGTTTTACTTTAGCGACTTCCAAACAGGTTTTTGGGACGTACAAACCGGTTTCAAACCGACTTTGGTTTGGTTAACCGTCTCTTTTGTGCACATCTACTAGGTGGTGGCTATGCACCTTGATTTTAACCTAGGCTGTTGTTTAGACGCTAGCGGGTCTAGGCGCATGTCTAGCATCTAGCCCCCAAAAATCGGTTAAAATACTCAAAAATTAGTCAAAATTGGTTAAAAACAATCGAATTTTGGTCAAAATCAATTAAAATGGGTTAAAATTCATTAAAATGGTCAAAATCTATGATATATTTGTAAAAATATAGTTATATTTATTAATTTATACAAATTTTGTATATATATATATGGTGAATCTGATACATATGCTTTTTTTGCGCTAAACGTAAGATACAATATGAGACATTAGATCAATCTAATCAATGGTTAAAATTACGAGGTTTCACTTTTTCGCATTTTAAGACAAATCAAGTTCCATAATTTTTCAAAACTCAAATAACTTTTATACGTTTTAGTATTTTTAAAAAATTTACACCATTAAATAGATAATTCATGATATTTAATTTAAGTATAGTATTGATATAGTATTTATTTTTTTTACTTGGTACGTAATTATATACGTGGTCCGTGATTATACTTGAAAAAAAAGGTCGTTGATTGCTAATTAAGAACGTAACAGGACTTTTCAAAATTGAAGACGGATCAGTCGACCTGATCTACGAATCTATTCTAACTATCAACGAATTGTTCAAATTTAAGGTGGGATGGGGATTGTGATTATTTATATTTCTCGAGGTATAATGACAAACTGTGAGGCTAGATACGAAGGAATCCGCGGATCAATTTTGTGTTATATATGGTAATCCTTCTGATAAGATCCTAAATTGACTATTTGTGAAAAAAGAGAAAGGACGGGTTGTATAATCTCAGTCCTCCCCCATTAGTTAATACTTCAAGGTGGTCTTATTCGGAATGAAAAATAAAATAAAATAAAAATAGTTCACGTAAGAATTGACGTCTTGGTTTGTTCGTAATTTATGAGTGTATTTTTAGTCGTGGTCCATAATTATAACTTTGGTCCGGAATTTATGTGAGTATTTTTGGCCGTGGTCCGTGATTATACACTTTGTTTCGTAATTTATGTGTGTATTTTGGTCGTGATCCGTGATTATACACTTTGGCGCATAATTTATGCGCCTATTTTGGTAGTGGTCCGTAATTATATACCCGTTCTCCGTAATTAATTACGTGTTTTGATGCGTTTGACGCCCCTACCCTTGCTCATCATACACGTGGCACGTTTTGATTGCATCATACGATTAGCATAGAAAAAAGTGCCTGTATTTTAACCGCTGCTAATATATATATATGGGGTGTGTATTATGTGAACATGATCTTAGAGAGTTAGCCAAAAAACTCAATCTGGGCCCTCCATTTTATAAGTAACTCAATCTGGGCCCTCCAATTTAATTTGTGTATACACTATGTGATACATGTGTACATTATGTAACATGTGTGTACACTATATAACACATGTTAAATAAAGAGCTCAGATTGAAAAATGAATGGTCCATATTAAGTTTTTTGGTTAACTTTCAAACATTATGTTCAGATAATACACGTCTCATATATATATATATATATATATATGTAAATTTGAAAATGAAATATATGATTAATTACACGGATAGTCCCTTTGGTTTGCTCATATTTCAGTTGGTCCCTAGGATTGAGAAAATACAGGTTTGGTCCAATAGTTTGCACAAAGATAACACATTTGGTCCCAAGATGGATGTCAGTTAACTTAACTAACATCCACTCTAGGGACCAAATGTGTTACATTTGTGCAAACAAATGGATTAAACCTGTAATTTTTTAATCCCATGGACCAAAATTAAAATACGAGAAAACCATAGAGACCATTTGTGCAATTAATTCTTAAATATAAAATTGTAATCCGCCTAATTCGGATTAACCACGATTAATCCCTGGGCGACACCTCATCGTCGAATTAACGCCTAGTGTCTTTTACAACCTTGTGTATACCTTCACCTTTTTTTATTTGTTTAGTTTTTTATTTCATTTCATAATCATTTTTATACATTTTACATGTGTATACCTTTCAACTTTATTTTTATATACTTGTAAATATGAAGTTTTATCATTTTTACAAACTTATAATAATAAATTCTCTTATATATACCTGTCTAATATTTGACATAATTTCTTAATTTATACGCTAGGACGTAGCATCACCACATGAATGAGGATCATCGAATTAGTTCCAAGTTCTTAAAATACGAAGATGGACCATTTTAAAAGAGCGAAATTAATTAGGTTTAAATGTTTGAGATAACATTAGCAAATTTTGTAAATTTAGAGATTTAAATTTAATAAAACAAAGATGTGCATGCTAGCAATAATAGTGCTCACCGGTAGTTCAACTTCAAGTAAAGTGGAAGTGGTTATTACAAGAAAGAATTAGTTTCCAGTTTTCAGGATTCAAACAAGAGTGACAGTTTCTAGTAAAAACAGCAGCTCAACAGTTTGGCTTCATGCACTTGTCAAATCAGATTGCATCATCAACTCATAGTATAAGCTTATTTATAATTTTTTTCATAAATATTGCTTAAATGAACTATTTTAAAAAGTTATATTCTATTCAACAAATTTAAAAGTGTTTGGTTATAACTTCTTTTTATATTTTATTCTTGCTTATTTTATTTTATTTTATTTTTTAAAACTAAGTTCTTTTTTTCAATTCAATAATAACTAAATTCGGGGAAAAATATATGAGGTCCAAAAGTTGTAGTGTCAAAAGTTGCTAGTCATTGCTAAATGGGTCAACCGAGAAGTCGCGAGTACTCAGTTTAGACAGAAAGTACTCGAGAATACAATCTCAATTCTCAACCTCATACATGGGATATGATAGCTATTTCATTTTCTGTCTATATATATATTCGTGAGTGATTATGAGTAGATGAGAAAGAAAAATTATAAAAGCTTGGAATAAAGAGGTATGCAAATTCTCTAAATATGGAGATAGTTATGGAACATGGTTGTGGGTGGTTTTTTAAAAGTAATAAAAGTTGTGAGTTTTAGTTAAAATTACGGAGATGAAGATAGGATGAGCTGTGAACCCTCTAAGTTTTTGTCTTTCTAAATTGAAAATTTGATAGATGATATGCTATGTAGTGTAAATATTCTAAATGAATTTATTGTAAGTTTTGGACTTTTATGATCTATGCTATGCATATTGAGGTTAATATATATTAGGATTTATCGGTAAAAACAATATATGGTAATGCAGTGGGGGTGACGTACACTGGCTCTGTAACGTCTTCTGTCTCATTTTTTTGCATATGGCTTGGTTATTCCACCAGAAAAAGGAACGTTGTGTAAGAAGCTGGGAAGGTGACAGTGGATTGTCTATCATGCAAACATGCATCACACTTCATCTTACATCAATTTGCATGCATTCCCTGCAACCACAACTTTCAATTCTTCTTAAAACAAGCATTGTGTGTCTCTCTAGATCCACACACATTTGGTATCGAGTACCCGATATCAAGTAGCGTAATGTTATATTTGGTACCAGTACCCAGATTTCAAGAAATTGGGTATTTGTATTTTTGGTACCGGTACCGGTACGGATAGTGTATCGTCTATTTAAAGCTGTGTAATTTTGTAACGAGTACTTGTATCGTACCGATACCTGTACCGATAGAATACCGTATCGATAGATTCGGTACCGATACCCCTATAATGGTACCTTCAGTACTGGTACTTTCGATACTCGTACTTTTATCGATACCTATCTCATCCCTACTTTGCACCAAATATAATTATTTTTAGATAAATTAAACAGAAAGCTTTATTTATGTTAGGACTAAATTACGAAACCGGTACAATAACCCATACCAACCACAATATCATTTTGTACGGGACCATAATTCTATATTCGACACAAATACTCAGTTTCAAGAAATTCGGTATTGTTATTTTTGGCACTAATACCGGTAGTGTACCATCTAAAATTGAGTGTATTTTGTAACGAGTACTCGTACCGTACTGATACGATGATAGAAATTGTTCAGGTACCACTTTTCCTAGAATTTTGGTATTGGTACTGGTACATGCCTATCTCATTCCTACTTTCACCAAATTTAATCATTTTCGAATAAAATAAATAGAAAGCTATATCTATGTTAAAACTAAGTTAGAGAAATCGTCAATTATATTTTACTCAATTATGGAATGAGTCATTTGTCTCTTTTAGAAGATCAAATGTGTAATTTTTAATTAATATAATCTAATTTCTTTCTTTTTGTTACTTGAATATAAGTAAAATTTAGTAAACTAATAACAGCTTAAGCAATTAATTACCTTGACTTAAATGACACTTTCTTATAATTTGTGTTATTGTTATTGTTTTTGATCTTTTTTAATCTTTTGTTTCTTTATTATTCATTTTTAATTAATAAGCTTGGATTTACATATACAACTCGAGATTAGAAAAAATGAATGGAAATGATTGATGGAAGAATTCAAACTAATAATTTTCTTAAAGTGAAGAATTCAAAGGATAAATTGATTTTACTATTAGAATTTATTAGTTAGAGAGAAAACTTTAAACTAAGATATTTATTATTTAGCCTTACATATTAGCATTTTTTTATATCATTAAAAGATAATTAATGTAAAAACCAATGGGTCAATAGCCCAATATTATTAATTTATTATAATAAAGGGAGACGCTCATATAAATAAGGTTAGTGGTTCGAATTTAAGCGAGAGGGAAGGTTTACAGATTCTATTTGGTTCATGTTCATCTGGTGTCGGTTTGGTTGGCAGGAATGAGCGTAACGAGGGGCACCCGTCTAATCCCACCGTTAAAGATTCATAAAGTCACAATACCTTTGATCAATATACATATACTGCTACACAATAAAGATTCATAATTTGCATATCATCTTAAGAAAGGCAAGATTAAGAAAATTATTAAACTCAACTCAGTCTTAAACTCAAACAAATTTAATATAAAGGTTTAAATCCAATCCTAATAATAATATTCTAGGTTATTATCACACGTACAACTCGATCTTTCAGACTTTTGGTCACAGAATTTCCAAGCAGATGCTATGACGTCTCCTTTACATAATCAAGAAAACACCATAAAGTTTCTTACATGTTTCTGTTGTAATTCCACATCATCTCATTGTCACTCATAAAAACCCTATTCCCACAGTCATTCTGTTGAGCATTTAATGCCTCAAATTTTTCACCATCCTGATCATGAATGCTGTGATTATGGTAATCATAATACACATTATTATTTGAGCATCCTTTTTGTTTCTTGCTTCTTGATACAAAATTAATGTGATCCCACTTAACCTTGCACATCAATGCACTCTTATTGTATCCAAAACCAGCCATTGTTAAAGCAATTTCTTCCCAAAGAACATCTTCCATAAAACCACTTTCCTCAAATCTTGCTTCCATCCCATTTCTTAATTGTATTAGTATTGTAATCTCACTTTCTCCCCAATCATTAGCAACTTGATTTTGTTCATTACAATGCTCCGTAAACGAATTAGTCTTAATCGATGATTTATTCTTAACTAATTTGTGCAAAGCTTCCATTAAACTTGAATCTCTAGACTGCATCCATGCTAATTCATTTGATCGAAACGTTTTTTCCATCTCTAATCTTGCAACCTTTTCTTTCCTCATTTGTACCTCTTTTGAAATTCTCTCATTTTCTTTTTCTTCTAATGTATTAATCACCTTTTCCATCCATTTTTCTTGTTTCTCCATTAGTGTGTTCATTTTTGTTTCAATGAAGTCTGTTATCATTGTCTTCCATCGCTTCTTCCGCAATGTTATTGTGTTGTTAGTTGTTTTCTCGTTGCGATCATTTTCTTCAACAAATGGACCCAAATTTGCATTAGTGACTGAAAGCTTGTTAGGAATGAGGTTGTTACTTGTGTTGCTTGTTTCTCCATGTATAGCTTCTAATTGGTTAAAAAATCGGTAATGCTTCTTGTCTTGCATTTTAGTTTTCCCTCTTTTTCCTTCTTTTATCTTCTTGTAATATTTATACAAGTTTTCAAATTTCACACTACATTTTTTCCCAGTTCTTTTATACCCATGCTCCACATACATTATCCTGAAAATTAAACACAACAATATGAATTAATTATCGCGAAAGATATATATGGTAGGAGACTAGGAGGAAAACTTTCAAATGGCAGTGTTGACGTACGCTTGTTTTTAATTATAACTATTCATGAAGATGAACAAGAAAGATTAGTTAGCCGTTTTAGCTTTTACGGGCTGATATTCTAATTGATTGAACTGAAGAATTAAAGTGAAAAGGTTAGACAAGTTTCCACTAAAGCTGTTAAAAGCTTAAAAGAACTAATTAAACCTTTCAAGCACAAATCAAGGTTTTTGAAATGAGTCTTGTAATAGGTTCACATTATGATATAAAAGCTTTAATTTTTATACTCGACAAAGGCAAATAAGAAGGAAAGAAAATAAAATAAAGTGAAAACCACTTTATAAAATAGTTTCAATGAAATCTGTTAATTAAAACTTAAAACATAAAAAGAACTACTTAAACCCTTCAAGTAACATCACAATTTTGGAGTGATTAAGTGAACCTTGTGTTTACATAAGAAAAAGGGTAAAGCTAATTGATCTTTAAACATTAAACTAGCATATATATAAGAAGAAAAAACTGAAATGAAGTGATTAATACACACATAGAGTCAAATCCGTAGCAGATAACTTTCTGTTACGGATTTGGCCAAATCAATCACAGAAAAAACATGTTTTTATATGTCGTAATTAGCTTATTTAGTTAGAAAGAGACAATTTAAGATTGTATGATTTGAAGAAACCCTATTTAGGTGAACCAAAACTCAACTTTTGGATCTAAAACCACAAAAGAGAATTAAAAAAGGAAGGAAAAAGCTATAAGTTTTTATAGATGTTGAAACATAAAAAGAGAGAGACCTTGAAACTTCTTCCCACAAAGGTCCCTTGTGGTTAGCTTCTTTAAACTGAGAATCAAGCCTTGATCTGATATCAAGAAGTGCTAGGGTTTCTTCCTTAGACCATCTTCCACCGATCTCATCCATGTTTAAACCAGTAGTACAACACGCGCTACCACTACGGCTGTTGCCACTAAAACCAGAAGTTGTCGACAACATACCCGTTGTCGAATCCGATCCAAATGAAACACCACCACCTCCTAACATCACCATGGCATGATAGGGAAGGTCTTGAGGAGGTTGCGGTATGGCGGGGAAAACGGGTATTCCATTCATGTAGTGGGTGATCTGATCCATCATCCCATACATTTCCTCAATTTCCATCGTGGGATTCAAGTTTCTTTTTCAATAGTGGTTCAAAGTAAGATAAGGAAGAAGTCTGATCTTGCTAGCTTTTACAAGGAAAAATATCGGTAAATTGGAATTAGGCTGGACCCATCTCCGTGCTTGTTATTAAAGAATGCATATCCTTCACTATTTTATTGTAGAGACTAACCGTGTACGGTGTACAAAAGTATTTAAATATGTATATACATGCATCTATGTACAATAATGCTTGGAGGAACGGTAAGTCAGTAAAAGTGGCCGGTAGTGTGAGTTGGAGTTCAAAAGTTAACGACCGAATATGTCTTGAGTTCGAATCCGATCTAGGGGAGTTTTATAAATTCCATTGGATTTTCCCTCATCTAGTCCAGGAGTGGGCGGATCATCTTGGTCTGCATGTGGTCACAGGGTGAAAGAGTGATCTATTCGCAAGGATGATCCCGATGACCGAGCTTTTCGCTATTCTAAAAAAAGAAAAATGAAAAGAAGTTCACGTCAATGAAAACTTCTTTAATGGAGGTCAAGGATGACTTGGACCGAATCTCACTTATGCAGGAGCCTCATATATATAGCGGTGGAAAAAGAGGTTAGGGTACGTCAAGCGATCAATAGTGAATTTCAAGTTCTATATATATCTTCTACTTCCAATAGAGCATCCCAAAAATTTGTCAAATGACAATGTCTCCTAAGTTACCAAGTCTATGGTTTTAATTAATTTATACGGTCTTTTATTTTAAAATGCTTCAAAAATATTGTAGTTAAGTCCTTCAAAATTGTTCTAAGTTATTTTTTGAAATAAAACATAAATAGATTCACGAATAAAAAGGAAAATATGATGTTACCCCTACTTAAAATACTATGTATAATAATTACAATTATATAATTTACAAAAAATATACAAGTATAATCTAGTTCTAACACGTCCCTCAAACATAGGATCATGTTTTATCTCGTATGAATATTTCTATCTACGTTTCCATCTCGTTTTTTTTAATTGAAATGTTGATCTTGTGCTCGGCTCGTAAGAAAGTTCGAGCCACGGGCTGATCTACGACCCCGGCTTGTTATTTTATATTATTTTTTACAATTAATACAAAAAATATACCAAAACTTTTAACAAATAATGCAAGTTTGTAAGCTTGATTATTTATTTTTTTTACACATTTTGATTCATATATAAAAGAAACCAATGCTTTTAATTTATTTTGTAAGAAAATAGAGATTCCTATAAATTCCTCAAATAAAAATAACCTAAATAAAAAATATTTAAAAAAGTAATTGTATATGTACATGTTATTATATAGTTATATTAATTTATATATATATTTATATATATATATATATATTTATATCGTATTTGGTTTAAGAATTGAGCCGAGTCACGAGCTGAGCTACGAGCCGAGCCACAAGCTGAGCTGAGGTGGCTCGTACTCGTGTTCACAAATTTTCGCGCCGAGTCGGCTCATCTCATTTAGGAACGAGTTTTTTTTTTAGTTTTTTCGAGCGAGTCGTGAGTCACGAGCTTTTTGAACAGCCCTACTATAAATGCTTTTAATCATGCCCCGCCACTGGGTTAAAGTGCACTAGGGTGGCTTGTGGCGATCAGCCCAGCGGACATAAAACGAAGGTAATGTTTAATTTTGCTAACTATTTCTATAACATTTTTTTAACTACCTGTCACGGCGACTAGTCTTTGGGGGAGCGGCCCATCTAGGGTTATCCAAAAAGCTCGAAGCTCGCTCGAAAAAAGATTCGAAAAAGCTCGACTCGAATAATGCTTGTTTGTAACAGAGCCGAGCCAGCTCGGTTCATTACGTAACAGAGCCGAGTTAGAGCCAAGGCAGGCTCGGCTCGTAGCTCGCTCGTAGGTTCGGCTCGTAGCTCGGCTCGTTTAAAATAATATAAGTTCTAATTTTTATATTATTATATATAAATTT
>WOUH02000001.1:9158268-9174988 GCA_009936405.2 Stevia rebaudiana
TATTAGCAATTTTTTAACTTAAAGGACAATACCAGCAAGTTGAGTAATATTTAAAGGACATAATCAGTAATTTTGTCTTTAATTAAACTTAAATACACTTTTTAATTTAATAAGATAAACAAAACCACAATTAGCCTATATTAAACAAGTAAAATATTAATTTTAATAAATTAAATCAAGCATATCATTAGCCCATTATGGTTTTATATACAAAATTAAGTTTAATTGTCAATTTTTAAATTATCTGCCTCAATTCGAGCCAAACTCGACCTAGATATTAGAATTTTTTTTACAGTATATCAATACTTAAACGATCCTATGCTTCCGCCTCTCATATATATTATTTTTTGGGTTCTTTACTGAAAACTACCGTTCGAAAAAAAAAAATTTAAGTAATTAGTTTTGTTTTCTCAATGAAATATGAACAGACACAAAGTACACCCTAGTAGGCCACGCATGACTAGTCAAAACAGCTTCACATCCAAAGATCCAATCCTATGTTGGGCCCAACTTGGGATTTAAATTCTTAACTGTTAAAACTTCTAAATTCGCCAAGATTTTTTATTTATTTATTTATTTTTTTATTTATTTTTTTTTTTTTTGTATTATTAGAGTATTTATTCGGTATGATGGGTGATCGAGCAGTGAGCTTATGTGGTGAAAACACCGCCCTTGTCTTTTTGGGCGTGTGGAACCAATGCTACAAGGAGTCATTCTGCTCGTCTCTATTTTTTCCTACTCTCAAATCATTGTCACATAAAGTTTTTTCGTTTTTTTCTTACTTTTTCTTATTTTGGGCATGTGTTGTCAAGTTATCCATACATTGCGAGATTTTAAATATCGAACAAGATTGATCAGTACTTTCGGAATGCTAGTTTGCAACAACCGTAAAGAGGGTTGGGCGGAGAATGACGTTACAAGACGGGCTATTGACGATTACAAAAATATAACAGTACGTACTAAGATGAATGTGAAAGTACGTATTAGACATTTTGAAACATCATCCTGAGTTTGTTAATTGTAATCGTATTATGTTTTATTTGAAGTGGTTGTTTTTTTTTTAATTTGTTAAATTTTAATTATTTTATTTCAGTTGTAGTTAAGTTTGTTTAATTTTTAATTATTGTTATTTCTAAATTTTAGTTAAGCTATTTTGAATAAAATAAATTATTAAGAAATAAAAGTGAGGCCGGGTATAACGAACATATATGGGAGGTCATTGTGTGGATGATGATGTGACGTTGATGTGACTATAAACGAAAGAGTGAGAAAGAATGGGTTCGTGGTGAATATTACACATTTTTATTTTTCGTAATTTTCATTTCATGTTTATTAAAACACGTAAGTCTCCGGTTGCCATAATTTACCTATTATGTTTGGTTACAATTTAGAATTTGATAATTAATTTGCAATTTAAAAAAATTTGTCAGTTAGAATTTCCTATAAAAAAACAAACCTATCTATTCTGAAATACGTTCAACTTCCCTTGAAAAATCTTTGATTATTCCTATGCTTCCGCTTTACATCATTTATCATGTTATTTCTTGATCATACCTCCTTCAATCCGAATGGTTTTTACTTCAAACCTTTCTAGTTTATGCGAAAACTTTAATTTTGATCCACCAAACCCTCTACTTACCGGCTCTTGTTGATCACACTTCACTTCATCTTCACAAATCTCACCTGATGATATCTCTTGATATCTTTCTATAAACTCAGAAATCATATTAAGTTGTGAATGTCTAAGCATTTCAATTATAAAGTTCTCCATTTGGCTTTCTTTTTCGAGCTCCAAGAATATTTTACGTAGCAAGAAAACCTTGTGTACATTATCCACACTCTCTAAACACTCTGAAAGAATCCTAATCAGCTCGCTAAACAGTTCGTCTTCATTTTTACCTTGTTGTTGATTGGAATTCGATATAGATGGTTCAGAAATTTGAAACATGATCGGTTCTGAAAGTTGTGAGATTGGTGTTGAATATTTGAATGATGTTAGATTTGAATATGATGAGGGTCTTGTGGGTTGTGGAAAAGTCGTAAACTCCATTGATGATGGTTGAGATTTAAATTGTTTGGTTAAAGATGATTGTAGCTTTTGGTATTCAATACATCATTTATTCAGTTGATTTAGAGTTTGAAAGTGTCTTAGTTAAGATGTTTGGAAAATATGAGCGTGCTTAGTTGCAGACTAGTCGTTCACGTACGGAATTTGACTTCATGTATGTTTGACTTCTTCTTTTGTTTTGTGGGATGTAAATACGAGTCATTAACCAAGCAAAGAAATAAAAAAAGAATTTAATGCTAAAATTAGTCACTATTTTGGATGTTATATGGTTGACTTAATTACTCTTCTGCTTTGTTGGATGTTTATATGAGTAATGAGTTTTTGACCGAGCAAAGAAATTAATAAAAAAATTGGTGCTAAAACTAGTCATTGTGTAAGTTGCTCTTATCAAAGAATTAACAAACGGTAATAAAAAAATTGGTGCTAAAATTAGTCAATGTGTAAGTTGCTCTTATCAAAGAAAAAACGTATAGGGGAAATCTTATATAAGTTATTTGTGATAACACTACTTCTAATACATAAACTAAGATAATAAAAAGAAAAAAGAAAAATATACTACGTGTTAATGAACGAACACGGACAATATTTATGATTAGTTAGCATTCATAAACCTTTTTAAAGGCTTTAACAAACGACCATGAAAAATGATTTGTTCGTGTTTGTTCAGTCGGTTTGCAACCGTATTTGTAAGTGATGGTAAAAGAAAAGTTAATGATAATGCTTTAAAAAATAATGAAAAATGTGAAAGAAAATGTAATAATTTTTAGTTAATTATGTGATTGGAATGAGGATCGGAAACATATTCTGAATGCTTTAATGTCACATGTTGGTACAAACTAGACAAAGAAAAACATTACATAAAATACCCATAAAAATGAGCATTACTTAGCTACCATCACTGGAGTGTCTACACACGTACAAGCTTGGTAGCCGTCCTCTTTGAATTTTGTTTTTTTGGTATATAGATGTTTAAATTTCGACCGTCCTTCAAAAAAATTTGTAATTACTCTCAATCCAATTCTAATTTCTAAATATTAGTTATAAACCCTTAGATATAAAAAAAGACCAACTAATAATATAAACTCAATTTAAAGTAAGTTTAAGTCTAATATAAATTTTAATAAGCTAACTAAACATAAAATTAACCTATATTAAACAAGTTGATAATAAATTTTAATAAGTCTAACCAAGACCATCAATAAGACAATAACTCATTATGCTTTTGTATATTAAATTTAGTTTGATTGTCATTTTTTAACAAGATCTGACCCGATCCGACCCAAAATAGCCTGAATAGAAATATAAAAAGCTATTAAATAACAATAATCAAACGATCCTAATAGATTTCCGCTCTCATGAAATTTTTTTTGGTTCCGTCACAAGACTCATAAGTAACACTTGAATAAGTCTCAACGAACCGAATCACATGACAAATAGGTATAGGTGGTTTAGCCAACTCTCCAACGGCCAAATTCCAGCAATAAAGTTGTGTATAATATATTGCCCGCCGTAGGTGGGGTGGTGATGTGGCCAGCAGGAACATCGCCCCCTCTCATTTCAAGCGCTTAAAACAGTCCCAACGGATCTCGATCCCCCATCTTGTGGCTAATTGGGGCCAAGGTTTGACATTTAATATTAAATTCGTTGAACGACTTCAATTTTTTTTACTTATTTAAAAAACTCTAATATTCTCCTCATATTTACCTTTTATTCTATTCTATCATTCTATACCCTCTTTTATTATATTCTTCCAAAATTCTCACAAATCTTGATCTTCTATTCTTGTCACTTTAAAAAACTGGGTTTACGAATTTGGAGCCACGAGGAGGAGGTACGTTTGGTACGAATTGGATTCTAGTAAAAGAAGCAAGGAACCCGTGTACTTGCATATAACTTTTATGAACAAGACATTTATCGGGTTTTCCTACTAGATGCCCTAAAAGGCAATGGTCACATGTGTCATCAAGTTATCCATGCATGGTCAGATTTGAAAAACCGAACAAAATTGTTCTGTACTTTTGAAAAAGCTAGTTCGCAATAAGCGTGATATGATGAGGGTTGGATGAAGAACGACATTATAAGGCGGGCTATTGACGATTACAAAAATGTAATGGGGCGTAATACAATGAAGTATGATACAATTTCAAAAATGTAATGGGACGATATTACAAGTTATTTCTTGATCATACCTCCTTCAATCTGAATGGTTTTCACTTTGAACCTTTCAAGTTTATGCGAAAACTCTAATTTTGATCCACCATTCGTGCCAGTTTGCATCATATCTACTTTAAACCCTCTACTTACCGTCTCTTGTTGATCATACTTCACTTCATCTTCACAAATCTCACCTGATGATCTCTCTTGATATCTTTCTATAAACTCAGAAATCACATTAAGTTGTGAATGTCTAAGCTTTTCTATTATAAAGTTCTCCATTTGGCTTTCTTTTTCGAGCTCTGAGAATATTTTACGTAGCAACAAAACCTTGTGTACATTATCCACACTCTCTAAACACTCGGAAAGAATTCTAATCAGCTCGCTAAACAGTTCGTCTTCATTTTCCCCTTGTTGTTGTTGATTGGAATACGATGTTGATGGTTCAGAAATTTGAAAGATGATCGGTTCTGAAAGTTGTGAGATTGGTGTTGAATATTTGAATGATGTTAGATTTGAATATGATGAGGGTCTTGTGGGTTGTGGAAAAGTTGTAAACTCCATTGATGATGGTTGAGATTTAAATTGTTTGGTTGAAGATGATTGTAGCTTTTGGTATTCAATACATGATTTATATATATAGTTGATTTAGAGTTTGAAAGTGTCTTAGTTAAGAACTTAAGATGTTTGGAAAATATGAACGCGCTTAGTTGCAGATTAGTCGTTCACGTACGGAATTTGACTTCATGTATGTTTGACTTCTTCTTTTGTTTTGTGGGATGTAAATACGAGTCTTTGATCAAACAAAAAAAAAAAAAAAAAAACTTAATGCTAAAATTAGTCACTATTTGGGATATGGTTGACTTAATTACTCTTGTGTTTTGTTGGATGTTAATATGAGTCTTTGACCGAGCAAAGAAATAAATAAAAAAATTGATGCCAGAATTAGTCAATGTGTCTTGTCAAAGAAACAAACGTATAGGGAAAAAAATCTTATATATAATAAGTTAGTGATAACACAACTACTTCTAATACATAAACTAAGATAAGAAAAAGAAAAAAGGAAAAATATGGTACGTACTAATAGTATAAGACTACTAGCTAGCTAGTACTACAATTCTACAAAGTGGTGATAAAACTGCTACCAACTATCGGTAGTAGTAACTAGGGATGAGCTTTTTTTTACAGAATACCGGTACCGTCCCGGTCTTGTGCCGGTATCAGTACCGAACCGGTACCGACCGAACATACCGGGAACGGGGCTTGATTTTCAACAATTTCGGGATCGGGACTAACCGGTACCGGTACCGTTAAAATCCTGGTTGGGTACCGGTACCGGTAAAATGAAAGTTTTTTGTTTTTTTTTTTATATATTCCATCAAAAGTGAATCATATGGATACTAAATTCATATTATAAATTAGTTGTCTATTAATATAGTTTAAGAATAAGTGCTTTGGTTAAATAAAAGAGATCATATAATATCAAAAATGCTATTGTCATATTAGAACAATATTTGTTTTTCTTCTTCTAGATATATGATTTATGAAAACTAATATTAGTCATTACGTTAAATATAGTTTATATCATTTTCATTATATTTACATGTGAACATATTCGAATATTGGGTTTAAATGTATCCATTTATTGCGTTTTTTCTTTACAAAAACGAAACCGGTACTAAACCAGGAATTTACTGAAATTACCGGTACTGTACCGATTTATTCGGGACCGGGATCGGGACCGAAAATTCAAAATTTTCGGGAACGGGACTAACCAGGACCGGGACCGGTCGGTACCGATCTCATCCCTAGTAGTAACCAATGAATTCTATCTTAAGTGGTTAGGAGAATGTGTGGATTTAGGTTCTCTCTTTGGGAGGTCACATGTTCAAATCTTGCTCAGAGTAATTGCTCTGGGCAATTTCCAATGATGTGGAGAAGTGCACATCGGATTAAGGTCACCGGTTCAAACCTGAGGAAGGGAGAGGGTTTACGGATTCCATCCGGTTCCTGCTTATCTGGAGGGTACGGTCTGGCGGAGGTCGAGGAATCGACCTTGACTAGATCGCCCGGCTACCGGTGATTAGCACGTGAGATCCTGTGCTGTTTAAAAAAAATTAGTAGTAGTGAAAGGGAAAAGAGCAAACATAAATTAAACTTAGAAAATTAGTTGAGTTACACCATAATCATTCATAAATATTCTAATTATCCAAAGTAGTAAATTCTAACATTGAATATATCCACGTTGCTAATCTATCTATTGAACAACTAATAGAAGGGTTGGCCAGGTAACATTTAATGCCGGCAAAATAACAAGCCGGCTCGTTAGAATGGCCGGCTACAATGTGTCGGCTCAGTGATATAGAGCCGCCAGCTAACCTTGCTGGCTAAAATAGGAGACTCATGTTGTATCTACTAGCTAATAAACTGTAAAAAAATGTGTCGTAATTTTAAGTGGTCGACACAGCGTCACGTAATTTTTGTTAGGTTTTGAGCCGCAAAGACTAACTGGTTCAGTCACAAGAAGAGTACATATGCTCGATCTTCTATCGGTAGTGTGATATATTATCGTCCGCTAAATATACATGTACTAGCTTACAAACCCGTGAATTACACAGGTTTACATAATCGACACTAAATTTTTTAAATTTAAAGACGAAAATTGTTTAGACTTGAAATGTTAGAAACAATTTTTGTTACTGGTAGACTGAAACTGTTAAGTATTGCAAATCTCATGGGTGAAAAGAGCAATTTATTTTTTTTAAAATAATCAGATAAATACTTAATTCAAAAATAACAAATTTAATTGATATTAAAATATAAATCCATTTTAATATTTAAGGTCAAATAAAAAATAAAGAAAAATTCAAAAACTATGGTGTTGCCATGCGACATTATTTGCAATCAAATCTTAACTTTTTTTGTCCATAAACCACTAACGGAAATTTTAATACTTGAAACGTTAACGAACGAAAATAGTTAACACTTGAAACATTATGGACGATTTTTGTTAAAGACAGATTAAAGCTGTTAAACATTGCAAACCTAAAGGTTGAGATTTGTAATTTATTCTTTTAAATATATAGATAAATACTTAAATATATAATAACAAATTTAATTAATTTTGAAATTTATATCTATTTTAGAATTAAAGATAAAAAAAGTATATAAAAATTTAAATTATTATTGTGTTGACACGTGCCATTTATATTATTATTTAATTGAAAGTAGATATATTGGTAAAGTCAATGGTCAAAATGTATATATTAGTGATTTTCTTTAATTATTATTTCTTTCATAAGGTTTTATATCTAGGAGTCTAGGACTTGCTAACCGAGTCTTTCATGTACAATTTATTTTAGGTTGTATTTGTACTCTAATGAAAATTAAAATAGTGAAAAATACGCCCTAAATATTAATAAAGAACATGGTTATGAATCCAGACCTTAAAACCTAAAATAGCTGGCGAAACATGTCCTTTGAGTCCTAATGCAGGGAACAATAAGAAGATATACAGCTATATGATGATTGTTTCAGTTCGCTTCCATATATAATACCATAAAGAGTGACATACTTATGTCAGTTGGACCCACAAACAGAATGAGGTTCTTATTTGCTAGTCATTGATGGTCATTATTAGACTTTGATTATATCTTAATTATTGCGTAATCTCTAATCATCACATAACTTGACATAATACCCACAATTACATTGTCGGTCTATACTGTTTACTTGCTATAAAAAGGCCAAAATGGTACGGTTGCTGGTTTGTTAGTTGGTCGTTAGTTTTATTCTAATAATTACTCAATGTTTCTATTTATACCAATACGGCAATACATATGTACGTGTTTATACACAAATTTATGATTCCTAAAATTCATCTATACTTGCACCTTTTACTTTTAGGTTTTGAACGCTCTACATCTGAGATAGAAGGGAGGTGCCTTATACCACTATCATGTGGTGTTTGTTTTTCTAAAAATTGTTTGCGCAAGCTCTTCTATCTGTGTCACGCAGACATTGTCATATGCACACTGTTTGTATTTTAAAAAATGTTTCATTAAAAAATGTCTGTGTGAGCTTTTCTTAATATAGACTTAATCCGGCCACTTTTGAGGTCTGCATAGGGTTAAACACCACCACCACTATCCACCACCACCACCATTGTCCACCACCACCCACCGTTTACCACCACCTTCTACCATCACCACCGTCCATATACCACCGTACTAGTTTATTTTAGCAGTCTATAGACGTTATACAACATAGGTTTGATCCACCTTTTTTTCTTCAGATATCTGCAGATGTGGTCCACAAACTGCAAACATTTTACATTTTAAAAAACAAATTGCACCTAAGTGTTATATTGTTAGTTAAGAAGGTAGTTTAGAGATGGTTAGTAATGTTATGTAAATAACTACCACCCCAAGCGATGCAATGGTTCAAAGCAACCCTTCATGTCTATTGACATATCCTATGATTGTATCTAATCACTATGTGTTTTATCAGTAAACAAGTTTTTATCAGATTGTTTCGTTTATCACTATCGTGTGTATACTGTAGAACAGAACGATCAAATCTGGATCCAAAATTTCATGTTTTATTCACCATAGTCTCTTGATAAGTGACATTAAAAGGTCCTACAGACCGTGAAGATCAGGGACTCTTACCAAACCTGTGTGTTACATTTCAATGAATAAGGATCGTATTGTCCTTAATCATCGAGGTCATCTCTGACCATATTGGGAGTAAAAATAACGAGTAAGTCATTATATGTATCAAAAAGTTATAAATCAACGGTGATGTGGATAAAAGTGCCCACTATATATAAAAAACTATCGTGCTAGATTTCAACAGAACAACTTCAAAATTTGGCTTTAAACCTTCTTCAATTAGTGATTGAGTTGGACACGAGGAATTAGGTCACTCGACCAATTGAACGTTTGATCGATGATTCCACTACCGCATGAGGCAGCTAGCTAGGGTGCAAGGTTGGGAAAGTCAGTTAGAAGTTGGGAACGAAGAAGTAAAAAAACTTGGCTGATGGTGCTTGAAGGTTAATTTTGTTTAATAGTTTGTAATTTTGTTTAATAGTTTGTTACTAAACTCTTTATTTGCTGCTAAATTAAGATTTCTCTTCGATCAGTTGTACACTTGGACTCCATGCTAAGATTGGGACATCTCAGCTTAAGATAAGGTGGACCATATATGTATGATCCGACCACAAACTTTCGTACAATTTTTTTCAAGATGAAAATGTACATGTGACCTGGATTGCTGGTAATTCATAATGAATTTTGACTCGGTCGGAAATTTCGAAAACGATCGAGTGGTAGAATAGTTAATTTGAAATAGTACCGTGAATAAGAAAATTCCCCGGATAGACAACCTTGTAAAAGCTATTGAACAATACAAACGTCTTAATTAATAAACTTATTATCTATCAACTATATTTTTTTAAGAGCGTTTGGAACCACCTCCAATACTCGAGTGAGTTTTTTTGAGACGGATATCAACCGCTCATAATGATTTTGACGCTCCAGCTTGACTCACCAAGAACATCATTAAGGAAAAAACTCAATCTTCCATGTTGGAAAGCTCCCTGACCCAACCTAAAACTATGTCTTAAATGAAATTTAAACTCAAGACATCCGTATTTTAATTAAGTCTTAAGTATCTCACCCTAACAAGTTAAGATAGAAATATATAAGATAGAAATATATAGAGCTATATCACAGTCATAAATGATTATAAAAAGCCTTATTGAATCATATATGTTATACAATCTCGCGTATTATACGAGATTACATAATTAACATTTAAAATTTTATCATTGAATCATTGTATATATATATATTAAGTTAATATGTTGCGAACACTTAAAACAAGTTAATGTTTAGAATTATTCATTATAAACTTTTTAAATGTAAACTTCTGAGGTTTGGAAGCTTAACAGCTTTCGTCCCTAAACCCTCAATAGAAAATTGTTAAGACTTGAAACGTTAAGGACGAAAATTGTTAAGACTTGAAATGTTATGAATGAAAATTGTTAAGACTTGAAATGTTAGAGACGGTTTCTGTTAAGATGGACTAAAACGGTTAAGTATTGCTAACCTGGGGATGTAAATTGGACTTTATTCTTTTAAATATATAAGATTACTACTTAATTAGATAAATACAAATTTAAATTTATTTTATAAAATAAAAATATAAAAATATTCAAAAGCTATAGTGAAGTATATGACATTATTTGAAATGGATTATTATAGTAGTATTTTAAAAGAAATTTTAGAATGAACTCTAACTAAAATTTTGCTAGTTTAATTTTTTTTTTTGTCTATTTTTTCTTCAATTGTCTAACTAGAGGAAGGTTCATTGGGGAATCATAAAAAAAAGAGGAACACTTGTGGACCGTTTATTTTTAGTACAAAAAAATAATCAAGTATAAAAAAAATAATCAAGTATAAAAAAAAATAATCCAGTACAAAAAAAGAAATTTAGTACAAAAAAAATCTAGTACAGAAACAAAAATTATCTAGTACAAATTTTTTTTAATTAAGTACAAAAAACAATTATCGACTCACAAGTGTTTCTTGAGTTCGCCTTTTTTTTTTTCTTCAATGGACCTTTATCTATCTAACTAATGATATGTATTGCTCTTTTTAAGATCCAACTATAAATGATTTGCAAACGTGTGGACAGAAACAAGCCGAAACCCTAAAATTCAAGATCGTGTCACGCAGTCACGGTTTCAGTTATTAATGGTCGACTAAATGTCTATAGTCTTCGCATGCTCTTATACCTTTTGTTCTTTCACTTGATTGATCATGAACACCTAAGATATTGGTATAACTTTAGATTGAAGATTAAGCTAATCTCTGACCTTCTGAATATCAAGATATATATATATATATATACATACACGCAAATACATATATATATATAGTTTGCGTGTGCGTGTGTGTGAGAGAGAGACAAGTGTGGCACTATAAGAACACCATGTCAAATCAAAAAAACTTCCCACACATAAATTTTACATCTTGAAGCTCTACTTTATAACTTTAACAATCAACAATCGCCATATTATTCTTATAGTTACTATATATATTGTAGGCGATATCGATCCGACTCACATACTCTATAATACACGATTATATATTAATATCTAGCGATCATTAGATCACTTAATTCCACAAGTCATTGTCCATAGAGTTTCCTGCCGTGTTCTCTTCGCTAACAACATCGAGCCGAGGAGGGCTAAGAAGCATCCCTTCGGCCATATTTGCTAGAACATTCGGCATATCGAATATCATATCTTCATCCACAAACGAACCTCCTACAATAAAGGGTGGTTCAGTTGTAACTGCCCCATGACCATGAATATGACCATGACCATGACCATAACTATGACCATGAATATGACCATGACCATGATGACCACTTCCACCCAAGAACGCATCCATGGCTGCCCCGGCTGCTGAAGCTGCAGCAGCCGCAGCAGCCTGGATGTCACGTGGAGCAGAAGAAGCCGGTACGGGCAATGAAGAAACTGAATTAGGGAAATTAAGCTCCGCATCTATACCTTTGAGTGCCAATGCTGCTACATCATATGCAACCGCTGCCATTTCGGGTGTGGCGAATGTACCAAGCCAGATACGGTTAGGCGATTTGGGCTCACGGATCTCCGATACCCATTTTCCACTACTTCTTCTTTGCCTCACACCGCGATACTTCACGTGTTTTCCAGATGAACTTGCACTAGAAGAATTTGTATCATTTTTCGACATTTTCTTTCTTCGGGCCTAATCGTTTGCATGAAAGCAAACAACTGTGTTTGGGGAAGAAGATGAAGATCATAATCGCAGCCATGCATATATATATAGGGTTAAATCACAATTCACGAACTGTTGTGTATTTAGAGGGTGGAAGATGTAAACCAGCAGGAGATGAACTGCGTTTTGTGAGGTTTTGAGGTGTAAGGCAGATTTTTTGATGGATGTAATTTTAAAAGCGAAAAGTGGCTAAATCAATCCGATTACAGGGGTTGAACCTATGTTTTTAATGGGTCCTTTGTGACTTTAGAAGTAATGAGATGACGGCTGATACTTGATAGGCACTTTGGTAGTTCCACTTTACCTCCTCCAAGTTTAATAAGTTTGCAAATCAGCCCTTGCTTCATTCAACTTATAGGTGTTTCATGAGCAAATATCATTTATAGATATGGAAGAACTAATTAAGCCGATAAACGAACTATAACCGTAAGTTATTCGGAGGGAAGTTTGTTTTCTTAATTCTGTAAGAAGTAAACGACATTGGACTAAACTTGTAATTATTAACAGTTAAGGGGTTTATTATGTGTCTTTGTGTGTTTATTTTAGTTGATAGATTTAGATAACAGTTGAACTAGATTATGATTTGATTAAGGTTTATTTAACTTGGGTGCCAAGGTTTAACTTTAGTATAAAGAAGGGTTAGACCTCGTTATATTTTTGAATAAAAATGTTTTATTAATCAAAGTCAAGTTCTTACTATTTACTTTCAGTTGATATGAGAGCTAGTTAAGATGACCATAATTGTCATAAAAAAAAGGATCGTTGATTATGAAGCATGAGGCTTATCTTTTTTTATTTATTTGAACAGCAAATAGCACGGCCACCCGACGTCACCCTGCAAACAAATCAGCCTTCCGTCCAGAGAATCGCTGAAAGCTTGGCGACCCCGTGTCACCAATCTAGGAGGAAACCCACTTTTGTGGGAAAACCTCATGGTTCACCCAAGAGCATTGGGACAAATGTCACAATCATCAATACATCAATACGAAGTTGGAAGTTTTTTCTGTTTTCATTAATCATTCAACATTGTGGCTCATGAAGATTGAGTAATGAATTATTTGTTTTAAAAGACAAGCTAAATTTGTTTCTTTATTGTTGATGTCCGATAAAAAGAAATTAGCGTATTAATCGAGGCAACAATAGGTGTTTTCCTTTTCAGCATTAAGCAGTAGACAAGGTTAGCGTCATTGTTGCGTAAAATCACTACTTTAACTCCTTGATCATAAAGACCAAGTTTATCCTGTCAATAAAAACAGAGT
The DNA here is from genome assembly GCA_009936405.2 of Stevia rebaudiana. Taxonomy (NCBI): domain Eukaryota; kingdom Viridiplantae; phylum Streptophyta; class Magnoliopsida; order Asterales; family Asteraceae; genus Stevia; species Stevia rebaudiana. Next base: position 9,171,582 of record WOUH02000001.1, read on the forward strand.
AACCGCTGTAGGTTGTTATATTGAATATCGGTTTTACGGTAGGCAAATGAGAAAAGATTCGTTAAAGCAAGCGGCTTTGGATCTTATCTTGCCTAGCAAAGAAAAAAGAAACAGTATAAACGGTAGGCTTTCTTTTGATCGGCTTTCTTTTAAGAACAGTGTTGTTCAAGAACCTAGAAGAAGGTTTAAAGTTGTGAAGGAGAAGAGATGGCTATGGTACCCACAAAAGAAGGGGCCGTAATCCTATCAGTGTCCGATTTTAACCGCGCGCAACAATTATCATGTGTGGGCTCTCAAGGTTAAGTAAATTATGGATGCGCATGACATATTGGAGGTAGTCGAACTAAGAGGGTTAGGGGTTGAAGTGGATCCAAAGAAATCAAATCAAGCTCTTGCTTTCTATTATTTCGTATGACATATTGGAGGCTATCACTAGTCCTTTCACCGAGTTTGAGTCTCGAATCCTTCCCTCATATGGTTTTTTTTTTTTTTTTTCCTGATTTTGTGGGCTTTGTTTCAGCTATTTTTCTTGGGTTTTCGACTTTTTTTTTTTACTTTTTATTCTTTATATTACCTTTTTCTTTGTTATTCTATTATTTCGTTTTCATTGTTGATTGTTCTTTAATAACGAGTAGGTCAATTTTTCGGTTGCATTTGTGTTTTTTGGTTTTTGCTTGCTTAATAATCTAGACCTACACATGTCACATACGCATGTGTGAAGAACGTATTTGTGTTTCCTAACAATTGTCTTTACAATTATGAAAGTTAAGATTATCTTTAGGTACTTGACCACGTTGATTTGACCATCGTAAACCAGTTCTCGGCAAACGCACATTTACCACGTTACTATCATCATATAGCCCCAAAACAATGTGCGGTGGTCTAAAAGCTTGTTAGTTCTTAATATCTTAAAATCCAATAAAAGTTTCAAGTGATCTATAAGTACTTAAGAGTAAGGTTATTCTAAATAGGAGCTTATTCTAAGAGGGCTAAAAGGGATTTTAAAAAAAATCATAAACCGACTCAAACGATAAACCCTAAAATCTAAATCCAAAAGATAAACCCTAAAAGCTAATATCGTAGATTTTGACAAGACGGTTCCAACGCCGCTAAAATGAGTTCAATCGGAGTTCGTTCGAGTCGGTTTATGATTTTTTAAAATCCCTTTTAGCCTTCTTAGAATAAGCTTCTTATTTAGTTGATCCTAACCCACTTTCTAAAGTGATAAAAGGGCATAAATATCACCCATTAGATAACCTACGTAATGTTAATTAATAAATCGTTCTAAATTTTTTCCTAAAGGGCAAAAGAAAAAATTTTAGTTATCTTAAATTCAACAAAAATTTCGACTCATTTGGATACTTATATAATAGGTTAATTGTTTGATAACTTCTTAAAAATATATGTATATATATATTGTTTAAAAAAGCACAAGCAACCCATATATTAGATAGCTAGCCTAGATAACCTAATTAATATATCGGTTTAATTATATGGTTGAAATCACGATTGGCGTGTTTAGATATTTCTATTATTCGAGTCTTATAATTAAAGGGAATGTCTATGTTGGTGGTTTCGTTCATTTTAGTGGGCACGTAAAATAGATGTTTCTAAAAGTTGCTAGATTTTGTTTCTGAAAATCCTAGTGGCTTCCAATTCATTTATTGCCACCCAATTAACTATGTAAAAGAAATCTTTCTCCACAAGGCAAGGTAATGGAACTCAAAGTGTTAACACGAAACAACACTGACCACAAACACTGAATATGAAGATTTAACAAAATACATAATTCGATATAGTCTTTTTAGGTCTAAATTTTTCACAGCCATACCAATTAATATTTTTCATTTTTTGTTTTTCATATATTTTATTATATAGTTAGTAATATAAGCAGAAAAAAAATATGTATCTTTCATTATTACATATATGTATATTTTGTGAGTCATATTATAAAATTTCGTGAGTTAGATACGTAACTTTTAAGTTACATATACGTAACGTGGCTTCCATATATTTTTTCAATTTTTACATTACTTTTAATCTAATAATTAAAAGTTATGAAAAAAAAATAATTGCTTAAAAAACTCGTTTTTATAAATATTCAACAAAATGTTACTAATTAAACGACGTAATTTTTAATAGTTTCGCATTTAAGCTAGTTAAAAAATTATAATTCAAACCACGGTGGGTCGGTTTTTTAACTAGTCTTAATTTTTCGAGGACTTTTTTTTCTATAATTTCAAGAGAGCTACGAGGTACGGGATATTTGAACAAGCCAAAATGAAATGTCCAGTTTGATAAAAAAAAATATGGTTATTGGATTTTAATACTCCCAGTTATCCATCATTTGGCCGGCAATACTCCCAACTTCTATATTGTCTCTCTAAATTCTCAAATTTCAACATATTTTCCTCTGACACTCCAAACCAAAAAAATAAGGTTGATGCAAAACTAATAGATGATCTCATTTTTATTAGTTCGCGAGTGTTATAGGTGAGTGACTTCTGAAAGTTACAAAATTAAACAAAATATATTATAACTATTTGCTTAAGAATAAAGATGGCGTGAGTGACTTCTTACAAAATTAAATAAGACCAGCTCAAGCCCATCACCTTGGAACTTAGACCCATACTTCTTACATTCTGCAAATAAGAGTGACCTCTCAACCATGCATCATCGCCCATTGGTAACAAGCAAAATTTACTATTTTGTCTATGTTTTTATTTGACGGCTATATTTTATAGATACCGAATAGATGAAATAACCGGAAATAAGCACTACAAGAAAAGAAAAGTGGGCTGATACAAAAGGGTTTTCCGACAACATATCGTCGGTATAGATAGGTTTCTCGGGCGACAACAGCCTGTCGCCAGAAAACAACCTTGAAATTATTTGAGGGATATATCATTAGTCCCAACGACGACGTCGCCCAACAACATCCGAACCATTTTTCTTTAGGCAGGAATAAAACTGGCATCATCTTAAAAACTTTACACCGATGACACGTCATCGAGATAGAGGTTTTACAAATTTATTTCGATATTCTTTGTTATTTGCTTAAATAAACAAAATAAAACCAAAAAAGACGATGGGCCTAGGGCTGTTCACGAGCCGAACCGAGCCGAGCTTGCCCTGGCTCTAACTCGGCTCTATTATAAATCGAGCTGGCTCTAACTCGGCTCTATTACAATTCGAGCCTGATATGTAAGCTCTAACTCAGCTTGGTTTTAAACCGAGCCGGCTCGGCTCTGTTCGTTTTGGCTTTGTTTAAAAAAAGGAAATTTAATATTGCTGCAAATTTTTAATTCAACATACATCTAACAAAACAAATCTATGAAAGGGATACAAAAAAAGTCATAACATTCAACAAAACCATAAATATGTTTGATATTCAAAAATCACAAAAT
>WOUH02000001.1:9180267-9191977 GCA_009936405.2 Stevia rebaudiana
CAAAAGTTAAACCCTAAAATCTAAATCCAAAAGATAAACCCTAAAAGCTAAGATCGTAGAGTTTGACAAGACGGTTCCATCGCCGCTAAAATGAGTTCAATCGGAGTTTGTTTGAGTCGGTTTATGATTTTTTTTAAATCCTTTTTAGTCCTCTTAGAATATTCTACATATTTAGTTGATCCTAACCCTAGTTTATATAAGTCTAATATAAAAATATATAGTTTATGTAGCAAATGAGAAAGCCAGAAAGGTTAAGAAGTTTCTTTCAATATATGTCGGGTCTCCTTGGAAAAAGTTTTTATTAAATAGTAGAAGGATAAAAAACAAATTTACATAAATGGTTTTTATGTTTACATGAAATCACAGAAAAAATTGATTATCTTTAAAAGTTTTACTATAAATCTTTTCGTGAAAACTTTGTTGTTGATTTGTCAATTGTGGTTAACCTCATTTAACTTTATCAGTTATATCCAGTCAAGTGAAAGACACATGAGGGCCTTTTTGTTTTTCAATCTTTTTAACTTTTTAATTAAGTTTTTATGTTATTTTGCATTATATAGTTCATTTATGTATTAAATCACTAGATTAGAAACCCATTGTTACATGAGTTGAATCATTTTAACGTTTAAAATAATTAAATTTCCTCTTCTATTAAATCTAACTAATATATTTGTTTGAAGTTAATGTTTATAAGTTTCTTTTATTATTGCATTTTTAAAGTTTCAATTTTGATTAATATTTTTTTTATTTGTTTATTTTATTTAATTGTAGCTTGTTTTTGTATGTTATGTTATTTCATCACCATAATATTTTTAATGGCTAATTTTTTGTTGTCTTTGACAAGATTTAATTTAATCTTGTCCAATATTAAATTTTAGCTTTTTTTAGGTTGGGAGTCTTTAATTTAATCTTGTCCAAGATTAAATTTCACTTATTTTAGCATGTTTTAGGTTGGGGTCTTTATTTTATTTGAACTTCGTTTATGCGGCTAGCTATAGACTAGGCGGGTTATAGTTGCTCAGAAATCGGTCAAAATCTCAAAAAATCAGTTAAAATAGGTTAAAAACAATCAAAATACCTATTTACCTATTTGAAAAATCAAATTATTTATCATATTTAACTTAATTTGTCATTTCTTTATTCATAAGACAAATTAACATAGAAAAGGCGTAAATATTTCAATAACAAAATAAATAAATGTTCTTTTTAATTATGAAAATTCAAAGTTAAATAAGTAAATAGTTTTATTATACTTTAAATATAATGGTTTTAACATTCAGCATTAAAAAAATTAAATATGAGAGAAAAGCGAGAAAACCAAATTTTGATTTCACCAGAAGTTGACACGTGTCACAAAAAGTTATTGATTTCTAATAGATTTATGTATTCATTTATTTTATTATACAATTCGTATACTATATACTGTTTCTCCGGGATTGGAGCTATAGCCTGGTGGTAATACTAGAGCACAGTTTCCCTGGATAACATGGTTCAATTCTCACCGTCGTTCAAAAAAATATATATATACCGTTTCTCCAATCAATCGTTGGATTCATTGAGCAAATATTTATTTCCCTGATCTCTTCAGTAAGTTTCGATTGCAAATCATTGAATTAATACATGTTGAACATCATGAACATTTTGAAAGCATTCTTTAGTGGAGAAACTTACTCTGCTTTAAAATCGGTGACAATGATCTCGTTCATTGAATCATTGATTGAGGGGGAAAAGATGTGTGTACTGGTGGTGGTTTATTAAGGAAGATCAAGTTTGTGTTGGGGGTATATTCTGTCTTTTTTTTTTTTGTATATATATATTTAAAGATAAAGGGAAGAGTTAAGAGCAATATAGGCATTTATTGTACAAGTTAACAGAATATAAATTGTTTGCGAGTCTAAAGGGCCCAATTTTTACAAATGTAGAAGGTCATGTTCTATTATGTAATTATTGTAGTTCAACTACACTACGTTAGAATACCCCAAAGATAAAGAATACAAAAGTGTAATTTTCACTAGAGTTTAATATGATCTTATCTTAGTTTCCATTAAGCACTAACTATATGAAATCATTTCGCATTAAGCATTATTATATGATTTTAATGTACCTATTAATAATAACACCATAATAGTTCTTATTTGGTAAGAGTGAGAGATTGGGTCTAACTAACAAAATTATTAGAGTTAAGTGTTAGTAAAGTAATAAAACCATTAGAGTTAGGTGTTGGTATAGGTTCCTTGAGTTCAATGGTTTAACCTTCGTAAAAAATTTAATTGTTCAAAGAAAATTAACTATAACATACAATAATTGTACTAACATCTCTCATTATTGTAACCGACAAAACTAGTAACAACTAATACTTCTACGAAATAATAGTACCACTTATTAAATCTTTTACTTTAAAAAGATAAATATATATGATATCACAATTACTAAATGTAGTAATGATAATATAACTAACAAAACTCAGAACAAAAATTAACTTACTCACAAAGATTGTTTCTAACTTGCGACATAGAATTGACTTATAGGTAAAAGAATATAACATCACCCTTTCTTACCTATAAGTTAATTATATGATTTGTAAGTAAGAGAACAAAATTAGTGACACAGTTATTGTTTAAAATCTAAAAATCATGTTACTAGAACACTTAACAAGATCTTGAGTCATTTCTTCTACCAAGAAGCCAAAAATTGCCGCCTCTACATCCAACCCCATATCTAGAATCGTCTCTTTTTCGCATATCTTCCATCCTTCACTTTTAAAATCTGTTTCTACCATCATATCGATTGTGTTCAATTCGACCAATTTCCATGAATGCAACCTTTTGCATACTCTTTGCACAATCACATGATGTTCTTCATTCTTGTCTTCTTCTTCAATAAGGTCAAATACGAGCTTTCTCAAGTATCGAGGGATTTTCATTACACCTAAATGGTGCACTATGTCTCTAACAAGCTCTTCGTGATTCACCTCTTGTTCATTTAATAAATCATCTTCATCTTCATTGTAACATTGTTCCAGCATGTGATTTTCAAGTTTGATCGGATCCAATCCTGCAAGCCTCTCGAAACGTTGAAGCTTCAGTAATAGTTGATGTTTTGCTCCTATAAATTGTCACAAGAAAACTTTAATTATAACATAAATGATACTTATAAAAATATGGAATATTTCTCATATATATATGATAGTAATTCAATGGGAGTATTTTTAATCTACATAATAATATTATCTTGACTAGGACTTTGGTGAAATAAAAACACATACAATAGTGACATTTGCGTATATTAATTTCATGGTCCCACAAATAATTTGCGTCTCCACTTGTTACAAATTAATAATAGAAGTTGATTAGGACTTTAATTACAACTTATTCGTTATAATTTAAATAGCCAATAAAATCCATCAACCATGATTGCTTAAAAAATGTATGATAGATTTCTTGTTCTTCTATAAAGCATGTAATTTACAAATTTTAATGCATGACATACAAGTCATAAAACTAAATCAAGGGGCAAACAACCAATGCACTACAACAAGCACCAAACAAAGCACATCTAATTATAATCGAAAACGACTACTCAATTATCCTAGATTTTCCGGTAAAAAAAAAATAAGAAAAGAAGCTATAATAGATTTAGGAAAGATGTGACATGATAAAAACACAAATTCTTTTAATCGACCAAGTACAACTTAATCTTGTTATGAAGACGTGTACACTTGATTCCTAGTGTCATGTTGTACTTTATTTATTAATTAATATATATAGTAAAAATAACTTTTTTTATATCATATTCTTAAGAAAAAATATATGTACACATGCAATAATTAAAGTCGTCACTTACTTTGTACACTCGCATAACTGCATTTAATATCATAATCCTCTTCTATGGCCCCAACATCACGTTCTTCCTCGTCACCATCATCAAACAAAGGGTCAAGTACCGAAACCGGGCTACATTGTTCTTTCTCTTCGTCCTTTTGTCGATTAATCTCTTGAGGACACTGTGACTCAACTTCATAACTTTCTTTGTCCTGTAATTAAATGAAAATTGTTGAAATATGTTTTAAAACACAAATGTTCAAATATGTTTCTATTATGATTTGATTATCAAGCTATAATTGTCCGAATGTTGAAAAGTTGACTTTTGACTTCTAGTCTTCTCTTCTAGCTTGTTCTATAGACGCCCATACTAGCATTGTCCATGTGTGGTAATTGGATTGTACGGTATTAAAGTAGTAACAAGGATACAAAAAATAAATAAGACAAGTTTCGTTTTGTCCATTTGTGGGATTTTTAATTCTTACTTGTATCTAAAATAGCACTATTGTTGATTGAAATAATAAATTAATAAGCAAATAATTCAAGGTTACATAATAATATAACTTGGTTTTTTGGACTAGAATATATCTTTTATATTGAAAACAATAGTGAAATACATACACACCCCCAACAAAACAAAATAGTTTGTTTCAATAAGAAGCTTTGGGTCCTTTTTTTCATTTCACCTTCTATTAACAAAATCTTTACTAAAATTCAAATTAAGTCGGCAACCCGATACATGAGACTCTCGCATTCATAGGTCAAGGGTTGTCAAACCAACTTAAGTTTGATGTAGGTATGGACTAAAATAATATAATTCTATATTAGCCTATTAGGTTTTGTGAACTCTAACTCTTATTCCAACATGTTATCCTTAACTTGGATTTGCATTAGTTTTCTTTGAACAAATTTAAACTTTATATATTACCACCTAATCCTACTTTTACAAAAATTTTGAACTTTGAGATAAAACCGTACCTCTGAACACAATCCAAGACAATAGGCCATGGGCCATTTGCATTAATCAATTGTATGGTGATTGGTGAATAATTATGTACATAGAAATAAATCAATAATTATTTAATAACCATAGGATGGAGACAAAACCTGTTTGAACCGGCGGCCCGGAGATACCACCGACGACGAAGATTCCGGTTCATGTCGTGTCGGCGACGGACTTCTTTGAAGTGAAAATCGAAAAGGGCTAGAAGGATTCGAACACAAACACTCAATTTCATCATACTCGTGAACTGATCTTGAACTACACGAGGTTTCCATCTCCGATGACTTCTCCGACCAAACGACACTGCTAGCTCTGCTATTGTTACAATCACAACCGCCTTTCAAATTCTTTTTCCGGCTTCTTCTCGCCGGCGGTGAAGATGGTGCTCCGTTAACCGGTCCAATTTCACGGCCTTTTGTTCTAGCACTCCGATCCTTCAACCGCCGGAGAAACGATCCGAGTAAGCCCAACCCGATTTGCTTTGACCCGGGTTTGTTTTTCTGAATCCTCGCGGCGGCATCAAGCAGCATACCTGCGGTTTTCGCCGGAATATGAAGGAAAATGGCAGCATTGTTACACGGGCTTTTCAGCTCCCTCGCCGGAAAATTAACAAACGGCGATTTGCTAAACTCCGGCGAGTCTTTGAACGAGAAAAGACAGACATGATTGATGCAGAAATTGCGTGCGGTGGCGGAGGAAGATGTGGATTCGATTATGGGCTTTCGTTTTCTGGTATTTAGAGCTGTGTTTCCGGCGCCGGCAGATGTTGTCCGGAGCAGTGAACGGCGGTCGGCGATGAAGTTTTTCAGCTGAAATGGTTCTTGATCTTCTTTCAGTAACTCGTGTAGATGTTTATGACCCATGATTGCAAAATCTTTTTATGAATTGATGATTGAAAGCATATAAACATGAGAAATAAAGATTGTAAAAGGTGAAATATGAGTTTGTTGAAGAGCTTTCAACACTAAAAGGGAAGATCGGAAAATGTGGAGAAGTAAATGAGGGGTTTCTACTTTTAAATCTGCAAAGGGTCCCCGCCGTGAAGAGGTTGGGTGAAAAGATACTTTTATATACTTTTTAAGGGTTTTAAATTTTAATTCATAAAAAATCACCAACATATGAAAAATCTCTAAAATAAACATGTTTTTTGTTTTTATTTTCAATAACAACCAATAGGAAGCCTACATGTATCCTTTTAAGAGTTTTGCTAGCGTCCCCTACCCAGCAAACTTTAAAGGTTATTTTCTCATTTTATCAAGCCGAGTCCACCTAAACACCGATCTGAGGCCAAGTGCAAAGTTACCGGCTATTGAAACCTGGTTGTATCCCTCATCTTTCTTGGCATCTTATCCGGGAACATTTTGCCAGGTTGGCAAATTTACCGGCTTAACACCCGGTCCTATAGCCGGGTAATGTTGAAGGTTTAGCCGACAACTTGAAGACATGTAGGAGCGTTTTCAGGCCAGATATTGCACAAGTAGTCGCACAAGCAACCGCGTATTTGGGATTGGAGATTATGATATGATTTATGTCGTGACTGGGGTACCATCCTCATTTTGTGGGGCTACACCATCATATGGAGATTACCAACAATCAAAAGGAAAGGTATATTTATTTGGTTGTTTATGAAAATTAAGTCATTAAAAGTTTGTGTTGGACATAATTTTTTAGACGTTGGATAATTGAAGTAGTTTGATTTTCTAACATAGGTCCATAAATTCATAGTCTAACACTTGATTTTGTAGCAATTGACCTGAAAATATGGTTTGAGTTTGTTATTATTGTTATCATTGTTTGTTTACTAAAATTCAAGGTTGGAGAAGGCGCTAGGCGTTACCTAGGCGGTGAGGTACCGCCTAGGGATTAATCGGGATTAATCGGAACTAGGCAGATTGGAAATTTTATATGTAATTTTTCACATATATATATATATATATATATATATATATTAACATATATATACAAAATTTATATAAAATATATAAAAATAATTATATTTTTATAAATACTTTGAAGATTTTCACCAATTTTAATAGAGTTTAGCCATTTTTTATTGATATATTCAAAATTTGACCAATTTTGACATTTTTTTAACCAATTATGACTGATTTTTGAGGATTTTGACCGATTTCTGGCCGCCTAGGTCCGCCTAGACCCGCCTAGGCCAAAATCGAGGCGCCTGCAGGCCGCTTAAGCCGATTTTTACAACACTAAGTTATATTAACGTAGTTGCGTAAGTATGCAGTCCTTCCACTCTTTCTCAATATTTATTACTCATTTCTTTCATTTTTTAATCTCCACCGATATGAAATAACTACATATATTATGCGACTTTTGAGCGGTATAGACACTGACACTATTTGTTGAGGGAACTGTAAATTATATAAACTCTTAAGAATACACTAAAAATACTTTTTTGTTCTTTCCATATTATTTTGTTCCATAATCACCACGTTCGGCGAAACTTAGCTTCTTGGGCGCAAGATATGTTTTTTGTTTAGCCATGTAGCGAGTTTAAATCAACAGACTAAATATTGGAAGAAATTCTAAAAGTCTATGGGCTTTTCAAGGATGATGTTTATCTTACTCATGATACCGTCACTAATGTTATTAGTATGTTTTAAATATTCTCGTGTGTAAAGGTAAAAGTAAAAAAGAAATTTTGTTTAAATCTTACGTTGTTAGTTTAAGTGTCACTTTAAGACATGGTTAAAGGATGTTGGTCATAAAATGATTCTTGTTCAGTCTTTGGATGCTCATCATCTCCACCAAGTGGGAGAGTGGGGCACTTCAAAAGGATTAGTTAATGAGTAAATATAATTACCTGTCTACACAACAATTTAGTGAATTGATTTTTAATTATACTTTTTATGATTTAGAAAACACACTTTTGTTCAAATACATTGCAATGATACTAACAAGGAGGTCTATATATTAAAGGTCTTAAACCTGCCGCCCTAAGGGAGGAGGGCAGCTAGGCGGGTACGTCGACGCCACCCTCACGGGTAGCTCATGTGGGTTCTAGGGGTGGGTATCACTACCCGTATCAAATTCCCTTTTTTCGGCCATTGGCTCCCAATTCTTTGACACTCGGTTCCCAACGGCTTCAAGCCCATTCCAACAGCAATGGCCTCTAAAAAATATTTTTCCCAATTAAACGCAATCTTACACAACAAATTTATACTTCCACCCCAGAAACAATATAATCACTTCCATGTATTCAAAAAAATCGCGAGCGGGTGCAACCAAAAGAGTCTCTAGTTCGAGCGTAAATGGGTCACGTTCGAGAGGAGGTGGCCTAACCCAACTATACATTCTGACCATGCCAAATCAAACGCATTACTATCAACCACCTCAAGATCAAGTTCCATACTGGTATTTTGTACAAGGTCAACAAAATTTTGAGCTGTTAAAAACCAGCTACGTAAATGTGCCACAAAGGGCCACATGCCTAGTGAAGAACTCCCCCGCCCGATTTATGATGACAACAATGAAGAAAATTTTGTACAAGAAACACAAGCTCTAAATACGGAGGATGAAGATGATGATGAAGAGGGTCCAAATTATGTAGGCGATAAAGAAGACCACGACCAATAAGATGAAGACGAACAAAACGGGGTACAAATGAAAACCCTAAAATTCAAAGGTCGAGCCGAGAGTTAAAACTGGACCGTTGATCAATAAATTGCTTTGTGTAAAGCATGAGTTCATATATCCTGAAGACAAGAATGTCAGAAATCAACAAACAAAAGCCGGTTTTTGGGGTCGGGTGCTTAAGCACTACAACAACCAATAAGATGAAGACGACCAAAACGGGGTACAAACGAAAACCCTTAAATTCAAAGGTCGAGCCGAGCGTTAAAACTGGACCGTTGATCAATAAGTTGCTTTGTGTAAAGCATGAGTTCATATATCTGAAGACAAGAATGTCAGAAATTAATAAACAAAAACCGGTTTTTGGGGTCGGGTGCTTAAGCACTACAACAAACTTGTGGGTGGAAGAAACCGAATAACTCATCGACTTAATTCAAAATGGGTCCCGTTGAACACGTAAATGAAATGGTTCAATGGATGTTATATCCAAGTGGTATATTTTTTTTTAAGTTCAAATATTATTATTGGTTTGTAATCTTTGTTTAATTATTATTATTGTATTATTATTGGAGCGTCTACATGCTAGTGGTGCCTCCGATGTGTACATGATGAAGAAAGCGATAAATGATTATCAAAGGAAACATAAAGCCGGTTTCGTTTTTAATCACATCGCAGCATGAGAAGTTTTGAAGACCCATGATAAATGGCTCCAAGTCCTGTTGATAGGAGAAGATAGCCAGGGTCCTTCTGACAACGCATCTTGAAACGACTTTCATGGTCACTTTCCCAACTTAAACGAAGACGCAACACCAACAAGATCAATTCGAAAAGGAAAGAATGTGGCAAAGGCGTCTAGTGTCCACTGTTGTAGAAATCACGATGCGTTAATCAAGCGACGAGGTGAGGACTATGGATTAATTGGGATTAGTCGGGATTAATCGGGATTAGTCGGATTGAAAGTTTTATATGTAATTCTTAAAAACTTTATGTATACTCACACTAATATGAATACAATACTTCAAAGTTCACTTAAGTAAGTCAGTCTATGTATTTATAACCGGTTTTGTTCAATTGTGACCAAATTTGGTTCAATTTTAACCATAATCATGATGTTGAAGAGGATCTATTTTGACCGACGGGACTGATTAGTGATAATCGGTCATTAATCGGTGAGGGGAGGATTAAATATTAATCGGTTTTTAATCGGAGGGTAGTCGGGATTTTTACAACAATGCTAGTGTCACACCCTTGCCGGTGACGAAACACCTGCGTGACACAATCATTCAAAAGCTTATGATTGACTATTGAGATTTCATTATATTAAACAACTGAATTACTTTATTTTACAAGCAACAACAATACAACAATTAGAAATCAAAAATCCAATCTAAGGTTTAACCGAGTCCACATGCATCTTATATTTGTTCCTCAAGCTTCAATCTTAGATAGTACCTGAAACATTGCCAAAAAAAAGTGTCAACTACGAAACGTAGTTGGTGCGTCACATAAGTTTAAATTGACATTAGTTAATACAGTTCATAATTTAATTATATAGCAATTCGTAACAACATGTACAGTATAAGGCTAAATGTGGAAACTAAAGGAAGTATTTACTGCAGATCAACCTTTAGCTAGCCTAGTTAGACTTAGTCTCAAACTACCCTCTAGAAGTTGAGTTCCGTGTGGTCACCTGTTAAGTGGGTTGGTTAAACTCAATAGATCTATCACCACTGATTGGCTTGCAAACAAGTTGATGATCAATGAGCATAGATATAGTTAACATTTGGTTTTGGAAAAATAGCTCAAATGACAACCTAGTTCAAATAGTTCATAGTTAAGAGTTCGTAGATAATAGTTCCTAAATACAAAATGTTTCATCCCAAAAGCTAAAAAGAGAAGAAATGGGCTATGTAAGTCACTCTGATGATTATGAGTAGGGGTGAGCAAACTTAACCGTTAACCTAAGTTAACTGATGACCGAACCACCATCAAACCAAATTAACTGATAACCAAATTTGACCGACGGTTATGGTTAAGGTCTTTTCATTAACCGATAAATCGGTTATGGTTATGGATAAGAGTGTCCCATAACCGAACTGAATTGATACAACCCAAAATCTATCTTTTTCTAATAGGATGACCTATATTAGGCAATGTTTTAAAAACCGGTTTGAACCGGACGGTTGAACCGTGTTTCGTTCAAACACCCGGTACGGTAATAGCCGGTATTCTGTGGTGATTTTTTCCCTATTGAACCGTCGGTTTAACCGTCAAACTGGTTTTGTATCTAGGGTAAAAAAAAGGCGACTTGTTGCCCAGGTTGAAAATTTTGAATTTGAAAATACGATTAACCTACTGACCCTGTTTGAACCGGACGGTGACACTAAATTTTATCTTTTAAGCAATAGTGAGCTTAACGTATTCAATACTCTAATGTCCGAAACATACCATACACTTTTTATTAACCTTTATATGGAGTTTTAGTACTTGTAAATTGATTTTTGGGTTGTATTTTAATTTTAGATTAATTTTTGGTTTTTTTTTCTTTTTATGAAATTAAGTAATTTTATATTAATTTTTAGTTGAAGTTGTAATTTATGGAATTACATGTTAACTTGTTAGGCCGGTGGAACCGTCTGGTATAACTCGGTTCAACCGGTTTAACCATTTTTAAGCTAAATCCGGTAGGACTAAAATACCGGTGTTTAAAACATTGATATTAGATGTTTTTTGGTTTAGTATTACCAGAATAAGAGAAACGGAATGGCCGTTGAAGAAAAGGGTGTTTGATTGATTTTTGATGAGTATGAATTTACACTTTAAATCAACCATGTTTGCTTTAAATTCTTTTTCTAGAGTTAAATTTAACTCCATACATGTAGCAAATACTACCAACCACCTACAGCCTCAACAAGTTACTCAACCTATATGGATTTCATTTAAGTTCAAACTAATCACCTAAAAATCGGCCTCCAGGCGGCGCCTAAACGCTAGGTGGCATCTAGGCGCCTCGATTTTGGCTTAGGCGGCTGTCTAGGGTTTAGGCGGACCTAGGCGGCCAGAAATCGGTCAAAATCCACAAAAATCAGTCAAAATTGGTCCAAAAAAGTCAAAATTGGTCAAAAAAGTCAAAATTGGTCAAAACTTGGTCAAATTTTGGTTAAAGTTGGTCAAATTTTGGGTAAAATCAATCAAAATTGGCTAAAATCTATTATAATTGGTCAAAATCTTCTAAGTATTTATAAAAATATAACTATTTTTATATATTTTATATAAATTTTGTATATATATA
>WOUH02000001.1:9201269-9223812 GCA_009936405.2 Stevia rebaudiana
CCACTCAAACGCAAGCTACCAAACCCACCATACAGCCATCTCATCCAATGCAAACACGTTCCAAAACAGCCTACAAACAACCTCCCATCAACCTCCACACCAACTCAACACCTTCCATCTCTCCAATCCCCAAATCTCATCTATTTGCTCTACGGGATCCAAACTAGAAATTGGCCATGACTAACGAATATAATGCTTTAATAGATAATGACACTTGGGAGTTAGTACCACGTCCCCATGATGACCCATATTATACGATGCATGTGGCTATTTAAACACAAATTTCATGCGATGGCACCTTGGAACGATACAAGGCTCGTCTTGTGGTAAACGGTCGCAGTCAACAGGTTGGGATTGACTACGATGAAACATTTAGCCCCGTTGTTAAACCTGCTCCAATTCGGACCGTCCTAACTCCTAAGCTTAGCACTGTCAAAGGGTTGGCCAATCCACCAATTGGACGTTAAGAATGCGTTTTTACATGGAGATCTCAACGAAACTGTATTCATGTTTCCACCACTGAGCTTCATTGATCAACAAAATCCAAATTATGTGTGTCGCCTAAGAAAATCACTATACGGTCTGAAACAGGCCCCACGAGCTTGGTACCAACGGTTTGCAACATACATCACCAAATGTTGTTTTAACAGCACCATCTCCGACACATCATTATTTGTCTACAAACAAGGAGCACAAATGGCCTACCTTTTACTCTATGTTGATGATATCATCTTAACGGCCTCCAATAATGAGTTACTACAGAAAATTATTAAAGCTTTATCTCAGGAATTTGCAATGACAGACTTGGGTAATCTCCACTATTTCCTCGGGATACATGCATGGTTGTAAAAATCCCCATTACCATCCGATTAATAACTGATTGATCGCTAATCGCCCCCTCACCGATTAATGACCGATTATCATTAATCAGTCTCGTCGGTCAAAATAGATGCTCTTTAACATCGTGATTTTGGTTAAAACTTTACCAAATTTGGTTACAGTTGAGCAAAATTGGTTATAATTTACATAGTTCGACTTACTTATGTGAACTTTGAAGTATTATATTCACATTACTGTGAGTATATATAAATTCTTTAAGAATTACATATTAACCTTCAAATCTGATTAATCTCGATTAATCCCGTCTAATCCCGATTAATCCCTAGTCCCTACGTCGCCGCTCGATTAGCGCCTAACGATTTCTACAACACTGGATACAAGTACAAAAACATGCAGCTGGCGGGTTATTCCTATCTCAAGCTTCATATGCCTCGGAGATCCTATCTCGCGCTAACATGTCACTGTGCAAACCCGCATCCACCCCAATTGATACCTCCAACAAACTCAGTGCTAATACCGGGGAACTGCTCTCAGATGGATCGCTATACTGCAGTCTTGCCGGGACTCTATAATACCTCATTTTCACAAGGCCCGACATCTCTTACGCGGGACAAGTATGCTTATTCATGCATGCACCCCGTGAACCACATTTTCAATTCATGAAACGCATACTTCGCTACATAAAGGGCACAATCGATCATGGTCTACACCTTACACCCTCCACTTCTACCGCTTTAACTGTCTATTCAGATGTTGATTAGGGGGTATGCCCCGACTCTAGACGGTCCACGTTTGGATACTGTGTATTTTTAGGAGACAACCTTGTCTCCTGGTCCTCCAAGCGCCAACACACAGTGTTTCGTTCAAGTGCCGAAGCCGAGTACCGTGGCGTCGCAAATTCGGTGGCCGAAACCAGCTGGCTTCGCAACTTACTGTTAGAATTACTCGTCCCGGTGACGCAAACCACGGTCTGTACTGTGACAATATCTCAGCTGTGTATCTCTCCGGAAATCCAGTCCAACATCAACGAACAAAACCCGTAGAGATAGACATCCACTTTGTACGGGAAAATGTCCGCGTAGGTGCAATGCGTGTTCTTCACATACCTGCTGACTATCAGTATACTGACATATTCACAAAAGGCCTACCGAAGCACCTGTTCAACTGGTTTAAAAACAGCGTGAGTATCCGATCCTCTTCTGCAGACTGAGGGGGCGTATTAACCGACACATATTTAGTATTATTTAATGTATTTATATTTGTGTAATTGTAATTATCAGTAGATAAGATTAGAGTTTGTTAGTCCCGTAGAATAGGTATTCGGGTTCTCCTAGATAATAGGATCCAATGGTTTTGATTGTTGTATATAGGGTTATCATTCACAGTTAATGGATTATCGACAATTCACATTTCTCTGAGTATTTACAATATCTTCAGTTTACCTCAAATCATGAATGTAAATTTCTAACATCATTATACATAGAACATGCACTATGTGAGCTTGAAGCTGGCTATTAATATTAACCCCAAATAACAGATCTTGCTAGTATAGTAGCTTTCAAATTATGTAAACCATGTTTAATATTTTTATAGCAATCTGCTGTTTAAGGTTTTATTATTATAACCCACCATTAAGGACATGGTCTTGCAATTTTAATTACAGGGTCAGGCCAAAACAGTTAATTATTTGATCGGGGCAAAAACGTGTTGGTTTGACTTAAACTGTCTTAAAAATTTTGATTTAAAAAGTAATTTGTGAGTCCTATATGATTAATTAATCATACTAGTTCATAAATAATATAAATTTTTTAAAATAGAAAATGATTATGCGTTGAAATACTCACTTTGGTGATTCCCGTCATCTCGTTGTAGCTAACTTTATTGGTTTTTCCTTTTGACTCGTTAGAGATGAAACATAACATTAAAATATAAATAGGTTAAAATTGGCACGTGCAATGGTAACACAATCAATGTGTGATGTAGCTGGTTGCTGGATTTGGATCTTAAAAGACTTAAATAAACTTGTTTAACCCATCATTTGTTGAATATTGACTTAAACCCTTACCCAAGGGTATTCTTGTACTTTTTGTTTATTTGTAGTAAATGAGGATATGCTTTGCATAGAAGAAAATAATAAAAGAGTTGTGTGGTGTTTTTTGCAGGAACCGATGCATATCTTCATTTGTCTCGTTTGGGAGATTCACAAGAACCATTGCCATAATAATTGGATTCCCTTAAAAAATGTAAATCAAGTAATGCCCTGCTGCGATTACCTTGCAATTCATAAAAGAAAATACAAATTATTAAGATTTGAAACTAGTTTAGTCATTTGCAGGCATAATTAGTAATATATTTCGAGTGCTTTATTCTGAAGTCAATTACACCAAGTCATCAAAAATCTTCCAAAGCCAATTGTGACATGTATATTATGTTTGGTATATGTCGTCATCATCATCGTACTCAGTATATCCCACCTAAAGGTAGGGTTTGAGGAGGGTAAGATGAAGACAAACCTTACCTCTACCCCGTAGGAATAGAGAGGCTGCTCCCAGTGAGACCCTCGGCTCATAATGACTGATTAACCGTCAACCCAACACTTTTAACGTTATTTTCACAAAAATAAGTAAAATAATGTTAAAACTAGTGCAATTTTACTTTTGCCCCTCGAGGGTCCACATATATATAAATTATATGGGCGCACCGCAAACGGGACGTTGGGAAACCTAGAAAGAAAACGGGAAACCTTGGGAAACTTGATCAAATGAACTTCGATTGAGCTCATTCCGGCTTCATCGGATCCGGCTCGTCGAACCCTAAGAGTTAAAAGCAAAACCCTGAAAATCAAACCCTAAAGCTAAACCTAAACCCTAAATTTCAAATCGTAAAAGTTGAACCTTAAAGCTGAACACAAAATATATTTATGTTTAAAGTTCGAAGAGGTGGTTCCAATGACGTCGAAATGAGCCAAATCAAAGTTCGTTTTAGCCAGTTCCCCAGGCTCCGTGCATTTTTGAGGTTTACACTTATAATAAAGTAATTAAAGAACCCAAAGAGACTTGCTCGCAATCAATGAAGAAAAACGTACCATAAACTAGAGAGTTAAAATCATTAACGACTAATGCTAGACCACTGACACTCGTAATCCATTTGTCATCTATGGGAATTACTTTCTTTTTTTTAATCGGCAGAGGATCTCACGTGTTAACCTACCATGTTCTAGGCAATGTCCAAGGTCGACCATCATGGGACCATACCCTTTGGTGCGCGGGAACATCATGGAATCCGTAAACCCCCTCCCTTGCCAGGCACGAACCAAGGATTAAAGCCCTGATACGACCCTCCACCCAAATTTCATCCAAACTGGTTCAAGTGTGAACTGAACATGCGTCTCCACTATGACGGACATACGCATTACCACTCTATGTTTCTACCAGATCCTCAGGACAAGAATTGTTTTCTGACTTACTTACTCTAATGTTATTTTTTTTATAATGATTTTTTTGATTTATTCTTATTTTATATATTAAACAAGTAACGTAATTATACAAACACAATAGCTATTCTTTAACGGCAAACAAACACAGTACGTAATTACTAAATAATTTGAGTACAACTTTTCATCACATGGCAAACGAGAAAAGTGTTTAAATGCGTATTAGAAAGTAATTATTACAACTTTAAAGATGATATTATAAATGATGATATGATTTGGTTACATGTGTATATCAATTTCATCACTATCATAATAATAATTAGGTATAAAAAATAAAAAGGCCCTATAATTAAAGGCATCAAGAGGTGTCTCCTTTTATCTTTCCTTTTACTCTTGATCGGTTGAGCTTGAAGATTTAAATCATACAAGGGAGTTATTGTGCAGAAGATTTAAGAAAAGAATCGAGGATTACATGAATGTGTATGTGTTTGTAGCAAAAAAATATAAGATATATAATTAAAAGGAATTCACAATATCAATATAACATAAAATAAATACAACTTTACATGTACACCTGAAATCACTAACCGTAACAACCTTTATAAGATTTGTAAATTTTTCCCTTCAAAACTTTAAAATATACATTAATTTTAGGATAAACGTGATCTTGAACTACTAAACTGCTGATCTATAATCTCCAAAAGTTTGTTTAACATTTCAGCCACAAGATGAATGTAGCCAATGTGCAATATCGGAAATAATCAACCTCCTTAGACCACTCCCATCAACGCCCTTTTTAATGGGTTGGTCACCACTTAAATAATGAAAAAAATCAAAAATCAATTTTGTTTTGCCGCTCGGTCGCTCAAACGACAGAAGTCACGCCCCAAATCAAAAGTTTGCATGGGACACTTGGAATAACATGATTGGTCACCCTTTTAATTTTCTTTTTAATTTTTTTTTTCATACAATTCATTTTCTATTTAATTCGATTTTTCTATAATAACTTATAAAATTTAACTTTTTTAAGAAAACTGAATACACAATATTGTTTAGTTTTTTTTTGTGAATATTCCGGTATAAATTTTATTAAAAACAAGTTGTCTAAAAAATATGTGTTTTTTAATATAATTATATATATTGAAGATTATCTTTTATCCAACTTGCCTCATGTAATTATACTATTGGTTGCTTGAATTTTTTTTATATAACTTATTATCCAAATATCTATCATTATCTGATTAAAAAAATTAAAAATATAAAAACTTGTTATTTGTACATTATAAATAGAGTGTCATATTAACTTATAGTTGCACATCCAATCCTACACTCGATCATGAATCCTTCAAAAAATTTTGTGAATCTTGATAAAATTAGAATAATCATAAATTAAGTTTTTTGTGAATCCTTCAAATTTAATTGTTTACTTATAATTGTTAAACTAAGTTTCCATAAAATAATACTTTGATAAAATTATAATAATCATAAATTATTTTATTTAATAAAAGATTGAGGAAGGTTGGGTTGTAAATGAGAGTGAAAAATTAGATGAAGGTTGAGTTGTATAGGTGAAGGAGAGAGAAATTACTTTTTTAATAAAAGGTTGGGTTGGATTGGGTTGTGAATTTGGATGGTATTAGAGAATTCCTTTGATTATTCCCTTAGTCAATCATATATGTTACTTTTTGAAATTTCTATCCGCTAATAAATAAAACCATCTTTTACATATTTAAAAGTGAGAAAACAATGGTACTTCTATACACTTTCTAGAAGCACATAGAAAAACAAAACAAGACAATGTCGACAAGTAATTTGTTTCGAATTTCTTTGCATTTTGTCACTTCTTTCTTTTTTAGGTTTTAAGTAGAAGTTTTGGTATAGAAGGGGCTGATTTTAAGAACACATTTAACTTAGAGATAAAGTGCAGATTTGGCTAAAGTAATAAACTAGTTAAACGATCTAAAATAAGACAAACGTAAAGGCTCTTGTTCTTGAAAAGGATACATCGACAATGAGCTTAGTTTAGCATTGAAGATGAACAAGTTTCATGTTAGCATGGTCTACCCAGAGCAATAGTGGTAAGTTGGTCAAGTAACAAATCAAATCTTGTTCGCATCAGATATAGATTTATGTGAGACAATTTTTTTCAAATCTTTTAGATTTTTATTGGGATAATGTCTATGGAGACATATCCATTTATTAATTATTTTCACTAAAGCCACCCTACACGCCACAACTACTTTATAGCACTTATTTGGTTACGCTTAATATTTAATATGTTCTTATGAATTTGAAAATACAAAAACTGACATGTATAGATCTAACAAAATGCAAGAATTTGATGTAAAAAAAAGTGTTTCTGTCATTCTACAACACTTTAATATTTTCTTGTCAGATTTGGTATAAGAGACATGATTATACTTAGCTAGCCTATATATGGGTGGCTTGAATGAATAATTGCACGACATTCACGTACATCACTCTATAAACTAGCATGTCATATATGATCCCAAAACTAACTATTTCAATAGTACGAAGGCTATCCTATACATTTTAAATGAATATCACCAGCTTCATGTTAATTTAAACTAATTTGGTTATTTTACCCCGTTCATCAACTCGTCGGTCATTCCTTCTAGTTGTATGTAACGCTTTTTTAATGAAAAATATTATTTGCAGTGCCGCGGTTATTTAAATAACCATTGACATGGCTGCATTCTATGAGAGTTATTATACAAAAAGGGGGTTAATATGATCAAAGGAACAATGTTGCTGGTTTTGTGACTGTGGATAATGGAGAGATTTTTTTCTTATATTATTATCGGGAATTGCTAAATCCTCCTAAACAACACTCGTCAAGAGGAGCCATGTAGAATAAAGGAATGTGAAAATATAAGTAGATATGATAAAATAAAGGAGTTTGGGTCCAAATGGTTCAACCCAACACTATTATGTTCAAGACATCAACTTTAACTCAGACACACTTAAAACCAAGCAATCCGAGTTGTTTCGTTCAAGGAGTCGCCTTTTGTTTTCTGCTTGTTTACTTTTTAACAACGTTCAATTATAGTTTTGAGATCGACGATACATAATGGTGAAGACTAAGGAATAAGGATAACATGAATTATAGTGACCAATGTTGTCAAAACCAAACTGCCAAACCGATTGCCCGACTGCAAACCACTTACAAAGATTGCTCAAATGGACCGACAAGTTTTGAGCAAGCTAGACAAAACCACCCCTACTAAAATAATATAGGGTGGGGGTTGAGGCGTAATAACAAAAGGGGAGTCTCACAACCAAGGGCAGATCTGGGTACAAAGCACCGGGTTGACCAAAATCCACCAGGTTTCTAAAATTTAATATAATCGATATTGAAAAATCTGGAGTTAACACATAGATTTAACCAATCGACACCTTATATATAATTTCTTCTGGCTTAGTAGTAAAGCCACTTGTTATAACTTTCAAAGGTCACAAGTGCAAAACCTGCAACTATCACTTTTTTAAATTCGGATATCCATCTCTACACTGCTCACAACCAATTAGGGCTATTAAAAATTATAATAATAATAATAGAATAATCTAAATTTGTAACATATGTTTGAAATCATTTAATTACTTGACACCGTACAATTCCTGCAGCACCTCCATAACACAACAATCTCTCACTACCTTTATTCATGTTCCATCTTACACGATGGATTGCAACTATTTTAGGAGGAAAAACTTCAATCTCATTCTCTTCTTCACTCGTATTGTCGTTATTATCTATGCACATTAATCCTAGGTTGCTTTGGTTTTCTGGTTCCTTCTTTTGGGCTACCACCATTGTCCCTTCTGAACCTAAGTTTTCACCAAAATCATTAGCATCACAATAACCAAACACTTTTACGTAATGCATTGATAATTTAATTAGATACAAAAAGATAGTGGGTGATGTACTATACTTAAAGCAAGCAAAATGTACATATGGTTCTCCCCGTTCTCAACATAATCTTGGTTCTCAAGTGAACACTTCCCTATAATATATATAGGGAAAAGATAATTTGAAAACCCACTTGAGTTAAGAAAATCCCAGAAACTCCAAGCTAAAAAAAAGCTCACTTTTAAATGAAATTTCGTCACTTTTTATAAAAAAAAAAAAACATAAAAAGCACCAAGTATTTAAAAAAAAATGTAAAAAATAACAAAAAAAACTCATCTATATAAAATTTCACTGTAACGTTACATTGTAACACAGTTACGTATGCAACTTTTCGCTGAAATTTGTAAAAAATATTTTCTTTTTAAACTACTATGTGCTTTTTTATAACTTTTTCACCAAAAGTAATGTATAATTTATCTAAAAAAAAAAAAGTTAAATTTTTTTTTTGTAAAGGTCGTTACATATGTAACATATTGAGGGTTTCCAGGATTTTCTCAACTCAACTGGGTTTTCATATTATCCATCCCCTATACATATATATATAGCATTTAGAGAGAGAGAAACCTGGGGGTAGTTTTTGTGATATTTTGCATTTAGAGATTTGAATCTTGGCTCTCTTTTCTTGATTTGACTTTGACAAAACACCACGTTTGGATTTTGGAGCATCACCCCATTCATTGGATGATTTCTTCATTGGAAAGGGGATGTTTGGCAACGGGGATAACAAAGTAAGACTTGAATCTTCCTCCCTTATGGACCCACAAAGATAATGAGGTTTACTATTTCTGCAAGGATCATTCTCCACCGCTTTGGACGTAAGCTGATGATCATCATATATCATATATAATAACCCTCATTCTTTTACCAAAATTATAACAAAAAAATAAATAAATAAACATTATCAAATGCCAATAAATAAATAAAAAAACCGAACCTGGAAATGAATAACATTACCATCTGAACAGCAATATGCAGCCATGCCTGTTTTTGGAAACAATAGTTTAGATTCAACGATAGCACAGTTAAATGATATTAATATAACTGCACTATTAAATAAAATAATAATGATAGCAACAATAATATAACCCCATTGACCCATTTGACCTGTTTTCTTTGTAACTAGTTTTATTTTATTTTTTTCTTTTTACCAAACAAATACATTAAATGGGTTAAATATTCGCCTTAAATAAAATAATATTCAATTCAAGTATTAAGAAAACTACCTGTTAATTTAGACACTTGAACACTCCATATTGAAGATGATGAACAATAATAATCATACGATCCATGATGTTGTGTTTTATTACATGGTAAACCGGTAACGGGAGTATCATAAGCAGCCTTTACTAAGCTGATTGTTTTTATTACCCCATCATCAAAAGATAAAACAACACATCTGCAACCAAAAGTAAAATATAAAATTATTATTTAAAACAAAAGGTAATATAAAGAAAAATACAAAATGTGTCATGGTACCTTGGATCTGGAACCCAATCTATACTATATATGATTTTTTGAACTGGTACATCCCAAAGAGGGTACAATGGGTCACTGCAGTGAAAAATTGAACCAAAAATAAATAAATTATAAATGTTTAGTTTGTAATTTGCTCACAATCGAAGCGCGGTATGCGTGTAATAAAATGAAGATGATTAAGTTAGATACGTACCGTATGTCCCAAAACTTTAAGCTTTTAAACCCCGCGGTTACAATTATATTTTCACTCTCGGGATCACTGCAGATATAAACAAGAGTTTTTATTTATTAAAATTTGACATAATTGAAAGGGTAAATTTTGGTTTTGATATTTCATCTAAGACCGCTGACCTGGCCACAGGGGCCCACTTAAGAGCCCTTATAGGACCGGTATCTGCATTGAAGCAAAGCAACGGTCTAGTATCTGCATAAAAAGGTATAAAACTGAAATTAATTATAAAAATCACAAATCTGGTTACTAAGAGCAGTAAAAAATTAAGATTATTTTAAAAATCCCAAAATTAAGATATCAAAAGTACCTTTAGATAAACCATCTGCAGAGAATTTCCAAAGGGCAACCTGAATGTATACAGATATCTTAGGGGATGATTTAAACTACTGGATATTTTTATATAAATATAAAGTAAAAAAATAAATAAACTGTAAGTTTACCAATCCATCATGACAACCAGCCAGAATGAGATTATGAGGAGCTGATACTGACCACTCCAAAGTTAAGGGAATACTGTATAAAAAATACAAAATATTAAAAAAAGAGTTCAAGAACAAAATAAAATTTTCAACAAACAAAGATTATAGTAGTAACATTATAACGGAATTAACAATCATAAGATGTAATGCAATCATATAACTTGATACTGCAATACATTGTGCAAAAAATTAATAATTAGATTAACTGATTAAAGTTAAAAGATATTACCTTTGCCTATCACCACATTTCAACTTTGAACATAAAAAAACCGGCTTCAATTTGAGAAAACGAGGATCCGCACCTTCCAGTTTACAAGAAGAAAATATAGATTTAATTACATGAGGATGAGGTACTTCCCACCTGCATGTAGAAAAATATAAATATATAACTTATAATTAACATAATAATAAATATACATAAAAAAAATAATTATTCTCACACTTCAAGCGATCCATTTCCAAGTAAGACAGCAAGGTAGCCCATTATGTGTTTGGAAATATAAGATGAATTAAACGGCCTCCATTTCACATCCCATGCAACTTTTCCATTGTGGGCCAGGCCCATTACAAGTCTAGGTAAAGCAACATCTTGGCCGTTGACTTTACTAATCCTCCAAGTTTGACATTTGGTTAACTTTGACTTTGAAGATGTCCATGTTGACTTTGTTGAGTGGTTATTACTGTGATCTTTGGGCCTTCGAGTATAGACTTTTAACGCCTTGTTGCTGATTTGCCTCTTGGCAAAGATTTCAGGGGTCAAACGCGTAATTTTTTCAAAAAAATCAACAGCAAAAGAATGTGATCTTTTTTTGGGTGAATTATTGTTAAATTCAATAAGTAATTGGTTATGTTCATTGCTATCATCAAAGCTATCTGGCGACTGATTCACTGGTTTCTTTTTAGGTCTTCCTCTTGGTCTGCCTTTGACTTTGACCACAGGAGTCAAATCCAATGGATTCTTTCTAGGTCTTCCTCTTGGTCTGCCATTGACTTTGACCACAGGAGTCAAATCCAATGGTATTTTTCTAGGTCTTCCTCTTCCTGTTTGTTTGCCTTTGACTTTGACCACAGGAGTCAAACCTTGGTCATTTACATCCGTATTCAACATACACCATATCTGAATGAGACCTCTTCCAGTAAGTGGAGCACCGATTTTGTGATATGAAGACTCTGGAGGATGAGCAGAAACCGCAATGAACTAGAATCAAATTTAAAAAAATAAGAAAAAAAGAAAAATAAAATGTTTTGTTTCACTATTTATAAGAGAATAAAGATCAACAATCTTTTCAATGTGTTTGCAACATTAGTGATGCTACAATACAATAACAGTTGTTTATTGTTAAATAAATAATATGAGAGAATATTTGCTTCATTTTATAAAGTTTTAATTAATTATTATAAATGTCCAAAAATCGCTAGCCACTAGTTTGGAGGTGGGGTACTGACTAGCGATTAACAGAGATTAATCAAATTGGAGTTTTATATGTCATTTTTCAAACTTATATATACACATTTTTAACCGATTTTGACCAATTTTAAACAATTTTACCACCTAAAAATTTTATGGCTGATTAAGTGAAATCGCAAGAGTGGACCCACCATTTACTGATTAATCCGAATTTTACAAACACTGATTATAATGTGAAAACAATGATGAAGAACAATTAAACCTCATGTAAAAGTAGTTGAACAACAAAAGGAGGGGCATTCATGTAAATAAGTACCTCAACGTTAGTGTCATATGTAGAAACTTGATGAACTCCAGGACACCAATCCAAAGCCCAAACATGCCCTCCAACATACATGACAAAATCTTTGCTGCAAAAAAATTTACTTTTGTTTTTTAGTACTATTTGTCTTGCATAATTTTAATTAGTATTAAACTATTAATACAACTATCATTGAAATTCCAATGCGGTATAAGTGTATACTTATAGAAATTATCACATTAATACCACGTATTTGTGTCCAAATATGGATTTTGCTAATCAAATACAATAATTTTTAAGGTTAAGATCTTCAACAATCAAGTAGCCAAAATCTTAAAATGAATCCATGCAAACTTATACCAAATTTCAGAATCATCAACGATTAACATCAACTGTCAAACACACGTATACTGGATAACAAACTGTAAAACTGTAAATAATATGGCTACTTCATTTTTTAACCTCGTGATAGTAATAAAGAACTTTTGGATCTTTGGATATTATTTATAAAATATTGAATTGAGGAAGCAGTTAGAGAAATATAAAAGTATTATTTAATAACAGACCTTGATGGTGAAGAGATTGTGTTTCCATCTGACATATCCTGCATCAATATTAAACCAAACCTATAAAGGCGTCTTCTGAATAAAACTGTATAAAAAATTTATAATGATTGCGTGCATTGAAACAGACAATTATGTACATTTATTTGCACCTTTGGAACAGCTACTGAAGAAAATTGAGGTAACTTGATCTGGTCTGTAATATCTTCCTCCTGAGGGGGTTTATTTTCACAAGCAAATTTAATCTTTCTAGATTGATAACGAAAATCTCTCCATTTACTGTTAATACCAATATACTTAAGTTAAAAAACCAAGAAAAATTGCATAAACACCAAGAGAGGCAAACTGAAAATACAGAAGTTTATAACATTATTGCTGCTGCTTTAAGTTTTTTTTTTTTTTGATCTATGTACCGGGTACGCCCTACGCCCTTTTTTTTTTTATCTATGTAGATGCTTATTTTTGTTTTCAATTAACTAACTTCACTAACTTATTTATGTATACATCAAATTTAATTGTATAGTAAAACATATGAACCAACCAGATGCCTGCATTATGTTGAGCATAACTTCATTAGTATTAAGTTATCCAAGAAAATAGTGTCCTAAGAAACATATTATTCCTTCTGACATGTTATCCATTTGTTTAGAAACAGATCTTTCATCAACTCTTTGAGAAAACCAAAGTTGTTAAAATCAAATTTTGTCATAAAAAAAAGCATAAACTCCATTGAGTTATGTTAGGTAATCACAAAGTTAAACTTCCAATTTCAACACAGAGAAAATACACTTTGATCTTTTAGTCAAAATTGGCAATCTTTGGGGCTGATAGCTGATAGCACCACTATAAGTTATCAAGTTTGTGTGCAGAAATAACCAATTAACATTACCTCTTTCACAAATTCGACGTAAAATAATAAGCCTGTTTAATTTTGAAATTTAAGTATGCTATATTGCAAGTAGCACAACAATCAACAACTTTACAAACTCACCTTAAAAAAGTAACGGAAGAACGCAATCGCTGAATCTCAATTTGTTCATACTCGATTTCTGATTCTCCAGAACACATAGCAATTTCATCCATCACTTTGAAGTGATTTTCAACAGAATAATCGAACTTCGAAACCGAAATACCTGCTGGAAGAGCTTCACTGTCACCTCCATCTCCCTCCGCCATTCGAACTACACGCAAATCAGCTTGTTATCGATACTCCATTGTTAATCATGCGTCAAAGTAAAATTATTTAAAATTTTAAACCCTATGTTATAAACCCTAAACTAACTAAACGTTACGGACTCGTAGAAGTTGCTTCTCATAAAGACGAGGGTTTTACTCCTGCAGGGCGGTCAATTTATGGCACGAAACATGACACATGATGACATAGTTACATAGTTAGACATATTTGAGTTTGAACTTTAACAAGTTTGTGTTGCAAACATATCGACTCCAGCTAGTTTAACATTTTTATGACACAATTAAACAAATTATTTTTTAGAATAGTTAAATATATTTTTATTATGTATTGCTTTTTACCAGCGAACACACATCGACACTACTTTACACTTATAAAATCACTAAATTTGCACTCCATAAGGTTTGAACCCACAATTACAAGGTTGAGAAGTACACCATTATACCACCTGTATGTAAAGAAATAAGAAACCTAATGTTAGTTAAGACTGTGAGTTTTTGTTTTGAATATGTTATGATTTGTTTTTAAAGATTATAAATATTAGGACATGGTTTAAAAAAAATACTTTGCCTAAAAATATAAAAGCACATATTTTTTTGTATAATTTTTTTTTTGCTAGTTTTTTATGTTTTGTGTATTTTTTTTCCTGTACTGAATTTTTACTTTTCTTTTACTATATTTTTTATTTTTTGTATTGTATTTTATTTTTTACTGGATTTTGTTTTCTTGTTTTATATTTTTAATTTATATACTATATTTTAGTGTTTTTGTACTGAAATTTCATTTTATCTTTATGTACAGAACTATGTATGTTTTCAATGTATCACCTCCCTATAACTATTATGGATAGTAAAAATATGTGACCTTTTCGATTATCTTATTATTTAGTAGTCATGTTAAAAGGGTCACTAAGGTCGGTTCATGTCATGGCATGTTACTAAATAGGCAATATTAATTGAGTAAAAAGGGTCATGTTGTGTTACACCTTAACAAACTTGTTAGTTTCGTGTTTGAATAGATGACATGATTAGTAAGTTGTTTCATGTACGGCATTTTAACACGTTAATCGTGTTGTATCATGTCTGACTTTAACACGTTTAGAATAGCTTTGCCAACAGTACTTGCGTAGTAGACAATAGTGTGATATCAATAGTACATAGGATGACACTCGTTCAGGTACATGCCAGATATTGATAATTTCAATCTCATACTCAATTATAAAATCATGTCTCATACCCGTCCCAAGGTATTCGTTGAGTAATTACCTGTTGGAGGTTGCGTGTTGGTCATTGTTAGTTTATTAACACAAATACTCATCGGATTTTAAACAGTTTTTTACAATTTCAAATTTTATGTAGTTATATATAGCATAAAAATATAATCAATATCATCAAATAAATATCAACAAAGAAAAGTAATTTTTTCACATTATGATATTACTGAATTTAAAGAATTACTAAATTATTGGAGAATAAAGCATAATTGTTCTCAAACATGTATATATGGTATTAGGTTATCGCGTTGGGTAGAAAGTAATTTTGTAACTCGTCTCACACCGGAAAAAAAAAAATTAAAACTAATCTTATATCCGAATATTTGTCTTGGGTTCTTTTACATTATGTCACTCTAAAAACTTTCTTTATTATTTAGTATAGATTGATAGATTGTACCGGATAACGTTACTTTGTTAAAAACAACTCATTATACTATTTAACGTAAATTTGCTAGGTTACACGTACTGACAAATTTATAGTCACAAATGAGACAAAAATTCTCATCGAATCAAGAGTTATTTCAAGCATTACAAACAAGGCAAATGTTTATGGACTATTTAAGTAAGATATATTTAATTTTAAACTTCATTTAAATAAATAAAAATAAACCTTCAACTAAAGCACAAAAGTCAGTACACTCCATCAGTCACTCATCCCCGTCTACCATACAAACTTTTTATACAGGATGTGAGATTTAACATAAGTAGAAGGTGAAAGCTTTAACAAAATCTATTGATCTAACCTTAACTTAAAGAATACAAATCATATGAAATTATGAAAAATTAATAAATGTATTATCACATCGACCGAAACTCAAGGCCACATACAACAAGACCGAACATAGTTCCCTCGTAAGTTATTAGTTTCAGATTCACCGGAATATAATCATTTTTAAGTTGATTCGAGTTAAATTTCCATACTTTGACCTCCATCCATCCATCTTTCCTTTGTTCGGGAACTTTGCTACCATGTAAATTCCATGGGCTTGGGGATCTAAAATAAACAATTTCAGCCTCTTTGTTGTTTCGTTGGAGTAAATCTCGTACTTTCACCGGACAATGTAACCCGTGACATTGTTGTGAAAGTTTGAAAACAAGATAACACATATACTCCGTATCTGGTGACAACATTTGACTTTGTATTTTGCATTTGATACGAAACACTTGTTGTGGTAGTAGCTCAATCACTTCTTGAAATCTGCATGTTCAATGATGCATCATATATGAGTGGCAAATTAAACACGCAGGTTGTGTAACGTGTTAAAACAAAATAGGTCAATCATTTATTGAACACATACTTCTTACAAACATAAAAAAAATGTTAGACACGGAAAACCAAATTTCACATAGAAAAAGACTTTATTAAAACCGTCAAACTATTAAAACCAATCGCTCACCCAACAGGTTGTCTCTAAATCATTAGACACAGTTCAACCTAAATTTTTTATCAAAGCGAACCAACCCAGACCGTAAACACCCTAGCAAAAGTTAAAATCAAAAGACATAATTGATTATGTTTAATTAAAAAGCGTACCTCGACTCGGCTAAGGGTTTCAAATGAAAATGCTTCATGTTAGAAGAGTCGTACAAAACTTCTTTTGCCGAAAGCATAAGATGTGTCTTTCCATTCACTTCATTCATCCATAACAACTGTTGATCGGAGGGTTGACAATAAACTTATTACCAAAATATATTGTAAATATTTGCCTAAAAGTGTTAGAAATAAGAAATTGAACTTTTCAAATCTCTCACCTCATCATTGCTTGAGTTTGATTTCAGAATTTTTTGAGCTTCTTCAATTTCATTATCTTTCAACTGTTAACAAATTATAAAATTATGTTATAAATTTATTATGAAATCTTTTAGAAGTAGATTCAAACTTACACTCTCAATAACTCGAAACTCAATGCCTTCAACATAAACGGCACCACTTCCACAATAGTATCGTGAAAAGCTTTCAAGTAGAACTTCAAAGTCAACATCTTTCTTGTTACTCAAGAATCGACACAATTCAATCATCATCCACTTGTCATCTCTCCATGTTGCAAAATACGCATGCAAGTTCTCGCCCCCTTTTTTGTATTTTAGGTTCACATACATCGGTTTACTTGAAAATTTTGTTGCATCACAAAATCTAAAGATGATATAAGCTGCATAATTGACACCGGGAGATAAATATTGAGTTGTTATCTTGATTCGTATCTTCAGCTTCTTGATATCCAACATCTTTGCTGCTTTCTGAAACCTGCATCACAGTTATATATATATAGACATAACAATGGTGAATTTGCATCATGCGAGCTTGCAATCACAAGCACATGTATGCAGATAACACATATATATAGAAAATTAAAGAGACGAACCTTGATTCTTGAACCGGTCGCCATTTAAGTTGCCTACGGTTTTCGTATGAAAACTTTCTAGCGGATATCAGCTCTTTTCTGTCTCCATTATTACCAAGTGAAAACCACTAGAAACAAAACAAATTGACTCAAACCCAAACTCTATGATTTTGGAACATCTTGGTATATAGATATCCATTTTGCTTAATAGATGATATAAACTAATGAATACATCCGTTTGGTTGAACGAAATTAGATGAAATTGAAGTGATTTGGAAATTTAAATTCCATCACATATTATGTTTGATTTACTATGAGAATGAATTGTAACTGAAATTATTACAAGTTTACAACAAAATCTCACACTTGTTGGAATTCAAGAGCCCCCCATACTTCAAAGGATTTTGGAGGATTTCATATAATTGTTATATGTACCACCTACCAACCAACCGCCCCCAACTGCCACACCGACTACCAGTACCACCGCCACCATCCGCCCCCAATTGCTTCCACCATCGATGCCGCTAACCGCCGCCTTTGTCAGCATCGACTGCAAGTCTGCAACAGCCCGCCACGTACCACCTACTCCCACTGTCTGTCGCCGCCACCCCTGCACCTATCACCGCCACCGCTACCCGCTGCCATCGATTGACACCACTGTTCGCCACCGACATACATTCCAATGCCATAACAAACAAAACCACATACAGTATTTTCAAAGAAATCCTATAAATTTCAATTCAAATTCTATTATTTCCAAGTACCATTCTAATTCCATTTTCGATAAATATCATGAACCAAACGGGCCCTAAATTTTGTATTAGCTTCGATTATATTAGTGGTTATGGTGCATATATCAACCGTTGTGATATATATAGGTGTTCACGATTCTTTGTAACTAAAGACAATTATCACACTAAAAAGAAAAGTGAAACGAGATATTACCACTTTGCCATCTTGAACAAGGATTCCTTTAGACAACATATCGTATAGATCCTTTTTCATTTCAAGAGAGTCGTAGATATCAGGTTTTTCAGACACCCGAATAATTTCCTTGTAGTCTAAAGGTAGCTTGGGCTCCCATATTTCATAATCCTCCTTTAATATTATTATAAAAGACAATTAAAATTGTATAATTGGTATACAAAATTACAAATTCAATTTATGAAACCTTACTTGGAATTTCAATGCTTTTTTAAGTTCTCTTTTTAGCCTCCCTATCCATGGTCGGGAACATCTATCATCGTCTACGCATTCGATCGCAATCGCTTGATATATAGTTAACGATTGCGGCACAATTTGTTCCTTTATACCTTCAAATATCATCTCATCAAGGTTTTCGTTTTCATCATAACGCGATTGAGCTAAAGGGACTAACAATTGAGAATGATCGTCACATCCCTCTATCCACGCCGGTCTCCCGCACAACAACTCAAGTAAAATCACACCTAGCGAGTATAAATCCGAGCTTTCTGTTAAGAAACCTTCGTTTTGGTATCGCGAGTCAACGTATCCCAATGAGTCGCAAGCGTTATCATCCACATGTTCAGCCCTGTCATATATTGTTGCACTTCGCGACAACTCCAAATTAGAAATTTTAGCACTCCAATCGTCATCAAGTAGAATGCTACTACTTTTAATGTCTCTATGTTTCATGGAATCGTTTAGTTCTCCTTCATCGTGAAGATGTGACAAACCGTTTGCGATATCGATGCATATCTTGAGGCGTTTCATCCATGTAAGACTAGGATTGCCCAAATGATTACTAAGTTTTCCGTTGGAGGCATGCTCGTAAACGATGATTTTTTCATTCATTTCGTTACAATAGCCTACAAGACCAATGATATTTTTGTGATTATGCTTGAGGAGTAGAACCTTATGTTCTGTCAAAAACTGAATATGTGCTTGACGAGAACGCGTATCCCATCGCTTTGCGAATATGGTGGTACATCCATTAGCATCTGCAAGTTCTCCTTCGTAAAGCTTCCAGAATCTTCCTTCTCCGATGCAATTGGAATCACTGAAGTTTTGTGTGCCCAATTTTATGGTTTCAAGTGATATATGGAGGTTGTCCTTCCAGTTTTTCTGTAAATCAATTTGAAATAACATGATATATAGTATTAATGAACTTTATAATGTTTCCAGGGTTTTTTTGTTGATGAATTTTACCCCATAAACATGGTATTTAAGTGATTTTGGTTTTTTTTTTTTATGAGTTGTACCCCTATCCATGAGCGTCGGTAAAAACTTTGATTAAATTTATGTTCTGTAATCTTTAAAGTTGCCTTTGAAGGTGGGATTAAAAAACAATGGAATGTTAGATTGTTGAGTTTCTTTGGAGGAAAAATAGAAAGGAGACGACCTTGCCTGGAGGGACGTAAACTGCAATGGACAAATTTCTAAAGGACACAAGTTGCAGGAGGGCATGGGCTTAAAGGTAAATTAATATTTTAGTCAACAAAACATTGACGACAGTGACTCATTCCGGTAATAAAACAAACTACAGAGGGCAAAATCTGGGTGGCACGGACACAACATGTTGTTTTAACCGTACCCCATGGACATAAAATTTCGTTTACTCATAAAAGTACACAGTTCTTAATTATAAGTTCATATAAACAAACTACCAATTGAGCATAAATTTGTTGATAAATTATTTTGATAATAGTAATAAAAAAAATTAAAACAAACTAAGATGGAATTGATGTTAATATTAATCTTTAATCTCTTGTAAGCCTATCATAAAATAAATCTTGAAAAACTTTTGTCTTTCAAATTTATACTCATTCCCAATCCAATTTACAAATCAAGGCACTTTAAGTCTATGAACTCACAATATAACTTAAGGAAAAGTTATGAATTGACCTGACCTACTTATAAAGAGTATGTAACATAAAATTTGCATTTTGTTCTTTAAGTTTTACAAACTAATGTGAAAAATTAAGCATTAAGGTATGCCAATTGGTTAATAACCTAAACAGTGCTACCAACAATCAACTATATGAGGAGAAAAGAAAATTTCACTTTGGAAAGAGTTACTTACTTGGAAGTTTAATGCTTTCTCAAGTTCTTTGATGATGATTTCCATCGTTGGACGCTCGGATTGAGTTTTTGCCAAACATTGATATGCAATTTTTGAAAACGTCTCCAAAGAATCTTGATGAACACCTCCATTTAGCATAGAAATGCTTTCATCAGTTTCCCTTATTCTTGGATCTACCAATTTCTCCAATTTTCTCTCATTAAAGCATTGTCGTGCTACCGATGGAAGCCCCTCCTCATTGTAACATTTATCATATGCCAACTTCCCACACATGATTTCGAACATTACAACTCCAAAAGAGTAAATATCTGATTTTGTTTTCAGCTTACCAGTACTCTCATATTCCGGATCCATGTAGAATATTGTCCCCGCAATATTACAAGTAACGAAGGTGCTTCCTTGTTGACATGCTTGATTTAACTTGGACAACCCAAAGTCAGCAATCTTTGCCACCCAATTATCATCCAATAAAATGTTTTCACTCTTAATATCGCGGTGTATTATACTTTGTTTGTCCTCCATACCTCTATGGAGATAACTCAACCCATGTGCAATATCAAGACATATTTGTATACGTTGAGCCCAAGTAAGATTAGTCATGTTATCAGTGTTTCCCAAATAATCGGCAAGGCTTCCATTAGAAGCGTACTCGTATACAAGAAGCAACTCAGGGCCTTCATCACAAAATCCTAGAAGAGAAACTATATTTGGATGCTTACAATTACTAAGCATTTCAATTTCTGCAAAGAACCCTTGTTCTCCTTGCCCGTCTACTCTACTATTGATGCGTTTAATAGCTACGGTGCTACGTTTCTTAGACATTTCACCTTCAACCGCCGATGAATTTATGCAATCAAAATGGTCAAGTTCTGCTTTGTATACCGTACCGTAACCACCTGACCCAATGCAATATGTGTTGGAAAATTTATTGGTTGCATTCTCTATATCACTTAATCGAAATTTTAAGTGATCCAAGTTTTTCCCCTGCCGTATCATGTACGTGTTAGCATACTAATATATATACACCTTTTTTAGAATTTAAATCATAAGTTCTTTTTAAAACATTACACCAAAACAGCTTTTAATAATTTGTTTGAAGTTTTTAGTTTTAATTATAAGGTATCTTAGATATGTATATCATAACTGAAATGAAAATCAACTATGATCAAAAACCTATTTTTAAGAGAATGAGATTTTTTAAAGGGGTAACTTTATAGCAATGTAATCAACTTTTATATTTGTTCCAATTAAGTCACTTATACTTTTTTTTGTTTCAATTAAGTCACTTAACTTTTAATAAGTGTTCCAATCCTATACATTTCACCTACAACATTAGTTTATTATGTCATTTAAATTTTTTTTTTTTACTTTTTTAGAAAATTATTGTGGTTAATTATACAAATAAAAAATAAAAAAAAAATCAAAAAATTTGTAGGTAAAAGGTATAAGATTAGAACACTTCCTTAAAGTATAGTGACCTAATTGGAACAAAAAAAGTATGAGTGACATAATTGGAACAAAAAAAGTATGAGTGATTTAATTGGAACAAAGCTAAAAGTTGGTTATATTTTTTATAACATTTTCCCTTTTTTTAAATATAAACTTTTGAAATATCTGAAAAAAATATCTAGTGAAATCAAGGGTGGAAAAAGCGGTTCTATGGTACCAGATTACATTTTTTTTTACTTTAATAACTTCAACTTTTCTATGAAATTGTTATAGTGTTAAAGAAAATAGATTCAAATTTAATAACATTAATCCATTCATTCAAAGAGAATTAAAATAACCAACAAGAAGCAGACACGGACTCCGTGTCGAAATGGATGGTTTGATATATATATATATATATATATATATATTAACATATAGGGTGAGGTTATCCTAAGGAGGGTCCTTATAGTAAGTAGGCGTAAGGAGGATATCAAACGGACCCCGATTGAGCTCATTCTAGTGGCGTTAGAACCGTCTCGTCAAACCCTTTCTCGCCTCCAAAAACCTAAGCCCCCACCCCACCCCAAAAACCTAAATCCTCC
>WOUH02000001.1:9223912-9239672 GCA_009936405.2 Stevia rebaudiana
AGCGTGGATATGGAGTCTGTCTCATTCAGAGGCTTCTGAATTCTCCAGATGTGGGCTTTTTTGAAAACAAACACCTGTCCACTTAATGATTAAGGCCTTAGCCTCTGAATAAGGGGATAAAGAGCCTAAACAAACAGGCCCTTAATCATATATGTTATCCCTCATAATATACTTCACATAATGCAGGAAATATGTCCCTATCTTAAATTGCACTTAAAATAGTAGCCCAATGTACTTGTTCAAGAATATAGCAAAGCTTAAATAAATATAATAAAGTTAACATGTCTATGATCTAGTAATAAAAAATTGATCAATTTACCATTAGGGTATCCGCGCAAGACTCAAATGTGCGTATTTATGTAGGAAACAAATCAAATTAGAAAAACAAAACAACATTTAACCAACTAAAAGTAATAATATATGTCATATCTTTTTTTCAATAATAAATCTATCTATTTACTCCTAATACTAAATTAAACCAACTTGTCTCTTGCTTGGGATTGGATTGACCTCATAAGCAAAAGACTCTACCAAATAAGCTAGTCTCACATTAGCATATGTCATACATATTACACTTTAAATTTTAATCATCCTTTAATACTAAATTTCCTTTAATACCATATAAACTAGTCTTACATTAGCAACTCCTAATGCTAAATTTCCTTTGGTATTCTTTATTTTTTTTATACGTCAACTTGTTAATTCTTAAACCAAACCGCACAAGATTGAATTTGGTCTAGCAATGTTTAAAAGTTCAAGTCACAACAAGGACAAATGTTTGAGTATATATATTTGTAGAACTTAAGTAGTCGGTGGCATAACTATATATAGTACATTAAAGTAAGTCTTGATTCTGCATCATAAAAAGACCATTTTTGACAATGGACATTGTCGATAAACCATAAATATTAATTCGTGTAAAATCAACATCGTGACATCATGTAATCTTCATTATAAAAAAATACTTCAACGTCGTGATAAAATTTCCCAATCTGTTATTTTAAGAAAAAACAAAATCAAAACATGTGTCTACATCCCCTTGCCACTCTCGTGACCATTTTCATATCACTCACTCTATGGAAGTTTAGACTCCGTTGAAAAAATTTGAGTGTAAAAGCAACCAATCATGTTTTATTTATCTGCTAGGTTAATATGTCGTGTATATATGAAGTTGAATATAAAATATGATGTCAAATCAAAATCCATTATAATAATATGATAAAACTAAATATGGAAATATAATATATATAAATGGTGAAATAAAATAAACGATAAAAAAATCTTGAACTTGGTGACATGTTAATCAGAAAAGTGTGAAGCTCACCGAGGTGATTTAAAATGGTTGCCAACAACCGCACATCATATTGAAGAACCAAAATTATATTGTGCTATTGATTTTTTTTTATTAATCTTCGTAAAAACGTCAAAGTCAACATACATAACTTTAATGAATTAAGCTTCAGCACTTGAGCTTTGATACAAAATTACAAACAATAAACTTATGCAATCTTCGTTACTTAAGCAAGTTTCAATGTGGCGTCATTCTTTACAAACTCAAGCTTACATATTTCACCATGTCACACCCCTAAATTCCGACCAGCCAGGATCACTCGAAGAGCGTGACTGGTGTGCATGTACCTTATCAACCTGAGAAACATACTTAAAAATATTGTTCTATTAATACAAATATAATTACTAGCTTGGTTTCGAATATAGTTCTATTGTTGAAAAGTATACTATAAATATTTTAAAAAATAAAATAATAAATAACATTATCAGAGCACATATGTAACTTAGTTAATATTTAT
Organism: Stevia rebaudiana; assembly: GCA_009936405.2. Taxonomy (NCBI): domain Eukaryota; kingdom Viridiplantae; phylum Streptophyta; class Magnoliopsida; order Asterales; family Asteraceae; genus Stevia; species Stevia rebaudiana. The sequence continues at coordinate 9,225,721 of WOUH02000001.1, forward strand.
CTCTTTTAACTTTTAATCCGTTAAAGTTAACTGAGTTTGGATTTAAATGACATGATGTGCAATGATAATTAAACATAAAAGATGTTTTTTGAAAAAAATAAAGATAAATGACGAAAATTAAAATGATATATAAACATAAATGACGAAAACTATAATTTACTCTATTTCTTTTGTTATGTTCATGCGTGTGAGTGTTAGTTCTTCAAGAAAATAGATAGTTTTCTACCAATACTAAGATTGAACCGGATAACGAAAAACAAATATAAGATCGTACACGATCATGTACTCTAGTTTATATATTGGCCCCATCTGATTTTCAGCCCATGCTCATTTCAATTCTTGGTAGACCATAGATCTTAATGGTGATTTGGTTCAATGCCATGATCTTATAAAATTACAATGACAGATGTTACCAATTTTTATTATATTTTTAACAAGCAGAGATCTAGACAATTAGATCATCCTGACAAATAGATCACCTTTCGGTAGAGGAACATAGCTTGATGACTCGACCTACCCGTCAGGAGGAAACCCACAACTGAAAATATCTTTGGATCAATTCGAAGCAAATTTTTACAATCAACACTACAGCCGATGACTTCACGAAAGAAAAGAAGTCATTGGGTATCACTATACCAGTAATTCATAATTCAAAGTAAATGATGTTTTTTTTGCTTGTTTAACAAGTATAGTTTACATTTATTATAATTTAAAGACTTTAAAATCACCAGTACAATTATAAAGAAAACATTAAACAGGACCCACCACATGAAGTCACTTAATTTCTTAAATGATAGACTACAATGTGCATGTTCGCGGTCCCCTTTGTTTAATTAGTTACATAAAAGTTTTGGTATAACGTTACTATAGAAGCATCCTTTATTTAAGCTCGATACCTATAGCTAGATCTACTTGTGAGGCATGATTTTTTACTTTGAGATTTTCTAGAAGGTACAGTGTTCGAATTTGGATTTGAACATTTTACACTTGTGATTGGAAAATGACGAAGATAATAGACTTTATTGGTATCTCAAATGAGAGGGTCAAGGCTCGACCGCAAGTCGAATAATGTGAACAGGTGGGATGATCTCTTCAATGGCACTGCATTGACTCATATGAGTTTGAACGAAATATCATATTGAGATTGTTATTTAGTTTTGTGTTTATTATCTAATGAATGTCATGTTAATCAAAATCGTAAAGTATGAGTTGCAACTTTTACTTGGAGACCTAAATGGCGATTAACCCGACACAAATAAATGTGTAACTAAAAAACCTGAAAACCGATTAACGCGAATCTTATTTGGGTAGGTGAATGGATAGGATTTCAATAACAAAAGACATGAATAACCCAATTAAGATACCCGATCAACACCCCTAGGTGATGATTGGCCAAGGACTACACGAACCCAGGACGAACAAAACCGAATAAGATGGGAAACGAGGGCTAAGGACCATGTCGTTCGTGTCTTTTTTGGGATGGTTTCAAGCCTGTCCGAATGTGTTCCTTTGTTTTCTCAGGTCGACTACAAAATGCTCTCCTTAGGGCCATATTAGGTCAAGGAACAGACAGATCTAGACCAAATTGGCCAAAGACCGAAACTGTATGTTTTGGTCGGTTCGGTACATTATTTGTTTATCGGGTCGATTTGCAAGATGCTCGCCCATAAATATAGCTATAATTAAGTTGACTGCCCTTTCCCAAATCCAATGTTCGTATATTGTCGAACTAGGTTTAAAACCTGTGTACCACACAGAAATGTGTATCATAAAAAAAATACAAATTTAGTAGATTTTGCTAAATAGTTATATGACTTTTTAATCAAATCTTTTTTCACACAACACAAAACATATTCACCCATCCAATATGAACCTTTAATGTAACTTTTATTTTTACCCATGTAACTTTTATGTTTAACCTTTGATAATTATATATTTATATTCTAGCTTTAAACACTTCTATTTTATAGAAAAAATATCATGTTTGCGCATTTAAAATTTAGAAACAAAAAATTCATCAATATTTCTCACTTCACACATGATAATCTTATTTAGAAAAGTGACAAGTGCCAATATTTGAGAAAATTAAGGTATGATTAACATCTCATCAATTTTATTTTACTTTATTATATAGTATAGATATAGATTCTAAAAAAGGGTAAATGCAGGGTACCCCTGACCCCGGTAGTTAAACAAGATTAATTCGTCTAGCGGTCTGATTAGGCTGACTGATACCGATATTTGATAAAGTCCCATTTAACACTTCAACAGAAAGTTTGGAACTTGAAGCTGCCCGTGTCAACCAAATTGGATCATTTCTTTTAATTTTCTACGAGAGTAATCCATTTGATCGAGGCTTGCCTCTCAGAATGGAAGGTCATGAGTTCAAAACCCCAAAACCAATAATATTGGTCGATATTCCAGAAAGAAACCTAACCGATTTTGTTTTTTTGTTTTTTTTTTCTCTAAAACCAATAACACGATTGTGAATACAGTATGTTTTTTCTAAAACCATTCCTTCCCCGCTAGTTTACATCGACAACTTACTTTTCTAAAATTATACACTTTACTTTATCATTAAACAATGATAGTCACTTATATTCATCCGGAAGCAAAGGACCACAATGCCATAGAAAGTAACAAAATTTGAATGGCACACCAACTATAACGGCAACGTTCAACTTAATAACTTCCACTTGGGTAGTAGACAACCGGTAAGAGATATAGCCGTTTTGGGAAGAGTCATGTTGAAACCCGGTAAACGTATAGTTTAGAAAAAAAAAAAAAAAGTTTAAATACGAGTTATATAGGTAAGTGTGTGTTAGCTATTAAAAGAATAAATAAACAACATAAGCTAGAACTTGAAAATAATAATGAGTTTACAGTTTGATAGGTATACAAAAATCGTAAAAGTAGGTATCATTGAAGAGCTTCACTTATCATGACTCTTAACTTTAATGATTGGTTGGTTTTTTATACAATAAGAGAAATTATTGCACACCTAAATACAATGACATGGCATGAAAGGATGAGAATCTCAACTCTAGACTACTTGAACCTCGACTCTTGACAATTCCAGTTACATCTAACATGTTAATTTAGTGTATTGTTTGTTTAAAACATAAAGCTTTCAACCAGACTATATTGGCAAAAACCCGATCACAACTCACCACGTGCGTAGTAAAAACTCACAACTCACAAGCTTCTTGTGCGCCGCTAGCGAGCATTGTGATGAAATGAGTTAGCAGATCCCTTTACTAGCCCATACACTTTAACAAGCCCAATGTATAAACCCACATGCGATTTCACTTTAGAACCAGTTACGAATATGATACTGAGATTTACGAGCAACTCACCAACCTTATATGCTAGTTGCCAGCTGATATATCATATATGACGTTTCAGTTCACGCCTTGTTAACGATCAGTGACAAACTACCTTTTCATGTTCCGATGGTTTGTCAGCGTGTGTCAAACTTAGTGTGTGTTGCGCGGGCTACTTAAAGAGATGATGGACTAAGTGAAGAACCGTAACATGTAGAGGTGGTAATTGGTAAAATGAATGGTTGGATCATAATAGGGTTGAATTTACTAAAATATGTTTAGTCCAACTAAGTTTACCTTTGTTGACTCTTTAACTATATTATAAAGAAATTAAACAATACACTGATAAAATATTAAATAAATGACTAGAAAAAACATTAAATAATACATGAGAAATAATATTAATATTAAATGCAATATTAAACAAAAAATCATTTACTCACATATAGTTAAAACATTTTTTATAGAAGTGAAACATCCCATGGATCATACCCATTTGTTATATTGTTTAGAAAAATGGTCTATTTTTATAATTAGTTTTCTACAATTTTGAAAACAAACAAACAAGTGAATCTAATATAACCTCATCCATAGGAGATGTTATAGGTAAAATCTTAATATAATATTACACATAGCGATTACGATTTTGTACAATTATAACAAACAAACAAGCTTGATTTTACAATTTTGATGAGTTTGTCATATTGTAAATTGCTTTTAAGTTTTAACCTAAAATTAATTAATTTTTTAGTATGGAATCACTACCTAGTTTTTCATACCTGTCCCTATACTCTTATTTTGTAGATTTAGTTTCATTTTTAAACAAACATACAGCTACAACTAACCCATTCACATACCCTTCAACCAAAACAACATATCTACTTACAAAAGCTACATTTTTAACAGAGTCTGTTTAGTTCACATAATCTTCTAGAATTAGAATTAGAAAACACCCCTAAATTTTAATTTACTTAATTTCTTGACACCGGACGATTCCCGCAGCACCTCCGTAACACACCAACCTCTCACCACCTTTATTCATGTTCCACATTACACGATGCATTGCAACCATTTTTGGAGGAAAACCGTCTTTAACGTTCTCTTCTTCGATCTTATTGTCATTATCTATGCACACCAATGCTCGTCCTGTTTCGTTTTGTGCTTCGTTCTTCGTGGTTTTGCCTTCTAAACACAAGTTTCGATATAAAACATTAGTATAACAAAAAACCAACCTCAAACATACAAATATAGTTATATTGTGTAATGTCTTTACGGGGGTGTTTGGTTACATATTTTCACAAAGTACTTTATAACAATTTTAAAAAAAAAAACAAAAGTTTATAAAATGGAGATGTCAATAAAAAAAATATTAAAATATCGTCTCATAGAGTATATATCCAAACACCAACTTATGCATGTGCACGCGTGTGTGTGTGTGCACGCGCGTGTGTAGAGAGAGAGAGGGACCTAAGGGTGGTGTTTGGCAATTTGAGATTTCTTCCTTGGCTCTCTTTTCTTGATTTGACCTTGACTTTACGCCACGACTGGTTTTGGGGGTATCGCCCCATTCGGTGGACGATATCTTCATCGGAATCGGGATGTTTGGCAACGGAGATAACACGGTAAGACATGAATCTTCTTCCGATGTAACCGACCCACAAAGATAATGTGGTTCACGGTTTCTGTGAGGATCTTTCTCCACTGCTTTTGTTGTAAGCTGATTAAATCATAAAAATAATAAATGTCCATAATTTCTTTTTACTGGAATGAATATATGTAGAATACTGCTTAAAAAAAATTATTAAATGAAAATATAAAAAAGACACCTGGAAATGAACAACTTTACCATCTGAACAACAATATGCAACCTTGCCTGGGGTTCATGTTAAAAAAAATGATCAGATTGCAATAAATTGTTTAAAAAGATTAATATTTACACGCATGTAGGAATTGGTAATTAGGCGCTTAAAACTCAAAGCAGCTTATATATAAAAAATGGTAACCCATCAGGGGTAAGAGGCTTTTAAAAAATTGGAAACTCTTTTTAGTTCTTCCGATATTATTATTATTATTAGAAAGTTAAAAAAAAACTATTAATATCTTTTTTCCAATATAATATTGTTTTTCAGTTCTTTGTCAAGAAGCCGAGGCATCCCAGAAAATAAAAAACCTAGTTAATGTATTAACTATTAAGTATACAGTTTTAGACGTTGTAAGCATTTAAATTACACGTTAGATGGCATTTTACCCGTTTAACCAGTTTGACCCATTTAATTAGTAGCTAATATTTCACATTGCACCTGTAACCTGTTTGACCCGTTATCAAACTAATACAACTCAAATTGTCATTTTTTTTCATATAAATGAATTTGAAAATAACCATCCTTAATAGGAATTAATAATATGATAATATCCCATATAATTAAACAGAAAATTAATTACCTGTTGATCTAGAGACTTGAACACTCCAAATAGAAGATGATGAACAAGAATAACTATAAGATCCATGTTGTGGTTTCTTATCACATGGCATACCAGTTACAGGAACATCCCATGCAGCTTTTAATAAACTTATTATTTTTATTTCACCATCATCCAAAGATAAAACAACACATCTGCAATAAGAAATATATATAGAATTAAAAAAAAAAGAGGCTAATAATAATAATAAAATATAAAAAATAAAAGTTAACATGGTCCCACGGTACCTTGGATCTGGCAGCCAATCCAAACTATTTATATTTTTTTGAGAAGGTATATCCCAAAGAGGATGAAATGGATCACTGCAGCAAAAAATAAATTAAAGGTGAATTTCTTTGCCATAAAAAAATATAAAAATTTGAGTGAAATGATGTTGGTTGCTAAAGTAGGTAATAAATAGAATTATCATTTCTATTTTAAGCCAAAATTAAAGTTGACAGCTAAAATCAAGAATAATTTTATAGTTTTTTCTATATCATGCAGCTTGCCTTCCATATGATAGATAGTTCTAAAATTGTCTTTCTCTTATTGAAAAAAAAAATGCAGAAATCAAGCTTAAGTTAAATATTGAGTTTGAAGAATATAATATGGCATTTAGTAAAATGTTTAAATACTAACCGGATGTCCCAAAACTTTAAACCGTTATGACCTGCAGTTACAACTGTATTTGCACTCTCGGGATCACTGCAGATAATAACAAAGCATTATTAAAGGTGTGTTTAGTTGTATAGAACTTTCTTAATTTTTTTATCTCTATATTATCAGGAAACTAGAGGAGTTTCAAAATTTAGAGAAGTGTTGAAAATATGGAAAACAAAAGTAGTTGCATATTTTGGTATTAAAGGTGTGAAAATGTGTTTAATGGAACTGTTTTCTATCAGTTTTCTTTTTGTATCGACTTTTTTTAGAAGTACCTAATCTTAAAAACAATCTTTTGAATATAAAAATTAAAAATCAAACAAGTCAACAGGTCAACTGAGTTAAAATTCAAAGAGCTACAACAGGTAAAATATATAAATAAAAATGAGTTCACAGGTTAAATTGGTCAAAACAAAAAAGAATATATAAAAAAAAACAAATGGGTTGGATATAAAAGTACTATAAAACAGGTTAAATATAAAAAAATTAATACTTAGATTTTGCAAAAGGATTAGGAGAGAAGGGCCTAACTTTATATAAGTGCATTTTTTTAATAAAAAAATATTTTCTTATTTTATTAAAACTTCCCATAAAAACCAATTGAACACGTTTTCTGTTGTCAACACAAGTTTTTCAGAAAAACAACCTTATTTTTCTGCATCTAAACAACTCCTAAGTATCTTGAATTAAGATCAAATAAATTCTCATAAGCAATTAGTTTAAAAAAACCATCACCAACACATACTTAGTAAGAAGAAAAAAATATTTGACATACATGAATTTATGTTTCTTTGTTTACTGACCTGGCCAGTGGAGCCCACTTAAGTGCTCTTATAGGAACAGTATCTGCATTGAAGCGAAGCAATGGTCTAGTATCTGCAAACAAATGGCATGAAATTAAAAATCATAATACTTTTAATAAAAAACATCAAATATATTGGCATGGATAATTCATTTTAAAACCTGCAAATCCCATAATTTAGATATAGCGCGTATGCAAAAATTTACAAAACAGAAATTAAAATCATAAAAAAATACCTTTAGATGAATTACTAGTAGAGAACTTCCACAAGGCAACCTAATTGTATACAGATGTATGAGAGGATGAGTTAAATCCACATCATTTTGAAATAAATAGTTTAAATTTAATATTAATATTAGAGTTAATTTCTTTTTTGGTCCCTGTGGTTTACTTAAAAGTGTCATTTTCATCCAAAATTTGAAATCTTGCCATTTTTGTCCATGTGCTTTTATTTTCTTGCCATTTTAATCCAATACCTTAACACAATTCACTTATTCATTGGACTAAAACGGAAACAAAATGGGAAAACCACAGGGACGAAAATGGCAATATTTCAAATTTTGGATGAAAATGGCAATTTTAAGTAAACCACGGGGACCAAAAAAAGAAATTAACTCTTAATATTAGAATTACAAGTTTACCACTCCATCATGACAACCAGCTAAAATGAGATCATGAGGAGCTGATGCTGACCACTCCAATGTTAAAGGAATGCTGTATGAAAAAACAAAATTTCCCCCAAAAAAAGATATAATGAAATGATAATTAAATACTACAAATCTACAATATACTGTATATGAAATGATAGTTTTTAAAATAAATTTTTTTTTAATTAATTTACATTTTCTTTTTGAAGTATAAAGCTATTACCTTTGTCTATCACCACTTTTCAACATTGAACAAGAGAAAACTGGATTCAACTTGAGGAAACGAGGATCGTTATCTTTTAATTGACAAGAAGAATATATAGCATTTGTCACACGAGGAAGAGGTACCTCCCACCTGCAACATGGTAATTAAAAAAAGTATAAAAAATATTTAGCTTAGAATAACACATTGATTAATATTTAATAATAATCTCACACTTCAAGAGCTCCATTCCCAAGCAAAACAGCAAGGTATCCCATTATGTGTTTTGAAACAGAACGCGTACCAGAAGGTCTCCATTTCACATCCCATGCAACTTTTCCATTATGGGCCAGGCCCATTACAAATCTTGGCAAAACTTCATCTTGGTCAAGATGATTTTCACTTTTTTCTGGTAATTTAGGTAATTCAGATTCTTTTACAAGTGTAGGCGTAACATCATCTTTGTCAAGAGGAGTTTCACATTTTTCTGACAAATTAGGTGAAACGGCTTCTTTTACTTGACTCTTTCGCCTTGTTTGACATTCTGTTGACTTTGACTTTGATTTTGATTTTGTCAATGTTGACTTTGCTGGATGGTCTTCACTGTAATGTTTAGGTCGTTGAGCTAAGACTTTAGAATACTTTTTGGTGACTTGCTCTTTGGCAATGATTTCGCGGGTCAAAAGGGTAAGCTTGTCTTTAGCAAGTATCTCAGTTGAATTATCAGGAAATTTTACTGCAAGAGGCTCCGGGCTCGTTGGGGGTGAATTATTGGTAGATTCAGTTACCTTTTGCACGTTTTTACTGCTACCGTCAAAATCATTTGATAAATTTTTCACTAATTTCTTTCTGGATTTTCCTTTTGGCTTTTGTGACTTACAAGATTTAACTTTTTTATCAGTTTCTTCTATGGAAACTAATTGAAGTAAATTATTTGAATTTTCAGGAGGTTGAATAGGCGAATCTTGCTTTAATTGATCATTTTCATCCAATTTAATTAAAGGCGTCTTTCTTGGTCTCCCTCGTGGTCTCTTTGGCTTTGTGGGATCAATATTTGTGGAAGCCTTTCTTGATTTGACTTTGACCAATGGAATCTCTACTTGTTGACTTTGACCAGTATTCAATATACACCATATCTGAATTAGACCTCTTCCAGTAAGTGGTTCACCAATCCTGTGGTATGGAGAGTCTGAAGGATGAGCAGAAACCGCAATAAACTACAATAAATTTACAAAATAAATGAAGAAATATATAAATAAGATGTTTGTTTCATTATTAATAATCAGAATAATGATCAACAAAAATTCAATATATTTGCAACATAAGTTATGCTAGAAGACAATAACAGTTGTTACTTATTTGTAATTTTATAGTATTGGAGGGGCATTTGTGTAAATAAGTACCTCAACATTAGTGTCAAAGGTTGACTTTTGATGAACTTTCGGACACCAATCCAATGCCCAAACAGGGCCACCAACATTCATTACAAAATCTTTGCTGCAACAAGATGTTATAAGATAATATATATATAAAGAAACAAAAAACTAAATATTATCTCGACAAGTAGACGAAACTTTACCCAAAATATAAAAATAGAAAAAAAAAAAAAACTATTGCAATTGTTCTATGTAATTTGAATCATTAAAAAATGTAACACAAGGCCCCAAAATTAATAACTTTAGATATAATTGAAGTAGAACTAAAAGGCTAAAATGGGTACACAGCTACACACATTATTTATTCCAACCAACCAACAACCTTACCCAGTAAATCTCACTCACATTATTTATTCCAAAACCTCAAATTACAAACAATAATAAAAAAACTATATTATTGTTTAATCCTTTAATTTCAACCAGTATGCATCGTATATTACGTCCAAACCTACAGAAAGATAAAATAACTTCCAGATTTTTGGAATCTATATCGAATAGAGAAATAGATTAATAACGAACCTCGGGGGTGATGTACCTTTGTTTCCAAGTGATTTATCCTGCGTCAATATTAGACCCAATCTAATAAGGCACATTTTGATAAAACTTCATATATAAATATGTTATTGTTGCGTAAATTAACAAAGCTAGATAATAAAACATTTAAATCTGTTTGTACCTTAGGAACACCTGCTGAAGAAAAATGAGGCAGGTTGATACAAGCTGTGACATCTTTATCCTTAGAAGATTCCTTTTCATGAGCAAACCTAATAGTCCGAGGTTCATAAATGAAATCTCTCCATTTACTGTGAATATCAAAATTTATAATCAAAGAGCAGAGAATAACTATTTAAACATCATGAGATAATAAAATTGACAATTCTGGTCAAAATTTACAATCTCTTTGGTAGTTTTAACTCATTAAGTCAGTGTTCGGTAACAGAAAAGGTTTAACAGCGGTAACAGAAAAGGTTTAACAGGTTTGATTTAGAAAAAGTAATGTTCATCACATAAATTTATACAATAAGTAGCTCTCTGTAAGGAAAAAATTAACTAGAATTTTGTACATGAATGAATATGAAACCAAGAAATGTCCACTGTTTTTATGTTCTTGAAATATTACTCAAAACATTGTCACATTAATGTTGATGTAATCGTATTGAACGAATTTGGTGTTCATTGCAGATTGAGCGTATTTCTAACACATTACAGAGTGAGCAGATCAGTATGTAATTACATTCCCTTTTACAAATTTGTCAGTAATTAAACAAACCAAATAAAGTTCGTTTATATTTACATTTCAGGTAAGTTATAATGTAAATTCCTCACACATTAATCAAACATATTGTTAGTAGAAAAACATTAAAGAATGACATCGCAAACGCACCTTAAGAATGTAACTGAAGAAATCAACCGTTGAATCTCTGTTTGTTCATACTCGAATTCTGATTCTCCAGAGAGCGTAGCAATTTTATCCATCAATTTGAAGTAATTTTCAGTTGAATAATCAAACTTTGAAACCCTAATTCCTGGTGGAAGAGATTCATCATCATCTCCATCACTGTCCACAACTAGAAATAATTGTAAATTAGATTGTTAATACTCCATTGTTAATCATACATTAATTAGTATACACCTACAAGAATTTTACTTGCAGAAGTAATTTTGACTGATTTTGACCTTGTGCACCTTTTAAAACAAGCCTATAGCAACTAAATACTCTTTAAAAAATAAAAAAAAAAACTTAACAACATTTGTAGGAATACAAGCATCATAGAGCAACATATAAGAGTCAATTTGTATCATACAATCTTTTCATGACTTTGCAATGCAAATTAAAACAAAAGTTAAGAACGATCATGAATACCTTGTTTACCATTTGATTGCAAGTTTAAAGAATCTTTTCTTATTCCCTCGATTGCAAGAGTCGTTTGCAGGTTGATAATTTGCACTTCAACTCCTTCATCAACATCCAAGTTATGTGCAACCGATCCACTTCGCTTTTCTTTTTTTCTTTGAATTTTTTTATCCAAATTTCCTTGAATAAGAAGCTTGACATCCTCCGGTACATTCACACAACATGCAACGTTGCCTTTAACGCCAGCCAAATGTTGCTTCATTCTATTAATTCCTCCACCACGAAAGAGTTTTTGACAAAAAGTACAAAGAAATGACTTTTTTCCCGATTCATCTTGAGCTTCACTAACATATTTCCAAGCTATATCGGGTTTTGCACGATGATTTGGTTGAATATGGGAATGTAGTTGTCCCTCTGATGGCGTTGGATCACTAATTTCCATATTCTACAAATAAAATGCGCAAATTAGATATTAGTAATCCAAACTTTACCTATTGGCCGATAATAATCCATACTGACAGTTTGACGAATGAGAATCCCAACTTTTACTTTTCTTGCCAAGAGCAATCTAAGTAGCATAAAAGATTTACACTCGATTTCGTTCGTAATGATGACATCAAACAAAATGGGGAAACATACAGGCAAAATCCGGTAGAAATTAAGTGTAAATATTTGATTATTATGCTATTGGGATTACCTTTGGCCACAAAAGTGAAAGTTGAGATTATCATTCGTCAAACTGTTAGTATGAATTATTATCAGCCAATGGGTCATAGTTCAGAGTATTAAAATCCAATTTGCCAATAAAATGAAACAAGAGACAACAAAGTCAATGAACTATTAAATCACATGTACATGTTTTAAAAAGAAGCTACAATAATATTCCATAGACTAATAAACTACAAAGTTTACAATATATACTAAAAGTATCAAACATTCAAACATGTTTGACAGAAACCTTATATATCAACTACAAGTGTAGAATCAATATAAGTTCATAACAATCAAATGGCAGTTGAAACTGAAAATGTAACTTGTAAGTTCAAAATTTTATAGTTTAAAGTCAATATCACTGTGGTGATATGTGGGCTGAGTAACTGGTTACAAGTTCTGGTCAAGTGGGTCAGTTGAAAATCATATATGTTTCTAATAAGTAGTCTCAAAAATAAAAATAGTACTGTTAAAAATGTTAATCACACATTTAAACCCATGAGTATCATAAGACCTAAGAATTATTAGTCGTTTTGAACATTAAAAGTAGATTCTATAGAAATATTTAACTCGGAGTAATTCAAATGATTTTTTGTCGTTTGCACTTATTATTCCTTACTTGACATAAATTTGAGGTTAAAAAATCACCAAATAAGAAAACCCCTTGAATCATACAAAATACAAATTAATCAAGACATTGATTTGACTTCAGACATCCAATTTGAATCCCTCTACTTCAATTCAGTTTATATACATCATCATAGATAGGGATAAGGGACATAAACGTTCATTTATAAAACTATTATTAAAATGTAAAAAGAAAATACTACATTTTATAGAACATTTCAACAAAATTGCATGAATTGAGTTCTAGACTAAAAGGGGCAAAATTCAACAGAAAAATTAGGGCTAAACACCAATTGATCTTCACAGTTCCTAAGCAATATCAAGCTTATTATCAGCAATCAAACGAACAATCAGAATTCCCAAATTACAACAAATTCAGTGATTTAGAAATCAGAATTACCTATTCAATTGAGCGTCAGCGTCCAGCTTGATTGTGTTCGTATTTTTGATGATTAAAGGTTGTGAGTTCAGTGTTTGACTAAGGGGAGCATGATGCAACTCGGTTTTTGTGGGCCGTTTATCAGCGGTTGAGCCGGTTATCGAAAGCTGGTTTAGGCTCCGGCTCGATTGAAGTGGTTGGTCAGATCTTGCTTCCAGAATGTTGTGATTCACACCCGTATGTTCAAGTATATCAAGTTTGGTGTTCTGTTATCAGCAACGTCACTGAAATTTACAGCGAACTCGGTGCAGAAATTAGTGTCTTTAATTGGACTTTACAAAGTTATAATTTGGAGATTTGGGTAAAGGAGGTTAGTCAAAACATTAGCTTTACACTATTCTTTGTTCACTTAAGGAGACGAGACAAAAGAAAAGAAATATAACCAAACCAAAAATTATTTGTGTCGCTGAATTTCATCATTTTTTAATCTATTGAACATCAGACCACACACGTGTGTGATTTTTTTACGATTACAATAATCACTCATCATTGTTATTCAAAATATAATCAGCAGTTCTTGACATATAAATTGATACTTTTTGTGTGATTTTAAAATTTTACTTATGGAGTTTGTTGATTCGATCGACTTTGATGTTTTTTTTATGTTTGTTGGACATGAGTGTCATCATCATGGAGGGTTTATGCCACAGATGCGGTGGCTGTTTCAGAACCCGCAACCTAGTGCTAAACACCAAAGAGCCAGTAAGAAGACTGTTGTCACACCCTAGCCGGCGGCGGAAACACCGGCCGTGACCTCATGATTGTTCAATAGCTCAATGGTTACTAATAA
>WOUH02000001.1:9242598-9253382 GCA_009936405.2 Stevia rebaudiana
TACAGACTTTTATATATTTCTGATTAACATTTAGAATTTTGTGGTCGTTTTTCTTTCTTTTATAAGTAGATGAATGTTCTTTTATATATATATATATATATATATATATATTTTGTTTAGAGTGTTTTATTTTATATTTAGAATCAATATTTTTTTTCATACATGTGAATAAACATGAACTACATGAAAAATATATGTTTACCTTCTTTAATAGCATATCCAGAAAACATTAGTGACATTATTTTCTTAATGAATAAACGAAAGTATGTCATATAAATTTTTTTATAATTAAATGTCCAATGTTTACCAAAATATAAACTAAATGCTTCAATCACTGAAAATATTATTTTATACGCCGTGTATTACACAGGTTTCTCACCTAGTCTCATCTATATTTATATTTGTATTTATACCATATAATAAAATAAAGTTTTTTGGACACATGTCATTTTTTTATATCTTTTCATTTTTACTTTGCGCTTCTCTTTCATATTAAATGTTTATCTATCATATTAAATGTTTAATATTTTTCTGTTAAACAACATATAAATACTAATATATTATTTGTAATTTTCTCATATATGCTTATTTTTTAAATATATAAAAAAGATAATTTTATTGATAACAAACACTTTAAAAAATAATAATAAAATACAATATGCTTGTAAAACAACTACCTTATTTGAATAAAAAAAAATTAAATCATTTTTTTAAGTTCAAATTTTATAAAACACAACTTTTTTCTAAAAGAAAATTATATATTTTTTTTTATTTAATAGACTTATTTATAAGTAAATTTAATTTTAATATCATTTTTAAAGTTTCTGAAACTTAATTATTAATATTTATTAATTCCTGGATATTAAACTAGTTCATAATCAACTAGGCCATTTTTTTTATTAAAACTAATTTTTCCCTCTTCAACCCACACAATTTATTAATCATAATCTTTTCACTCACATTCACGACCACCCCAACTCAAATTTTAAATTATATAAATATAGTTTTATGACAACTTTTATATTATCAAAAAAATATTGTTATTTCAAAATAAATAAACAATTAAATATAAAAATAAATAACAAAACTAAGAAAATAACTTACATTTGCAAATTAGAATCGTAATATGAAACGTAAGGATTCGATTATTGAAGATTGAAATTACATAATTATTAATCTACGCAAAAGATTTGTCATATATGGTTCTTAGGGTGAGGTTATGCTAAGAAGAATTCTTATTTTAAGAAGGGGTAGAAAGGGTATCAAACGAACCCCGATTGAGTTCATTCTAGCGGCGTTGGAATCGTCTCGTCGAATAATTTCCCGGCCCCGGCCCCTCCCCCCATAAAAACCTAAGCCCCTACTGTAGGTGAGGATCCGAAAGCGGATTTGGTGGTTGTGTCTGAAAACCGAACGTGTCTGGTTGTGTCTCGTGGGACCACTGCAACGATATGTTTTTTTCTTTTTCTACCCTAACAATTAAATCACGAGTTTAACTATAAATTGTTCAAAAACACTCTTAAATGCACACACAATAACATCACTCATTTGACAACCTTCAAATTTCTCTCCCAAACACTTTCAGTTTTACAATTTCAAACTTCTCACAGGTATGGGTGGCAGTGATCGTTTTCCGACTAGGTCATTTGGTCCAGTAAACCCTCCACCCTAAATCAGCCATCAAACCCTCCACACGCACCAGATGAAAGGATAGGAATTAACCGACTATGAGTTGGTGGGGCATTCGACCAGGTGTCGGTCAACTCATAATTGGGGATGTGCAAGTCACCAAATGCTGACGTGAGCACGTCCCCCATTAAGGTACGAGTCAGTTCCTGATTATAGGAGTACGAAGTCGTTCCCAATTTATAAAACAAGTATGTCACTGACCCTGAGACAGGATACATGCGTGATCTAGAGGATGATGAGTACTAAACATACGAATGCGTTTGAGGAACCATGACCCATGGAAAGATGAGCACTCAATCGATTATGACTGCTCTTTTGATTTCAATCGCGCATCTTTAGAATTTAGTTTATGTAATTTTTTTTTTATTTTTGTGAAATAGTTAATGTAATCTTATTTTTTGGTTTTAAGTAATTTTTAATTCTTAGGTTTTATGTACTTTTTTGTTTTTAGTCTATGCAATTTTTACATTTTTGTTTATGAAGATAATTTTTAAATTATATATATAGAAAATAAATAAATGTAAATTAAGTTTGTTTTTTTAAGGTGAACTAGTGTAGTGTTTGAGGAAACAGAATGAGTTTTGGATAGATGAGTGAGAATATATATAGTGTCATCTGTGTTGACGCGTTTGATATAAAATGAAGGTTTTAGCCTTGGAGATTGTCTAAGAGTATACGTGAACCATACATGCACTATGTGACTATCTATCGTTCATGTGTAATTTGTATTATGTCAACTAAACGTATGTTTCCTAATTATACGCAAACGAAGCTGATATACGAGAGGTTAATTGTGTATCACATGATTTTTTTGTTGCTAGTATAAAGTGTGATACAAGAGCCAAAATAGGACACGTATTTTTGTGCAACCCTTTCGTATAAACGTGACTAATGCATTACATATTTACATGCAACCACAACTATGCCTTTATAATTTGACTACCTTCTCTTTAAACAAGTCAATGATTTAAATCATAATCCAAACCAATTGTAGTATTCGAATCATATGATTACGTAGCCCCGTAACGCGTTGTGCAACATTAATATTTCCTTTGATTTGTCAATACTAGGTACAGTTAGATGTCGTGCACGCTGAGTAACTACTGATAAGATAGAAGTTACAACTTACAACTATCACGAAAAGCGGCAATGATGGAACATTGACGTTGGACTATTTCTCAACGTGTTCCCATAGTGTATATGTGTATGAATACTCCCAATATCTTAGAATAAAAAACCGCATATTCCAGCATCATCCATCCTAAAAATCAAAATGTGAACCGTAAATCTAGTAAAAGACAATTGTGGTGGGGTTGGATTTAAATATTTAATGATAAAATCATTTGTTTTTAGACTTGTGAAGCTTCCCTTTAGCCTTTAAGTCATTGGTTCTAACCCCGTCTATGATGAGTTGGTGTATAAAACAAAATCGAGAAAAAATAGAAATCATCATCATCGACGTACTCAGTATATCCCACCTAAAGGTAGGGTCTGAGAAGGGTAAGATGAAGATAAGCCTTACCTCTACCCCGTAGGAATAGAGAGGCTGCTCCGAAAGAGACCCGCGGCTCATGATGCACCTGATTAACCGTTAACCCCACGCTTTTAACGTTATTTTCACAAAAATAAGTAAAATAACGTTAAAACTATTGTAGTTTTACTTTTGCCCTCGAATGTCGACACACATATATATATTATATGTGCGCTCCATAAACGGGACGTACGAGAAAAAATAGAAACAATATTGTATATTAGCAGCTATAATTTTAATTTATTTTTCCTTAAGTAACATTCAATCCAAAAAACCTAGCAGATAATACCATCTCCAAAAAAACATTAAACTCTCTCATCATGTCGGCCTGCCCACTCATCCTTTTTTCCTCCTTGGGCCATCTATTTCTCTCATGAGCGGTGAGCCAATTTGGAATTTTGGATAGAGTATGTGAGATGTGGTCACGTTGAGTGACTATGATGTTATATTGTTATTATCATTAACACAACTCTCATTTTTTAAAAAATAAATAAAAAACACTCAGTGATGAACCCAAGAATTTTATCATGAGGGTCGGAATTTTTAATATAAATTTTCCAGCCATTAAATATAAGATAAATTGTTTGGTTTATGTCGGGTCAGGTCTTACTATGGTTCTAATAGTTACAATCGCTAATAATATTATATTACTGAGAAGCCTATTTATATATGTTTGATTAAAGATAGAAGATCAAAATCATAACTTCAATAATAATATGAAATAATATAGTAATAAAACTAGATAGTAAATATTATTTCATAACCGTAACCGGATTTAACAACGAATTAATTAAAATAAATAAAAGTTAGGAACACAATTTTCAAGTTTAGCCAAAGTTTATATACCAGAACCTTCAAGGACTATTATTTAAGAAGCTTGAGTTTGGTGACAAATTGTAGAAGCTAGAGTTTGATGACAAAATGTAGAAGCTAGAGTTTGGTGAAAAAAAATAAATAAAACGAGTTTAGCTAAGGTTTATATACTAACCATCAAAGATTACTCTTTGAAAGCAAGAATTTGAGACAAATTTTAAAAATTAAATAACTCAATCCAATATTATTCCCCTTCTTGGTTTTTAAATACAGGAGGCGGATCCGATACATATGTTTTTTTTATGCTAAACATAAGATACAATCTAAGCCATTAGATCAATCTAATCAATAGTTAAAATCACGTGGTCCTACTTTTTTTGCATTTAAACCTCCGTGAATTGAAGATGAGAGGTAGAAGAGTACACTTACCACCATTATTTTAAAAATCAAATAACTTTTATATGTTTTAGGATTTTTTTTATAAATAATTACACCATTAAATAGATAATTTTATGATCTTTAATTCGAGTATAGTATTCATATAGTTTTTTTGATTTTTTTAATTGATCTGTAATTATATACGTGGTCTGTGGTTTCATGATTTGTGATTATATACTTGATTCGTAATTTATGTGTGTATTTTTTACCGTGGTTCGTAATAATTTTTTGTATGTAATCAGTGTGTGTATTTTTGGTCGTGGTCCGTAATTATACACGTTGGTCCGTAATTTATGTGTGTACTTTGGTCGTGGTCCGTGATTATGCAATTTGGTACGTAATTTATGTGTGTATTTTGGTAGTGATTCGTGATTATACACCTGTAGTTCGTAATTATACGCCTGTAGTTCGTAATTATTTGTTTTGATGCGCTTGACGCCCCTACCTTTGCCCCTCATACACGTGACGCGTTTTCATTGTATCTTACGATTAGCACGTAAAAAATCACTTGTATTTTAACTGTCTCCTTTAAATATATATATAAATATCTCATTATATAATTTTATTCGGTTTTGGACCCATATATTACACTTGATTATATATATAAAATAAATAAATATTTTTATACTGTTTACAAAAACTTATTAGATATGTATAAAAATCTACAAAAGTAAAATATTTTTTATTGAATACAAATACAAAATTAAGTACGCTTATAATATCATATATAGCTGATTATATTGTTTCATATACAAAGATTTTTTTACTTATATTTACCCATATTTTAACTGTCTCCTTTAAATATTTTTTTACTCATAATGTACCTAATAGTCTATTAGTCCAATATCAATTCAAAAAGTTTAAAATAAAAACATAAATAATAAATCGATTATGATTTAATGATAAAAATTTAAGTGTTCGTATATGATGATGTTATGCTAATAGCGCAGCCACCCGGACTCATCGTGGCAAACAAATCTGTCTTTCACCTATCGAATCGCTAAAAGCATGACGAACCTCAGTCCACCGATTCAAAAGGAAATTCACGTGAAAACCCCTTGACTCAACGTACAATTTTATGGTTTGACTGCTTGTGACCTTTTATTTGGTTTATACTCATGATGCCAATTGATTTTAATGGTTTTATTAAATTATATGATTTATAGCACATATATATATATATATATATATATAGATGGTGAACATAATACGAAATAGGAGCCAAATGTCAAAACAACTTTAGCTGAATTAAACCATATCAGTACCACCTCTCATCGTCGTCCTCGTCTTCATCGTATCTTTGTTTACCTCGAATTGTTGATAAATTAGCGACATTCAGCAACAGTTCGATATTAGACAGTCAGATCCTCATACCTTAATCCCTCACTTTCATCTCATGATTTCGAAGTTATGGTTACCGGTGATGTTGGTCGCCGTGTTCGCCGGAGCTGCGGCGGTTGCCGATGCATATAACCGGCCACCGTCACGGGAGACCGTCATGGTATCACTCGCCGATGACGCTGATCCTACCACTCCACAGCAAGTAAGTTATTACTTATTATTAATCACTTTTTTCGTCTCCCATTTCCGATCTATTTTATTTTATTTGTTGATAAAACTCAACGTGAATATACCTGTTTGATTCTGATACCCGTGATTACGAACAATTTTTCATAAATATTATTAAATATAAAACTATAGTGACAGATTAAATGTGTAATATATTATATCGAAAACTTATACAATCAATTTAATGAATTTCCTCTTATGTCAAAAAGCCTATTTCTAAGTTTCGTAAACAAAATGAATATCAAACAAAGGTCTTAGATAGTCTTATCTAAAGTCCCACGCATGCCTTCTGTAGAGACACGACGTGACATCATGTCTTCAAACAGACGCTTTGATAGACAATCAGTTTTATTTTCTAATGACAGTTTTGTACTTCTAAAATCCATTTAAATATTTAATCTAGTTCCGACTTCTATAAGATGCAACGGTATGTGTTGTGAACGGGCGTGGTTATCCCACGTGGCTTCTTAAAATCGCTCCACACCGCCCCCCTCATTGCTTTTTTGCGGGCGTGGTCCATTCCTGCGTAGTTGGAACCACGGGAATGGGGTCTTTGACCTTTTTTTGTTTTTATTTTTTATTTTTTTCAACCAATAATTATACATCACTTCACCCTCTTACCAATCACAAAACACCACCTCACTCTCGTACTTTTTACCCACTCACACACTCACAACCACAATGCATTTCCACCAAAATCATCTTCAAGTGGTTGCCCACGTGACACCCACGTGACACCTACGTGGCACTAGTGCACAACCACTCACACTCTCAACCACAACGGATACCACATTGTCTAAGGATTTGAATCCATGTCATATCGCTTTTGTGGACACCTTTCTCTCAACTAAACTATTACATAGGTGTCATTGAGCATTTAATAATTTATTTAATTCGGGTATGGGATGAGTATAATAAACCCAAAATACATTTTTGTTTATATTTTATTTAAGTCCTTGTATTTATTTAGGTATATATCATATATTAATTTTTTTTTGAACGGCGTTGTTTTACGTATCACGTATGTTGTCTGAACCGGGTCCACCGGGCAGCGGTGAAACAGACGTCCCCTTAATGCGCGGGAACCCCGTGGAATAGGTAACCCTCGCCCTCCATCAGAACCAAACCCGAGTTAAATCCCAAGCTGATCCTTCACCTGAGTTTAAATTGCCCCAAAATATTAAGTATGCAGTCTATTCGTTTTAATTACGATTTTTATTTTTGTATACCTTTTAAATCCAACAAACGTACTCTATATGATCCAAACAAACTACATTAATTAATATGAAAACAAGTGAATTTGTTGGTTTCTTACTTATATTTTTTACCAAGTGGCTAGTAAGCTATATTTTTTTATAAGCTATAAATTTTCAAAGCATAGTAGTGAAATGTTTTATTTTAATTATAACTGACGTAGCTGCTTAAAATTTATCTGATACCCGACGGGTTTAGAGCACGATATAACCCGAAACCAATTGTTAAGACTTGAAACGTTAGGGACGAAAACTGTTAAGACCTGAAACGTTAGGGATGAAAAAGTTTAAGACTTGACACGTTAGGAACAAAATTTGCTGACTTGAAACGTTAAATGTCGTTTCTATTAACGGTGGACTGATATTGTTAAGTATTGCAAATCTTAGGAATAAAAAGGTGCAGTTACTTTTTTAAATATTTAAGATAAATATTTAATTAGATAATAAGAAATTTAAATGATTTTGAAATTTAAACATATTTTATAATTTAAAATATTAATATAATTAATTTAAATAATCAAAAACTTTTGAAAAATTAAGAGAATTACACGTGTCATTTTTAAAATGCTTTTTATCAGATATAGATTGATATTCAGTTTTCACAACTCTAGTATAGGTTTTCAAAACATTCAAAATTCTTCTACCGTAAACAGTTTGAAAAACACAGGAGCTTCGATCAGTGCTTCACGATATTTGTTTGTTGTTTTGCTTGTCATGTAAGTACGGGAAACGACAAACATGCATGAATGTTGTTCTGGAATTGTCTCGTAGTTAGTATTTCGATATAGATGTTATTAAAAAACTATTATATATCAAATGACTTAATGCCGTAATAGTTAAGGGGTGAATATACTGATGTCTCTTCTTAATTATAAGATTACATGTTGTACTCTAACTATAAGCAATATATTAGTGTATAATAGTCTAATAGATATTATTAAGACAAATAATATCAACTGTACTTGAAATATTAATTTAATGGGATGACAATATAATGGCAAAAATAACATAATTTGTAAACTCCAAAAAGGCGAAAAGGGCTAAAAATAAAACATTTTTAAGGTATTTCAATTTTTTTCCAATTATTATAAAAAATAATATAGCAGACTTTAACCATATTTCGTTTTAACAGGTTCATA
Source organism: Stevia rebaudiana (assembly GCA_009936405.2). NCBI lineage: Eukaryota > Viridiplantae > Streptophyta > Magnoliopsida > Asterales > Asteraceae > Stevia > Stevia rebaudiana. Next base: position 9,251,031 of record WOUH02000001.1, read on the forward strand.
TATCTTTGGTTGGTGAAGATAAAATTCGAATTTCATGGATTACCAAGGACCATACTCCACCCACGGTCTACTACGGTTTATCTTCGGGGAAATATGACCATTCAGCTAACGGGACCGTTTCTTTTTATCAATATCTAACTTACACATCTGGTGAATTACATGACGTCGTAATAGGTCCATTGGACCTGAATACCATGCATTATTACTGCTTTGCCCTTGGTTCGGGTCATGAGTACCGTTTCAAGACTCCTCCAACTCGTTTTCCAATAAAATTTGCTATTTCTGGTAACATGGACTTTTTTATTTTAATATTAATAGAGCTAGGATGACTAATAAATTGTCATTTTAGCTCTATAAAAATTATTTATCTTATAGCATATGTGAAGAGAAAATGATACTTGATAGGTGATCTTGGACAAACCGGATGGACTAAATCTACACTTGAACATATTTCACAATCAAACTATGATGTGTTTCTATTACCCGGAGATTTGTCATACGCTGATATGTTGCAACCACTTTGGGATTCTTTCGGACGCTTGGTGGAGCCACTAGCGAGCCAACGACCATGGATGGTGACCCAAGGAAACCATGAGGTTGAGAAAATCTCGGTGATCCATCCGACCCCATTCACTGCTTACAATGCAAGGTGGCATATGCCATTTGAAGAGAGTGGTTCCACTTCGAACTTGTACTACTCGTTTGAGGTCGTAGGGGCTCACATCATCATGTTGGGTTCTTACACCGACTTTTACTCTGGCTCAGACCAATACCAATGGTTAGAGTCGGATTTGAAAAAGGTTGATAGGAACAAAACACCATGGCTGGTGGTGCTTGTTCACGCACCGTGGTATAATTCTAACTATGCTCATCAAGGTGAGAAGGAATCGGTTGATATGAAGGAATCAATGGAGAGTTTGCTTTACAAAGCTCGTGTAGATGTCGTTTTTGCAGGGCATGTTCATGCTTACGAGCGTTTTGTAAGCTTCTTCGTCATAAAACCAAATCTAAATGTTTGTTTCAACAATTAAATTTTTAACATAAACTAATGACATACTATTTTGGAATCGTAGAAACGTGTTTATAATCAAGAAGCCGATGAATGCGGCCCGGTGTATATCACAATTGGAGACGGGGGTAATCGTGAAGGTCTTGCAAGCAAGTGAGTTGACTCGAAACAAAATTATTTTCATTTTCAAAAAATGAGTTTGATCATTTATATACTTTTTATAAAACCATGTATTACAGGTACAAAGAACCACAACCGACCATATCGGCATTCAGGGAAGCAAGTTTTGGGCACGGGCAATTAGAGGTGATCAATGCAAGCTACGCTCTATGGTCGTGGCATAGAAATGATGATGACGAATCAGTTCAATCTGATTCGGTTTGGATTAAAAGTCTTGCTTCTAATTCGGTTTGTAATAAGCTAGTAATATGAATTCCTTGGCATATGTTTGTTTTTAAACTTTTTAGCTTCAACTGAGTGATAAAGAAATATACAAGAGGTATATGAAGCTATCTTTTTACAACATAAGTTAATTGTTTTTTTAATATGTAGAAAAACACCATAACTACTAACAGTAGTTGAAAAACGATGCATCGTTGTAGTTAGAAACATTTAGTTACGGTTCCCCAGTAAGTCTAACATGACTAGTGGAGTAGTGGTGAAAACAAACCAGGGTTTACGAAGTTGGTTTACTAAAAGCTTGATACAAGTACAACTTAAATGCGCTCCAACCTATATTAGAGCTCGTATATGAATGAATTTAAGTACGAGATTCACATATTAAGCTTTACTAGACTCGCAATCCTAATGAGCTAATTATTTGTAAAACCACAATAACTTGTATTTAATATATGTTAAATATTTTCAACTACTTAATAAGTATTAAATAAAATTATAAAAATAACTAAAATATATTTATCTATAAGAATTATAACTATAGATACATGTAAATGTATGATTATAAATGTGAACCAAGCTTGAGTTCAAAAGATATGTCAGATTAATTAAACTTTAAGGTATTAAACAAGTCGAGTTCTAAGTTTAGATGCAACAAACTCATCTTGATTAATCATTTACATGCCTATATACATGGGCGAAGCTTAGTGAGGGCCACAGGTGGGCCCGCCCCCTGATGTTTTTTTGATCTGTAGTATAAAACTCGGAATTTTTGGCAGGAAATTTTTGTACGTAAATAGCCCCGGCCTCCCTCAATTTTTTCCAAAAAAATTTCCGGTCCCCTATATTTTATTGTTCAAGCTCTGCCAATGCCTATATAAGTCTTGCTTAGTTAAAAATAACACAACCATCACAAAGATGATCAAACCGTTAAAATTCAAAACCTA
>WOUH02000001.1:9280428-9301121 GCA_009936405.2 Stevia rebaudiana
GGATTAATTAAAAAAAGGAAAAAAAAAGTTTTTTTTTTTTTAAATCCAACGGCTCTTTTTTTTACCGTTGGAGGCTGTTGTGGATCGGTGAGTCTCGGTAACGAATCCCCGAAAAAAAGCACCCCGAGATCAGGGGGCCGGTGTTCCCGATCGATACCGTGTGCTCTAATGATCCCAATAAAGGCAATAATAACATAAACATGCAGTATTGAGAATTACAAATACAAAGATACACATCAAACTACAAAATGTCATAAGAACAAAAAGATAAACAATTACAACCATCAGAATTTCAACAATTGATTAAAATCCGAGCAGGGTAATTGATTAAAATCTGAGCAGGGTTGCATTTAAATCTTGTTAAATGCAACAATATCACAACTCTGCACATACTCATTAATCGGCTCAGCTGTAAGACGTTCTTCAATGAGATCGTCAACGGAGACAAGATCGTCAACGATTGTCAACATAATTGTCATCTTCTTTATCCCATAACCCACTGGAACAAGTTTTGCTACAAAATCAACCACAAAAACAGTTCAACATAAGTACATACTGAAATAGACTGTATTAATATGTTTTTATAGATAATTAATGTGTTGATTATGATTACCAAAACAATACTAATACGAGAAGGACTAAATGAAAACTCATTTTTTGCGATAACTCCGAGAACTCTTTTTTTACGCGTGTAAAACAGTTCACTTTTTTACAAAAGATAAATTATAACTTTATTTTTGCGAAAAATCAGAACTCAAATGTGTAAACATGTCACATGTGTAAAAAAAAGTTTCCGGTCCCCAACAATAATAATCTAAAAAGCATAATGAATACGATTTATACAAGGTTGGATGCATTAGAGAGCCGTTGGAAACTTTCAACAAAGTTAACCCACTTACTTGTTATCTAATATTTAAAGAAAAAACAAACCAAAATGACTCATTTACTAAACCGGGTCAAAACTGTCACCTCAATGTAAATAATTTTTTTCTGAAATCTGATTAAAAAGATTTAAGGTCTACAATAAGCTGGACTTCTGTCTGTTTGAGGTGAAATACAACTCAAAGCGACCCATTTACCAGTAAATGCGTATGAAAACAAGTAATATTTTCTTTATGAAAATAAAAAATATTATTAAAAAATAAAAACTTACATGCTCCCCAGAGAAGTCCAGGCATCTCGACATTGCGAACAGCCTCTTCTAGCTTCTTCATGTCAGTCTCATCATCCCATGGTTTTACATCCATCAGAACCGATGATTTTCCACCTTAAACAAAGTTTTTATAAATGTTTTAAATTAATAATAATAGAACAAATACTTGCGTCTTAAAGAAGCAGATTGCTCTATATTACAACAATAGAAAAGCAAGAATTGTTTTTTTAATTACTTGAAAAAAACACGACCACAAAATGTGGAAGTATGGTCTTTAATCTTCTTTATGAAAAAGAAAACAAAATTTGATGCAAAAAAAACACCAGCAAATGATAGTGTTAAAATAAAAAAAATCAACAAACTCACTTTCTTTCTTCTTTGTGGATGCTTTTGCTTGATCTCTCTCTTCAGCTGCCTTCTTTTCCTCTTCAGTCTCATCACCAAACAGATCTAGATCATCATCATCATCATCATCATCATTAACAGCTGGAGCTACAGTTTCCTGAATCATGCGCATAAAGAAGCAAGTTTAATTGTTTAAAAACACTACAAAAGACGATGAAATTGAACCAAAAGAACAGTTCTGCCAGTTAAAACCAATACATTTTACTACCTCAAGATTAAAGACTGACGAATTAAATTACGTTTTAGAAAACAATAACATAGAAAAAAGTAGCATGAGTCTGTGACAGGATATACGGGGGCTAATTCAAACTCTAAACTTTAAATTTTTTATATATGGTGTACAGAAAATTACAGGATTCCAAAAACATTAACAATAATCAAATCAAAATACAATAAATGAATGAAACAAACCTTGACAGATGCAGCTTCAGTAGATGGAACTTGAGCAGAGATTCCAACACCAACAGCTTTACCAGGAAAACTGCTTAGTTTAATTGTGTAAAGTAAGTAACAAGATATAATAATTGTTGTAAAAAAAGTAACAAAATATAACTTAAGCATTATAAAAAATTAACATGGAATAATTCAAAAATATCAATTGAAATACATGATCTTTAATTGACTTTTAAGAAACTAGAGAAAGGAAAATAAAAAGTGCTTGCTTTTAGATTGAAATTAATTTTCTTTTAAGAAAATACAGTGTTGAAAACTAAAAAGTAGACAATTTTAACTGCATTATAAACATCATTATAAGATAGGATCATGTTATGTAATATATAAAATCATATGTGAAACGCTCTAGAGTACAATAACAAAGAATTATTAGAGATTAAATCATGTCTATCACATTAAAAATCAAATTTAAATGCTAAATGCCCAAAATTATTAACAAACACCATCAACAAATGATACTCAATCGAATACGCATAATCAATTAATCATCAAACATAAATACAAACTTGAAGAGTATATTTGAAACAGACCTCGATGCAAGCTTCGAAGCAACGCTCTCGTACCACTGACTGACACTGGGGTATAAATCAGCACTAGGTTTATCCAATACAGCGGCGTAAACTTTCACATCATCCTTAGTGATTTGATCACTGAATTATTCAAATCAAACACAAAAAACTGCAATCAAACGATATACGAAACCAAATCTATGATAAAGAGAGCAAATAACTGAGAAATGAGTATGATGGGATGATACCGACCCAGAGATGTAGGTTTTTCCCGATAGGAAAGCTTCGAGCGATTTGAGACCGGATTCGGTGTGCAGATCGGAAAAGGTGACAGCCATCACAACGGATTTTGTGCGTGTGGATCGTTGAGTAGAGACGAGTGACGGCTAGAGGAGATTAGCGGGACGAATTGTAAAAGATATTTATGTTTAGACCAGGAATTTAGAGACAAAAACCCTAGATCCAATGAAGCATAATTCCAAGATGCCTTTTTATTTTTTATTTTTTTAACATAGATAAAGTAAAATGTGTAAAAAACCATAAAACATATTTGTGAAAACTCATAAGAACTTGATTTTACAAGTGTTCGTGTGTTACAAATTTTAACGTGTTAACACGTGTAAAAGAATTGTCATAGTTATCGTAAAAACAATAGTTTTATTTGAGCACTCTCTTATAACGCAGTAAGTAGTGCATCGATGATGTGGTGGTCACATCTCGTCCATCAGGGAGGGGTAACACATGCCTTATGCTATATCATACATAAATGTGAAAGGTACAAATATGTTTTTTTATAGATTAATCGCAAGAATCTAAAGTTGCAAATTGGCCTTGTAATCTAGTGATAGGAATAGGATTAAAAAGGTTCATAAGTTAAAATTGTTGTTAAAAAATATTAGTAAAAAAAACATGTAAGAAAGAGTTTCTTTCTCTCACACTTAATAAGCATATGTGTATATACAGGTGAAAAAGGAACATTTATTTAGATATTTTTTAATTTACCTTTTGCTAGTGTTTACTATAAACATATGACGTATCAAAAATAGCATTCAGTATATATGAATGTTAGGTGAAATGAAATAAATCATTACGCTGAAACGGAAAGAAAATGTTTTCACTTTTTAGTCTCATAATAAAAAAATGGACCATTTAATAAGAAATGCCATTCATTTTATTTTAATAACTTCCATCCCACGGGGTGGAGTTGTTTTTTATTATTCCACCTTTCTTGCTTCATTCTCTATTTTACCGTCCCTCTCACAAATTAAGGACTTTTTATGTAGTTTATCACATGCCCCTGAGTCAAACCATGAACAAAAAATTTATCCCAAACCACAATTGGACGCATGGTGAATCATAACCGACCATGCCCACACGACCAGACCCATGACCTGGTCCATAATTTAACCCATCACTCAACCCATGCCTGACGCATGACCCAACTATAACCCAACACATGGCTCTACTCATTACCCGACCAATGATGCAAAACCTTGATCTAACACATGACCCAATCCATGATCAAATCCATGACTGATCATACCTCTAAAACATTCAGATGCTATGAACCAATAAGAGGCAGCATCTTAATAGATTAAGAGGCTAGCTAACAGCCCCAAAGTCATGATTCATTTAATTTCAATATGATTGGGGGTATGATCAGTTCAATTTGGTTTGTTTTTAGCATTAACCAAAACCAAAATCAAAAAGAAACCTGGAATTTTTAATTATAGTTTTTTTTAAAGTTGATTGGTTTATGTTAATTTGGCTTTGGTGATTTAGTTAATTACCGTGGGTCGGTTTTGTTTTTGGTTATTAACCAGAAATTTGTTTTACAAATTTTGAATTAGGCAAAAGGTTAATATGAACTAAATGTTTACTTGTCATATTTAATATTTCATTCAAGGGGTCAAGAATCAAACCAATGAGCCGGTAATAAGATTGCAAAAAAAAAAAATAAATAATAAAAAATAAACCTCTCCTTTTATATAGGGGTTAATTGAATTATTTCTTCAAATGGGCGACGTGAGCCAAACAAGTATTTTATCTAAAAGTTGCTACACTAGTTTATGGTATAATTTTGCCTGCCATTTGGATCGTCCTGATAGCTTTTTTCAAAGAAGGCAATCTTATCATGGACTACAAAGATGATCCAATTTGCAAGTTTTAGAAAAAGATGATAAAAAATCAAAAACACACACTGTATCCTAACTTTCTAATTCAAAAAACACATTATATAATACCATAAAACACAAAGTCGGTGGTTTCCCACCGACATGCTTTAGTGGTTATATACACTCGGTTCTCATATAAAACACAAAATATCTAGCGCAACTTGTAAGTTAGTCTCTTTGAAACATACGCAACCTAAGTTCGATTCTTCGGAGTGGTTTCTTTTTAATTATGTATCACCGACACGCTTTAGTGTATATACACTTGGTTATAATATGAAACACAAAAACTGATCTAGCGCAAACGGTAAGTTAGCCTCTTGAAAACCTACGCGAGCCGGGTTTTATTTTTTAGAGTGGTTTTCTTTTCAATTATGTATTACTGACATACTTTAGTGTTATATGCACTTTGTTCTCATATAACGTACGAGACATATAAGTTTGTGAGTATCAACACGTGCGTGACATATTGGCGTTTACTACATACGTTTCAATTTCAATAATCAAGCACCGCAATGCATAAGTTTAAATCTTACCGTTCAGCCACAACGCACGGGTAAATTTGCTAGTTGTATCCTAGTTTGCTATTTCTAAAGAAACACGTCATTTCCCAATTTGCAAGTTCTAAAAACACACAATCTAGTTGATCACACACACAACTTCTAATGTTTAATCATACAAAATCAAACACGTGACAACACAATAACACACACACAAACACACATATACATGTTAACACACACGGAATCAAGTTTGGTTATGTTTCATTTAAATCACTTAATTAAAGCTTAATAATATAGCCGAACAAAACCGAGAATGTTAGTTTTCGTTGTTTTTAATTTTTTGTCTAGTTTGGTTATTTCGGTTAATTTGGTTTCTGTTCGATCAATTTTGTCCAACCACGTCTATTTCATTACCTCATAATAAATAGACCCAAAGTTTCTTACTCATAAAGTATAGGGTTTGCTTGTGTGATAAAAAAAAAAGAGAGAGAGAGTGGTTTCATCCAACAGAATTAACAATTATAACATAATTTCTTTTAATAAGGTTTGAACCACCAAAGATATTCTAGCCCAATGATACAAAGTGTTGATGAAAAAGGATATTACTCTATTAGTGCAGTTTTTGGTTTTGTTAAAAGCTATTTGATATAGATTTAAAAAGCACATTAATGATGCATGAGTTTGTCTTTAAAAAAAAGTAAACTTTGAACAATTTATGAGACTTTCCTCTTACTACTACGATCCAACCCACACCTTTTAATAAGTTATATAGGGAAATCACATCCCGTTCTTTATCCTTACTCCTTATTATTCACTAAAAATCACTATCTTTTTCAATTAAATAATATTTTTTTATACCTTTATCATTACCTTTTCTCTCTCTTCCACTCACAATCACTAATAAAAAGTATTAAAATATAAATAGGGAATCCCTACACCTCAAATTTTTTTCTCAAATTTACAAATTTTCTCACAACCACTCTCAGATTTTCTCTCTCCTCCACTCGTAACCACTTTCAATCACTTTCTAAATTATACCAAACCCACTCACATTTTTTTTAAAGAATGGGTTGTGAGAGCATTCACATCAATATCTCCATCTTTATATATATAATTCACTAAAAATCACTACATGTTCTCTCTCCAATTCAATTAAATAATAATTTTTATACCTTTATCACTACTTTTCTCTCTTCTATTCAATTAAATAATACTTTTTCTCTTTCCTATTTAATTAAATAATACTTTTTATACCTTTATCACTACATTTTTCTCTCTCCAATTTACTTTGATGAACAGTGTTTCTCTATATTTACTAGTTTCATCAGTTTCTTTATATCTTCCTACTCACAACCACTATTACACTATCTCTATAATATAAATATTTCACTCACATAAATTATAGATAACCAAATATGAATGCTAAGTCACTCTTGGAAGACAATGAATTGAGAGAGGAAACAATGTGGTGCATCTAATTAATATATAATATTATCATTCATATACATCAACATAAAAAGTTTTGCCATGATGACCATAAAAAAAAGCTAAGAGTCTATTACAAAAACCAACCCAACCCAACCCGACCCGACCAAGCCCGTGTGGGTGATAAACTAGTGGTATCATGCTTGCATGCACAAGATGCTTGCTTGATCCTATGTGGTCTAGGTTGACTAAGGACTTAGCCTGATTTTTTAAAATAGAGTGGTATATGTATATAATTATTTAATGTGTAACAATATTTCTCACATTATATAAATCATAAAAATATATTTTGCTTTAAAAAACGTAACCTTATAAGAAAGAGTGCATCGTTAGCCCTTGAAATCGCACTCAAGACCTTTTGGGAATTTCCTGTTGATCGAGTTAAAGTTTAATAGTTCAGATCATAGTTTGAGACTTAATACTATGGTTTCGGTTCATGATTTGAAAGTTAAAATTAATGGGCTATGTAAATTAGTCAAATCTGCCGTTTAACTTTACTATTATTCTTTCTATCTTGGAATATACAATATAATAATGCATGCCCTAACCAGATTTTGGAACAAACTGGATCGGTTGTAGTACCGATTCAAGATTAGAATCAGATATATAGGATACCCGTCTCAGATCCCGGACTGAACTGAATTTGCACCTCCATGCATTAGTTTAATAAAAATAAAACCCTTTTGATAATTTTTATTTAAAAAAAACGGGTTTATATTGCCCAAACCAAACCGTTGCAAATTTGACCCACCCAACCAAGCTGTCCGGTACATCTTTTATTAAAACCGGCCATAACCATATGATCAATTTGGTGGGTACGTAAAGCCTTTGAGTTTGATTATTGGAATCGCAGGACAACGATTTAGAACTTCTAAAGCAACTACCTAGCTTTACAAAGATTTAAAATACTATAATTGGAATAACATAAACTATGTAACTTGTGAGCAAAAATGCCTAAAATTGTTTCTAATCATCACCTGAGGAATCCTAAAATTCCAAAATCGCCCTTTCGAAGAAACCATATTCTCGTCACACAAAAACTCCCAAGAAAACCACTTCTCGATCATTCGATCCGTATCATGAACTACCACATTAGTCCCGTTTCCAGCTCTAGACAAAACACCAGCCATAAATATAGAACCCATTCTACCAGGTGACTCGGGTCCATCCCCACAAGGTCCATCCACAACAATCACATCCCATTTCATCTCCATCACTTCCTCGGGCAGCCCGGTCAACACAAGTTTACATTTAGACAACGTAACATTTCTCATCCCCGAATTCAAATGCAAATCACAAGTCGCGCTTGATCGTGCGTGCTTTAACAACTTGTACGCGTCCTTGGCATAAGTTTTGTACTCAACTTTATAAACCCATGTGGCATTAAAGAATTTAAATTCCCGCTTCATCTCCTTTACCTTTTGTAGACCGTTTTCTAGAAAAACCGTGGTACCACCTTCATTGATGATGGGTAACTTGAGGTACTCGTGTTCAAACCCGAAAACAAGAATGTTGCAAGGAGATTTTTGATTGATTATATCAAACAGAAACCGGATCTCCTTTTTTGTAAGTTGTTGTTTGATTGTGTCTAGAGGGATAAGTGGTTGAATGACTGACGGTTTCTGGCTAAATCTTGAAGATGAAAAAGATGAGGAAATGATGGTGAGTTTGAGTACCCTAAGGAGGGAGATGATGACTAGAATGAACACAAGAGGGAGGATGATGTTCCTTTTGGTAAATCCCATGGATGCAATAGTTGTTTTTGAGGTTTTTTGGACATTTTTGGTTTTTGAGGAATGGTTTTTTGCTTTGGAAATAATTATATAATATCTAAAACTTTAATAGCTAAGTGATAGTGGAAGGGTTGGAATGAAAGATGGTGTTTGTTAATGTGTTATATTCATTATTCAGTGGGATTGAGTGAAGACGAAGGAATGGTTTTTGCTTAAGTTGGAAGCATGGCATTTGACAACTACTGGGTAAGCTTCTCACCCAACTAATAATAATAAGTTCTACGTGTCTTTTTAACATGAACCGGCCGTTACTAGAATGATCATGTACTAGGGTGTGTTTTTATCCTGTAAAAATTCAATATAAACCAAAATATATGTCACATATAACAAACAATTTGAAACCGGAACCTGTTTTAAGTGTACAAGCTACTAAATCAATTAAGATTATTATTATAATAGTATTGTTTTCAAAGTCATATCTGACACGTTAGTTGTTAATGACTTTATTTATGAATTTCTTAAATGGAGATATTGTTTGTAGCTCACCCAAGATGACCTATACATCCATGTTTTAAGTCGTTACTAACTCACCAGTACCTCTAATCCATTAATTGTGATGACATGTGAGTTAATTTGTCAAGCCACGTCGATTAAAAGGAAATTCGGGATCGACCCAAGAATACATATGGACCGAGCTCAGATACAGATACTTTATATGTAATCAATAGTTTGAACATATAGTCGGATGGATTCAACCAAACATGCTCGAGTTAAAATGCGTCATTTCAAAAAGAATCAAAATGAATTCACCCATTAGATTTTATGGCGGTGTAGGTGTCAGGGTAGCGTGGGGGTGTCATCGGCGAGGAGTAGGTGGTGGTTAGTGGTTACATCATTCATAATGTGGTGCTGGTTTACTTAGATTTTAGACCGCTAACTACTTTTTAAGAGTGACCAAGTGTATAACTTGAGTAATGGCCCGTTAGATGATTTAACTAGGTTCATATGAAGCAATAAGTTAAGAAAATTGACTGTTTCTAGATAGATGGGTCACGATTGTGAGGTGTATAAAAAAAACTTACATCGTCATAGCAGGGAGATAAAAAAAAAAAAACAAACACACATTATAACCGCATTTGCATTTTTAACATACAAGAAAGAATGAACATATGAGCACATCAGTCATCACTGTTCATGTTATTATAATTTATAACCTCTTGTCATATGTATTAGTTTGCATGCTTGATGCTTCAACCACCATTCAGGATGCAATATAATTTTGATGTATGAAAGTTTGGTCGGAAACGAAATGGGGGGTTTTTAGCTTTTGTGTTTTCAAATTTTTAGTGTTTGAATAAGCAGAGTCAGATTGTCCTACTACATATGATGTGCATCTGAAGCTAGATACTTTCTGTATACTCACATGATTTGATTCAAACAAACTACAAACAGAAAAAAGTTACAGGAAATTCAGCACAAACTGACCATCAAGATGATTAAAAAGAAAACCATCCTCACCTTTATTGCCATTGTATGTTAAGAACATCCAATTTATGTTCAATGACACACACACCCAACAACCATACTTGTTAAATTTACCAGTCTCGTCACAAAGCGTGTTTCTATAACAATTCCTTGTAATTTTATTGTCAATACAAACCATTTTAACCCTATCATCTATGATGTGTAATTCCTGATTGTTTTCTACTTTTCACGGAAATCATGTGAGGTAACAACACTTTCGTTAAAACCTCATTACCATCATCATATAACTCAAACTGAAAACATAATACTCCAATTCCAGAAATAAAAAAAAAAACATGAACAGAACAAACCAATGCATGTAGAATTTCATCACTTATTCAAGCAATTCTGCAATAATAAATTATAATAACACAAATTTTACCCTAAGCTGCGCCAACAATGATGTTATTGATCGGAATAAAGATCAATTTAACGAAGAACCCGACGAATCCCATCACAACGAACCCAATCGCAGTACGAGTCGCTACTTTCGTAAATTCTGCACCAAATTGAACAAAATACGGAACTATATCAGCCGGCAGGTACAAACACGCCTTATATTCATATTCAGCTAATCACACATAAACCTAAAACAGTCGATCGAGATGCATGCATACCTTTGCGATCAGGTTTATGGCACCGTTTAATGAGACGAGCGCTATCCTTAGCAAAATCTCTGAGTGGATCGATGACTGAATCTATGGCGTCCATTGTTGAAGCTTCGAGAAAACTGCACAATATGGAATTCCGAACAAGTGTAATTTGATTTAAATGGTGGATTTACGGCTACGGTATGAAAATGATAATGTAGGTGATGGACCCAACACCCCCCTCTATATTTATAAATGACAATAATCAATCCATGTTCTCGTAAATTAACCCAAGTGTCAAACAATTATAAAGAAACTTGATTTGAATTTGTTTAATAACCTAGATTTAAATTAATTAGACTTGCATCCATTTAGTTGAATTCTTTTTTGAGTTGAAAAGGGAATGATGAATTTTTTTTAATCCTCAATTAAACACGTTAAATTTCAATTCATAATTATGCGAACCAAATACACAAAAATGAAATTCATATTTTAGTTCCAATAACTTTTTAAACGGACCCATAGTGTTTAAAAACTGATCATAGACTTCACTAGAATTTTTTTAATATGACTATACCGTCTTATTAATAGGTTAATCATAGACTAAATTCCAATAGTAACTGCAATTTAATAAGAAACTTGTGCTTGATATTTACAAATTCATGTATTCCAATTGAACCTCCATGAATCTGGATCTATAAGCTCCAGATTAAAGAAGTGAAACCCAATGTCAATTACGGCCGTGATCCAATCCTTGAAAACTTTTGAGGCCCCTAAAGTTTGGTGGCCTAAAGCGAAAAGATTATTTATTTAAACCCTATGGTAACAATAATATAATAACTATATAAAATTAAATCCAAATCTTTCACAAAACAAAACAAGATAGACCAAAAAAGGTATACAGATACATATTAAAATATTCAAACAAACGCTAGCCACTTGACTAAAAGCTGCCTCCAAGGATTGTTCAAGCCATGCCTCCACTTGTTGCGGTGCGAATTATCTGAAACAAAGCTGGAAAACCGCATTGAATCAGTTAAAGAATGAGACAGCAAATTAACCAAAAAAAAAAAAACAGTTTTTTAAGGTCAAAGGTTAAGTTCATACTAGGAATATAAAAACATGTTCGGACGGATGACTTAGAAATGAACATAAAAGTATAAAACATTATGCATTCTTCTTGTAAATGTATGCAGGGTGTATTCAAGGTCTTTTATTAAGGTCACAAATGAATTAAAACCAGTTTATAAGTCAAGTACGTACATATCCCAGTTTTGTTTATACTAAAATCAGCAAAAACATGTGTAGTGACTAAAGCACCCTTGATAATTATAAAGACCACCGATCTATAAAATTATACTTGGTATGATAATAGGTTAGGTGGCCCATTTGAAGTTAGCAAGTTTTGTAAGAGTGATTTACCCGTAACACTACGCTTAAAAGTAATCATACCACAGGTAATGGCTTTAGGTACTTGTATGGATCAAAATAGGCTATTTTTTGTATGAGTCAAAACAGTTCGGGTCGCTTCAGTCCATTTTTAAGATTTTATATCAAGTAGGAATGCCTTGTATGGGATTACAATTTACAAAAAAATAGAAGAACTGAACCATTACAAAATAAGCTACTCTTTTTAAGAAGAGAATCAAAAAAATTGTACGCAAAATGTGACACTCTCTTTAGCGTTTTTACTTGACCATACAAAACTCAAACACGCAGGGTAATTGTTATCTAAAGTCAATGCAAAATCTCCTTAATCTGTATGCAGCATATGTTTGAAAAAATATAAACATGTTAACACAAAAAGATTCATGCAAATAAATGAAGAATCTTTTGGCAAAGTGTAAACTTACAGGATCCTATGACGACAAATATGAAGAAACCAAGCACTATGGGTCCCACAGGATACGAGTCTTTTTTCTTTGTTGATGTTTCAGGCACAGAGCCACGCTTCTTGATGTTCTTCTCAAACTTCTCCACTTTTCTATCAGCTAAACGCTTTGATGTGGTCTACAGATATCGCAAAACATGATAAATTAGTTATACAAATAACTAAAACTACCATGAACTTTAGATACTAAAGCCAGAAGTTTAATTTGTCTATTCAAACAAGACTAGTGCTTCCAGAATCCTACAGCATATAGCAAGAGGAATATATGGTGAAATGTCAATGATATGTATTTAGAATTGAAAGATTAGGACAGCAAGTTGAATTGACTCCTATTTGTACATTAGAATATTGAAACGAAAGGCCATTTTACAGTTTGAACTTTATCCTTTTTGTATATTGAATTGACTCACCAGCTTTAATCTTTTCCTCTATATTATCCCTAAACCTTATGATCAGAAACTGATACTTCAAATTCAGTATGCAGCTCATTTCACGGACTTCGTGTAGGTCGCATTGCAAAATCACTTTTAATTAGAAATCTCTTGTAAGTAAAGTACGTACCAAAACAATAATCGACATTGAATCAGAAAGTACTAGGTCTAATTTCAGATGCCAAATGTTACGACATCAAAAAATATTCTTTCAATCACCAAAACCATATTCAAATGTGAAAAGAACTTTAACAATCACGAAATTTCAACTATCTGATCAAAATCTACCAACTACAAAGTGAACGGCGAGATAAAAATAAAAATCCTAAATGTATTGTGCGTAATCGTAGTTTCCGAACGGATCAGATCAGGATTACCAGATCTGAAAATTTTATAAATAAACATCAATCATATTCATGAATCGGGATCATAATTCGACAGAAATAGTTAAAGACTATAAATACAGAAGATCGAAAATAGGAACTGTGAGGATCAAAACAACAAAAATAGCAAGAAACATGAGGGGAAGAATTACCATTGTAGCTTCCAAATATCCGATCTGCAACTTTCGGATCGATCGAGCGAGATTAGAGACAATTTATGGAGTTTGTTCTTGAGCGTGTGTTGCCTACGATTTAAAGGAAACCCGAAAATACACGATAGAGTATTCAACTATTCATAGTCTACTATCTTTCCTTATTTTGCTGTGTTCTCGAGTTCACTTAAAAACAGAAAAAGTTTCCTTCTAATTCCTTTCAAATCATAAAAAAGAAAAAAACTTAAAGAATTTTATCTAGCTTTCCTTTCCTTTCTCTTCTTAAGTGAAACTCGGGATCACGACATATTTTATTTTCTTTCGTTAAATGAAACTCAGGAACACAAATAATTTTTCATTTCCTTTCTCTCCTTAAGTGAACTAGAGAACACAGTGTTAGTGTCTATATCTCCATCTTTATAATTAACTAAAAATCAATACTTTTCTTTCTCATATTCAAATTTTTATACATTTATTACTACCTTTTACACTCTTCTATTCAATTAAATAATATTTTTTATATCTTTATCATTATTTTTTTCTCTCCAATTTAAACAAATAATAATTTTTTACACAATTATCATTACCTTTTCCTCTCTCATGTTTACTTTAATAAACAATGTTTCTCTGTACTTACTAGTTTCATCACTTTCTCTAATATCTCTATTCACAACCACTTTCAACCAATCTTTATAATATAAACCACACATTCACATAAATTTTAGAGATTCTAATGTGAGTGCTCTAAGATGGTTAAACATGCCTAGTTATTATTTTATAAGTCTCGGGTTCAAATCCTGTGATATTCACATGTGAAATAATTCCTCATTCAAATATACCCACAATAAGTAAAAAAGTTAATACAGGTGAAGATGAATAGGATGACATGAGATTTTGAGGAATCACTTTGCTTTTTCCTAAAAATTACGAAGATGAGAATGAATTGAAGTGAGTTTTTATGTGATATTTTTCAAATTTTGGGTTCGATATCAGAGTGGAGAACGGTTTGTCAAGCTCTTAATTATACAAGTGGGAGTTTTTATGTGACTTTTCTCAAATTTTGGGTTCGATATTGGAATAGAGAACGGGTTGTCAAGCTCTTAATTGTACAAGTGGTTCATTTAATTTGTAAAAAGAACATGTTTCTATACTAAAAGCCAACTTACGTTACTTTTTAGTTAAGCTATGGTTAAAAGATTTACTTGGACTATGGTAAATGGCCAATATTTTTTAAATAGTAGAAGCTAAAACGTATTTTTGTCATTTTACCTAAAGAGAAGTTCACGAAAATTAGCAGTCATATTCAAACTCATTACAAAACTCAAACCAATTACTTTAAACCTTAGTATCCAAAACTATTACTTTTTGTAAACCAAATGAACAATCAGCTTAACTAACTCTAATTACATTAAACCATCATATACCGGATGTTTTATACGTAATTAGAATTTAAACCACACGTCATTTTGGTTTTCAAACCTAGATAAGTAGATATAAAAAGGTGCTTTTTATTATTAAACCCAATGTTTTAAAAACCGGACCGGATGACGAACCAAATATCTTACTGGTTTACCGAGCGGATCGAACCTAAGAACCGGATTATTTTATAATTATTTAATAACTATATATAAAAAAATACTAAAAAAATAAAAATATATATATATATATATAACCGGTTCGACAACTGGTTCAACTGACTGGTTACCCGGTTCGACCGGTCTGAACACCGATTCAACCAGTTTGAACAATCAAACTGTTTTAAGTGCATAACCGGATCGGTCTGACCACCGGTTCCTGGTCTGACCGGTCCGGTTCAGTTTTAAAACACTGATTAAACCATATAAAAATTCGTGCATGTAAGGAAACAGTACACGTTGAATGAGTAACATAAAAGATAAAAGGTTGAATAAAAGATATTAAATATTACATGAATAAAAAATTATAAACAGCTATAATTTTGGATTTTATACAATTTGTTCAAAAAATAAAAAATTAAACAGGTTAAATTGCCCGATTACCGCCTCTAGTCGATGATAAAGTTCTTGAGAAACTCTGAAACAACGTCAAATTAGCATTACAGATTTACAGAGAAGCAAATGCATGCATAAACCAAAAGGAACACAACACCATATGTTTTACCTGAAAGTCTGAAACTGAAATTATTGTCTTCACCTCAATGTTTTCATTTTTCCTTTTATTTTGGCATTTTGCTTTGGTCACTTTAAAAAAAAAAAAAAGCTTTTGGTTCACTTATTATTTTAGCTGTTTGACTTGTTCCCCATGGTCAAAATCCACATTTAGAATCTAATGAAATTTTGCTTTCTTAAGCTTGATGATGTGATTCATCTCCGTTATATTGTGTAACAGAATTTCAAACACCTACAATTATGAAGTGCAGTACGAACGAACAATCAAACCAATTTGAATATTAGATTTCAACCGCATTGCTTATAAATGAATGAACAGTAGGGTTCCGGTTATGTTACTTTTAACATGTCATCTCGGGAAAATAAAAATTAGCTTGAAAGTAAACAAGTCAAATTGGTCAAAACAGGTAAATGAGTAATTGTTCCTAAATCATTTTATCTAAAAATTAAACTATTACTTAGATAATATAGATTTGTTATCAGATTTATTGCACTTACTGTAATTAGATCAATAAATTTTTTGGAAAAAAGGGGGTTTCGAATCAACCCGTTTGACATGTTACCCAAACCACCGCCACCTGTTATCTCAACATTGCATTCGTTTTGCTTAGGTGTGTAAGCAAGTCAGGTCGCTTGTGAGAACAAAAATCGGTACATTGCTTGTGAGCTTAAACACTATTATTATATATATAATAACATATAGAACATAGTTCGTTTTACATTAATAAAGTCTTGACTTATATATATATATAAATACATAAAAGTTATTTATAACTATAAATAAAAAAACTATCAGATAATAAACGTGTCAGGCTAGATCTTGTTACATTACTCGATATTCACTAATCGTTAAGGTTGATCTTGTTACAGTACTTAATCAAACCTGAACTATTATGGAACAATCCATAAAAAGGCCATATATAACCCCTGAATCTTGATTTAATCTCTTCTATAATACCTGAGTACTTTCCATCCTAAATATTAAGAACCAAATGTTGGTAGTTTTATTTTCAAATATGTGTATGGCATACTCGGATATACACCAAACATAGCAAGTAGATCCCACTAATAGCAGAGCTATTGATGTATAAGCGATATAACTGCGTACACTTAAAGCAACAGAAAACCAGCAGATGCATTTTACACACTAGAACTAGAATGTTTCAATCCATAAGATGAAAAACCATTTCAATAGGCTCTCCCGTATGTTAAAATTTACTAATACTAGATTTAAATCGCAGGATCATGAAAAAGAATCAATAAATTCATTTGGAAATTCATAGGTGTCACTAAATGATGACCTAAGAATATACTAAAGTGAATCCCTCAAGTATTGAATATAACCAAGCAAACTATATAAAAAAGTAACAAAATACGTACGTAAATATTCAAAACATTAGTATCAAACGATGCAAAGATCACTTGACATTTTTTGCCGTTTCAGTAAGCAGAAAGTGGTCATTTAGATTGAACAAAGTGGTCTTAACAAACAAAAGTATTGCTTTCATGTATAAAACATGTTTCGATAAGCAAAAAAAAAAAAAAAAAAAAAAAAAACCACAGAAAGTAAAAGGTCAGATAAACCTTAACAAAGCTCAAACCGCCTCAAAATTGACTCCATAAAATGTCTTCATGTGGCAGAAAATGGTTGAGTTCATAAATCATAACTAAAACTAAGCTCCACTGCTATTTAAAATCTATTTGCTGCTATCATTTACCAAATCCACCCCATTTAGTTCTTGAGTTTCACATTTTTCAACTTTTTTCTAGAATATGTTATCATCTCCTTCATCGCTTGTTTCTTACAACTTTCATCCTCCACTGGTTTCACTTTTGGTTCAATTGTGGTTTGAAGGAGCTCCAATGGCAGTGCTGCAGGATCAAGCTCCAAACAACCTTTTGAAACATTAACAGATTCTTCACCCGTGAGCAAAGAAAACGGAACTTGATGAGATAATCGAAAGATTTCGACTCTTGGAATTGTACGCGTTTCTGCCACGTCAGCATGCTTATGAAACACAGATTTGAAACCAGGAACTTTAACTAAAGGAGCTACAGTTACCCCTTTTTCCTCATCAAAATCTTCAAGGATCGTTACCATATCATATTTATGAATTTCTTCATCTGGTGTAAATTCATTCCAATTGGGAGACCAGTTTCTATAGAGGGCCCACACATCGCCTTTTTTAGGATAAATATGAATAACCCCTTTCTTCCCTTTGGCCCATTTCACTTTGTGTGAGAAAGAATTTAACGAGGTATTGAGCTCATGTTTTCCTATTCTAAAATCGCCACTGGTTTTGGGAAACCCGGATGAAACCCAATCAATTGGCCCTAATTCAGCATTTGTTTTGGAATTCAGCCAACTAATTTGCATCTTAAATGGTTTTCTAGATATGACATTATGAATCATCGCATAATAACGAGGCATGCCATCATCTTCATCATAAGCAGCCCAAACCTGGTTTTCACCAAATGATATTTCGGTTCTATCCATGTCAAAATCATGGAAATCTGGATCTGGTACACTCATGAGTGTTGCTTCTGCATCTGCCACATCAGAATCCACGTCATCTGTGTTCATAGCATCTATTTTGGTTGGCGCTTTTACATCTTCAACCTTGCTTGTATCATTTACAATGATTTCTTGATTTTCTTCACCACAGTTTTCTTTCTTTAAAGCTCTCCATTCATCTATCTTCATAAGAATTTCTTTTCTAGCTTTTGCCACTAACATAATACGAACTTCCGCATTTGTTAATTCCCTTCTACTTTTATCAACATTGACTTTTTGACCTCCTGCATTGACTTTTGCATACGCGTTACTAACATGTACCGCAGAAGACTGTTCAGCTACACGTTTCCGCTTCAAAATTGCATCACTCTTAGCAGAACAAAACCCAGAATTTGAATTCTGCTGTCTCATTCCATCCATTTTTGCTTCGCGTCGGTTTTTAAATCTGTTTACAGCTGAGGATGCCGCCTTTTGGACATTCACATGATTCGCACCAGACGAGTTTCCCTGCTGACAGGTGACATTATTATTTGCATTGGTATTTTGCCTTTGAGTATACATCATTTTTGAATGATGGTTCATAGGTGGGGCCAACAACTCTTTTGCCCAAAAGGGTTCATGGCAATTAGGGCAAACAATTTTCTGGTTTAAGTAAACTTTTGAATATTCAAAACGTGTTAAGCATCTTAGACACAAAGTCCAAAATGTGTTGGTACTTGGTGGCCTAGGGTTTGGTGGAATAGGCTGGTAAATTGGCATCATGTTACGTTTTTGGTCATAAAGTTTTTTTCTATTTTTGTCAGACAATAACGTCCATGCTTGAGAAACCAGCTTGAAAGCACCTTCGGCTCCAACTAATCTGTTTTTGTCAGGATGAAGAAACAGAGCCAGTTTCTTAAAGTTCTTCCTGATAGTTTCATCATCAGCTGCGGGTCCCACACCAAGAACACCGTACCAATCTGGTTCTCCATCAATCTTCTTCTCAGAAGAAATGTACACATCAAGAATTACTAACAGCTGTGAAACACCTTCAAGCCCATGAAATAGCTTATCAGCTTTTTGTGCAAACTTTTTTGCGCCAACAAAATCTTTTGCTATTAGCTTTGCCTCGGATATCTCTTTAGCCCGGAGAGCTTCGTCTTTGTTACATTCCATATCAACCATTTTTCATATCCAACTCAACTAATTAAATGATCTTGCATGTAAAAAGCCCTAATGTCTGATAAGAAAAAACAATAAAAAGATAATGTCAGAAAGATGTTGTGGTAAAAACGACAATGACAGATCATGACAAGAACAATTGTGAACGCATTTATATATAGGCTCTGTTATGAACTTATGATTTCCTAATAAGAAGAAACGCACGATTGACCAATGGAACTAACAAAAGATATTACTCTAAAAAAGCTTAGTTGTGTGTAGATGTCACAGGTGCCATAAGTTTTTGTATTTAACACAAAGGAAACATATCAATCTAATTCATTATACAGATTCTATGTGTCGGTGGAGCATATTGACAAAAACTAGACTATCCCTTGCAAAATATGTACCCAATTCATTTGATGGTAGAATTAAACCAATGATAAGGACTAAATATCATAAAGGAAATAATAAGGAATGTCATGAATAAGAATCATCAATCAAACCACTCAAACAAGCTATTCTCTAACTGGAGATTGAAAACATTAATATGCCATATGATAAACGTAATGAAATCAGATGCAAAGATAATTGCAGATTTAAATCTATGAAACAAACTTCCATTATATCCCAATATCAAATCCTGATAGAGATGCATAATAAAAACTTATAGGTTATGGAATCAGCTTCATTAATTGTCCCACATAAGTCAAATAATCTCAATCTATTCAACATTGAATACCTTTATTCTTCATAATCATGAAAACTGTCCCCAAAAACAACCATATTAGTTGTATGGAGTTGAATAAGCGCAAAAATTGAAAAACAATCGTATTAGATCCAACAAACGCAATCAAACACACTGAAAATGCAATCGGAATCACTAGATTTTTCTCTTAAACCCTAGAATGCATCATCAATAGAGAAACATCAATAAACAACAATAAACCAACAGCATTCCAAATCAAGCGAAAATGAAACACAGTACGCGAATATAGAAACGTGTTTCATTAAATCAATACGAATAACTAACGAGCAGAGATGAAGAAAATACCCAAAATACTCGAGCAATCTATCCGAATAGGCGCCACTGAAAAATTCCACCAAAATCCGAATAAATTGTGCGTTTGTTGACTGCTATTGATCAATGATGATGTTGATAAATGGTAATATAGTTTACAGATTGTTCAGAAATCCTAAGCGAAATGAAATCAACAATCACAATTTCATATCTGATTGTGTTTTTTACGGGAGATTGAAAGAAAGAAAAACCATCAGGTGTGTTTTTGAATTTTTATTCCCTTATAATGTGTGTAATATGGTTAAGGCATTATATTTGTTACAAACACACGTGATTATTACCTCAAGGTAGACACTCTTACACCATGGCATTTGGTGAGAAGAAAACAAAACTTTTAGCTTTTAGTTATTTAATACTCCCTCCGTCCCGATTTAAACGTCATTTTTCCCAAAACACACAAATTAAGAAATGTTTGATTATTTTATTT
>WOUH02000001.1:9322418-9334783 GCA_009936405.2 Stevia rebaudiana
CGAAATCCGCAACAAAAACGATACATAAAGGATGATTTTGGTAGGTTTTATAGATAAAGGATGAATTCTGAAATCATTGCAATTTACTCATATATGTTTTACATAAAAATAAAAAACCACTTATCATTTTTAATTTTTTTTCTTAGCAAAAGTAAATATTTGAGTGTAGAATCTAAAACAAAACAATGTTACATATGTAAATAAAAATTTACATAATTTTACACAAGTAACAAAAGATTTCACTTTATACTCTTCATATATACATACGTATATAGGCAAGTCATATGTTTACCCATAGTATTTGTTAACTAAATAACCCTACCACTACTTTCAAATTTCAATATATGCATGTTTATACATGTATAGGGACAAGTCACATGTTAAACCCATAATATCTTGTTAACTAAATAACCCTATCACCTTTCATGATCAACTATAAAATCCATGATCCTAAGGTTTGCAATAAATAAAATTAATATAGAGAAAAATTATTAAAGTGGCCCGTTGACTATTTAAACTTAGCAAAATAGCCTGACCAAAATAATTAAGAAAATGACATTTGACAAGATTTTTAAAGTTAAGAAAACGAGATTATATTTACAAGAAATGCTTACTTTAAATAGGATCATATCAGAGCTTGTTAGAAAGTAATTGACACTATGTAATCTTTGGAGGAAGTGTACTCACTCCTAAGGATGTTCTAGAACTTTATGCTAAAACTCAAAACAAAAAGTTGAATATTTAGTTTTTTTTTACCCTAAAATTATACTACTACTGAATTACTTATAAATACTACATTGCATGGTTTAGAACCTGGCCAAACACTTGAGTCTTAACCACTGTATCCAACCTTCCACTCCCACCCTCATTAAAGATTTAGTTACGTTTATATATTAGAAACCTACTCGTATATCTTGATCCATAGATTCTTTATTCAAACTCATTTTGGTTAAGTTAGACGCATTAATCTATATATTAAAAAACCTAAGATATAGATTTTCTTGTTGATTAGTGGTTTCTTCCCATAAACTTTATCTTGATTATTGTTCTTTCTTCATGGTGATTATCACAGCAATTTAGTAGTAGTGAATATAGGATTCGAGAATTGAAAATGAGAGAAAATAGGGACAGAAAATTAGAGGTTTGATTTCAAAGAAACCGTAGTATTAGATTGATTTCCAAGACAACCATATATAGAGAATAATCACCAAATTGAACCGATAGTTTTGACAACCTTTAATCGGATCTGACCATGGGGGGATTTCCCTAATTACATACTTGACCTACATTGGTTTATGGGCTGCATTTAAACATGTTCAAAAGCCCACAAACACACAAGTAACATTTTACAACTCCAAATGTATACCATTTAGCGGTTTAGCCCATACTTACTAATTGTTTCTAGATCACTAAGTTAGTACTAATAAAACTTAGTAAAGACAAAACATAAATTGATTATAATTTGCTAACATTTCTAGACTGGTACACAACGTATTTTAAGATTATGGGGCGTCAAAAGAGATAACCGCTTCAAAGCTTCTTATTATCAAATATTGAATAAGATTTCAAGTTATAAATAGCCGGCACCTTTCCAACATTTAGGGTGGTTCCATGCCACCGCTACAAAGGTACTAGTTTTCCAACCTTTACGATGTGTTCCCGAGATCTATAATTGAAAGAAAAGAAAGAGAAAGAAAATGAAAGAAAGAAAAGAAAATGAAAGAGAAAGAAAAGAGAGTAAAAAAAATTAGAAGAGAAAAGAAAGAAATAGAACTGAATCATTTCTTTTCACTTCATTTCCTTTCATTTTGAAATGAAATTTAGGAGAGGAAAATAATAAAAAACAATTCTTTTTTTTCTTTCCACTTCCTTCTATTAAAAAATTCGATAACACAAATTTTTTGTTTTCCTTCCATTAAATAAAACTCGCAAACACACAATTTTTCAGTTTCCTTTCATTTTCTTTCTTAAAAAAACTCGAAAACATAAATATTTTTCCTTTCCTTTTTAAATGAGACTCGGGAACACAACCTTAGAGAGTTTTTATGTCCACCACTTCAAAATTAATATTGCCTCAAATGAGAAACAAACCGTATTTTCCCCAAAACACTTTCGGTTTCCCTCCCATTTTCACCGATTCTCCCTCTCGTTTTTTCTCTACTTCTCCTTCTCACCAGTGTGGTGGTGCGATTGAGCAAAGGATTATGGTGGTGCGGTGTGGCGGCGTTTGTACTGGTGGTGCGTTTGCGAGGCTGCTTGTGTGGCGGCAATGGTGTGGAAAGGATTATGGTGTCGACCCTCTACAGTTTCGAGGCTGCTGCTGGTACTGGTGTTCTATTCAGGGGCGTACCTACTCTTTACCCCGGGGGTGCAGCCGCCCACCGTGAACATAAAATTTTTAGTAGTATATATAGGTTAAAATCCCGAACGTCCCCCATGAAATTTTGCAATCGCCCCCAATCCGCCCCAATCCAATCTTGATTTGTAAATTTTAGTTATAAACCCGAGTTGAAATAGACGTAACAAATAATATTTACTCACTTTAAATTAAACTTAAGTCCATTCTTCGTTTTAATACGCTAAACAAACTCACAATTAACCTATATTAAATAAGTTCATTATTAATTTTATTAAATTAGATCAAACTCATTACTAGATCATTATGTTTTTGTATATGAAATTTAATTTTTTTCTCTTTCTTTATCTTGACCCGACCCGATTCGACCTAACCGGCCCAATCAAAAATTGAAAAAAATTACTATAATAATACTCAAATGACATTGAGAAAATTTCGACCCCCATGAAAAAAAATTCTAGGTTCGCCACTGATTACAAGAGCTTATGTTTATTCATTAGTGTTATTTTGAAGGCATGTGGATTTCACCTGTCTAATCATAAACTATCAATTAAATTTATAAAGCCTAAACCTTACTTTTTTATCTTTGGTGAATGGTTATAATTGATATAAGTAGTTGTGAGTGGAAATGATAAAAAATTGATTTTCACTCCTATATTTAATAAAAAAAAAATATGAGAATAGGGATTTTAATGGATGAGAGAAAAAGTAATAGGGTCATTTTGATATTTTTTAAAAATAATCAAGAGTGGAAAAAAAAAATTAATGATAAATATATAAAAAATATTGTTTAATTGAAAAAGTATTGTATACTAAAGATGTAGATTGAGAAACTATTGTTAAATACGCTAATATACATAATCCTTTATGAAATGAGTTGACCCAACGCTTATATCTTTATCCACTCGTAATTTATCTCATACTAGTTTTTGACAAATTTATGGCTTGGTTTAAACATTTCCTTGAATAATGGCAAAAATAAAATAAAATAAATTATATTAGTGAAATCGAGTCGAACTATCAAACTTTTGAAGTGAAGCTCATGATTTTTAACAAACAACATCACAAAGAAAATTTAGAATAAAGGCTGGTGGGAGTCTCCATGAGTTCGTATGCAAATATGATTATCGCCTTCATCACTGCGGGTAGGGTGCAACATTGGTGGATGCGGCATTAGGTAAATGTGTGAGGGTAGAGGGAAAGGAGTGGGAGATGAGGGTAATGATATGGTAAGAGTAGTCGAGTAGATGAGGGTATATAGGAGTATTGGTGAACTGATAAAATGTGATTTTTCACCCAAACTATTAAAATAAATTTGGATCAAAACAACATAAATATGAATCTTAAGAGTCTAGAAGTGAAAGTTTTAGAAACAGTGGCAATAGATTTAAATCTAACTAAATTTTTAATCAAATGCATCAAAACATACTCTTCCAGATTAAACCAAATTCCAAAGTAACCATTGTAGTAACTATTGTTATTATTAGTTTTTTTCCAGACGAGCTTAGTACTAAGAGGTCATGGGTTGGAATCATAAACCGTAAATAACTAAATATATTCGTTCGTTTAATTAAAATCACGCAATTTCTTATTTTCGTATGATACGATTCGTATCAAATAAATGAGCATAACGTCGAACAGTTTACAAAGAGTTAACTGTTTAGTTAAGTCGAATACCTCTAAATTTGCGTTAACCCTATTTTGCCAATAAAACTAAAAGATAACTCTGTTCTTACTAAACCCAGAGCCCATCTCCGCCGTAGGACGCCGGAGTTCCGTCGTATCCTCTTTGAAGATAAGCTCAGGTGGAACATAAATCAGCATAATGGCGAACGCTACCGACATAGATGCGCTAGATTTTGAGCCCGATGAAGATGATCTGATGGTCGAAGACGCCGCCTTTGACGTCGACGCATCTCATCAAATTCCCAAACTTAAGTCCGCCATCACCGGTGGCTCGTTCACCGATGCACCTAAGAAGACCAAAGGCCGTGGGTTCCGTCAAGAAACTGATGCCGAACGTAACATTCGTATGTCAGGTGGCTTTGATTCCCTCGGTTCCGATGGTGGTCCCGGTCCTGAACGATGTAAGTTGTGGTTTTGTGTTGATTTGGTTGTTTTAGGTTAGTGTTTGCAAATCTATCCGGAGTTGTATGAGTTTGTTCCTATAATCTGAAGTTTAATTGCTAGGTTTCCAAGGTAATTTTGAAAGTAACTGTATGATATGATGCTTTTGAAGGTGTATTGTATATTGAGGGTTGTATTTGTGTAGTGGCATTTTCTCTAATCTGAGGTTTAATTGTTAGGCTTTTAAGGTAATTTTTGAAAGTAACTGTGTCGAATGTGATGTTTTTGAAGGTGTGTTGTTATTATGGAGTTCATTTGGAGATAGTGGTCTATCACACTCATATAATAACCTTAATCATCGACCACAATAGTCTAATCATATTATTGGTAATGTAATTTGGGTAAGTGTGTTAATCCTACCTCAAATGTAACTACAGAAATGGTTTTAAATGTTTTACATGATTCTTAATAACATTTAATTTAACTCATATCTTCAATGAATATTAGTTGGTTTTCATTATCAAACTCTCTTATCGTGTGATGACAATTTTTTTTCTATTTTTACTTGCATTATGCTGTTAAAGTATTGTTTTTATGTGAACTTTTATACATTTGCTTTATAGTTCTTTTATGCCTCCTATTAGAATTTGGAAGCATACTTGATAACTTAAAAAAGAGGATTATTTGTTTGTGACAAATCTTTAAACAATATGAATTTGTGCAGCAATTGAAGGGTGGATTATTCTGGTAACTGGAATACATGAAGAAGCACAAGAAGACGACTTACAAAATGCATTTGGGGAGTTTGGGGAAATTAAGAATTTACATCTGAATCTTGATCGACGAACTGGTTTTGTGAAGGTGAAGTGATATTTTCTGATTGATTATATTTTCTTGTATTATAGACGGTTATTTTATATCAAGTGATAAGTAGCTTTACACAGTTCTTCCTTATTTGGTTTATTTAAATATATCTGTATGACATTGTCACTTTTATTCATATGTCTCAACACTAGAACTCACAATACCAATTCAAACACAACCCAAGTAACCCGTTTTTGTTAACTGTTCGGTCAATATGGGCCATATTGAAAAGTCTTTACGGGTTGATTTTGGAGCCTATTAAATAATGCATTAAATCAAACGACTCCAAGTGGTTGGGTGGATTGAAGTGGTGGGGGTTCTCATCTCCCACTTGATAGTTGATACACATATAGAAGTTGTAAAATAACATTATTAATATTTTATTTTTAATAAATTTAAATATGTTCTATACTTCTATTCAGCTGTATAATCTTTAACCTAAAAGCTGTCCATGAATCAACTTTATATTGTTTTATACTTTTATTATAATTACAATCACGTTCGATATTTTGTTCGCGTAAACACAATACGCAAAAGAAGCGCTTGCCTGAGACAAACAGGGCACAATAATTATTAAATAATAATAATAATAATAATAATAATAATAATAATAATAATAATAATAATAATAATAATAATAATAAATATAATAGGATTAATAAGCTAATAATGTAATACCATTTATATGTTTTTAATTCGTTTACTTAGCGCCATAAATATTAAGCCAGGATTGTATTTATAGTTTTTTTTTAATATTATTTAATGTCATTTAAAAAATGTTTTTTATACAGGGGTATGCACTGATTGAATATGAAAACTATGAAGAAGCAGAGAAAGCTATAACTTCAATGGATGGAGGTGAACTGCTGACTCAGCAAGTCAACGTTGACTGGGCATTTAGCAAAGGTCCTTTCAGAATGAGAAATAATAGAAGAAGGTTTGTTTTTTATTTCTATTTCCAACATTTTAACCCCATCAAATGCATGATATTTTCAAATATTGTTGCATTAATAATATTTTCTCACACCAAACATATAATAAAACAGCTCATGTAACTTGTTTTGTGTACACCAACTTAAATGATGCATGAAAACAAACGGGTTACAAACAGGTTCACATGGGTGGTTGGACTAATGTAGTATAGGAATTTAGGACTATCATTACATTCAAAAGTTATAAACCATGATTGACTATTTCTATTTTATTTCATATAATTTTTTAAATATTTTATCAGCTATTTACATTTGTAATCTATGAGTCGACTGGGTATCTTTACAGATTGACAATTTCTAGTACTGTAAAATTTCTGTTTCGATTACAAAAACAGTTTTTATTTTTATTTTTATTTTTTTGGTTCTGTGACTTCTAAGTTTAGTTTTTCACTCATAAAAGCATATATAATTTAATGTTTATATTTTAGAATCATATTCTAATGTTCATAAATCATAATTATTTTATCTATGTGGGTACAGGTCAAGAAGTCCAAGAAAGAGATTCTGATTCATTGATTTGGTGTGTCGTTTGTGCGAGATTTACTTATGTTTTGTTTTTAGGTTGAGTGGTCTAATTTGTCTTCAGACTAATATCTGATTGTGTATTCAAAGGTTTTGTTGGTATTTGTAGAATTTGCAACAAGATTATTAGAGAGATGCAATGCTTTTGGTTTGGTGTGTTGTTTGTTTTCTATTTTTTTTTTCGTCTTCCTAATGAAATGTTTATGACTTGATATGTGTGTACAAAGTGCTCTTACTTGTCAACCGCGACATGTTAGAGTTGGTTAAATGAATGGGTCTCGATGAATGACCGTTACAACCAGAAGAAACTGTTGGTGCATAGTGTAGTATGGACCCAAAATGTCAAATTAAGTAGGTTGTCACTACAAGCTGTCATAAAAACAAGAGTAAATTATTGTTTGAGAATATGTGAATTAAGTCAATTAACATTCTCAACTATTTCAATTAACATTCTGCTAGGGCCGTTAACCCGTTGTGTGAATCTCGTAAAATCAAAATTCTCACTACCCTCTTCTTTCTACTAACATTTTTCAATTTGGTTTTGATCATTTGGTTTTTACCAACATTAGCACTGATCTTAGCTAACACCTGCTATTACCACCAATCTAGTCGGAATGCGAATGAAAACCACCATCCAACACCATTTCTTGCATATAAAGATGGCTTTCAATTTCTGAAACAATATGACCATTGATTTTTATATGGACTTTGACAATAATAGGTTAGAGTATAAAGTAGTAGTTATGGTCTTTGTACAAGATCGATTATAGCCAATTCTAGTTTGATGGGGTGTTATTGTATGTAATGGTGGGTTTTTTTAGCTAAATTTTACCCCTAAATGAACTGTAATGGGGTCTTTTGTCGTTAGTTTTACCCATTTAACGGTTAATTAACAATTGGATCGCGTACCCCTATTTTGCAGCTTGGTCAATGTCAAACTTACCCCAAAATACTTTTTACACTACATGCTAATTAATAAACAAAAAGAAAACACAAACGTCTTAGCTTAACAAATTTCGTTGTTGCACCAAAGAAATGTTTGTTAACACGAGTTACCCGCCGCAACGCGTGGTGGGTAAACATCTAGTTAATCAACTAACACAACTCTAGACTATTCACAAATGCAGAAATCCATATCCAAAACTTCACATCATGGATGTTAATGTTATACACCAATGGAAATTGACGCTTTTGTCCTTTCATCTATAAAAGAAAGAGTTTCTTCATCTTCATCTTCATCCTCATCCTCATCCTCATCCTCATCCTCATCCTCATCATCATCATCAAAACGAATATTCTCATTAATAACCGTATGTTGATCATTAAAATTATCAGTTTCTCCAACCAACTCATTAGCTTCTGTTTTTTCTTCAACTGTATTAGCTAAAGATAACAGAATATTCTTCGCTTTCTGATCAGGAACAACCCCACAAGATTCCATCTCTTTAAACCAAATCACAGCATCCCCAAAATCGCGGTTCTTTCCATACGCGTCCATAATCGTAGTGTAAATAGTTTGATTGGCTTTGATACCATGTAACTGCATTTCCTCATATTTCTGCATCATAGTTTCAAGATCATTTGTTTTCGCGTAACCTTTGATTAATGTACCGTATGTAACGACATTAGGTTCAAGTCCATCGTGTTTTATTCTTTTGAAGAATTTCTCAGCTCCTTCCATGTCGGATGCATTCACATATGATGATAACATTGTTGTGTATGAACATAGATCAGGGGTACATCTGTAAATACACAAGTAGTTTCTGTTAAAAGTTGAAAATAAAATAATATACTTACAATACAAGAATTAGAGGTGGAAATCTGGTCGGGTCAAGCGGGTTGGGTAACAGGTTAACAGTTGAGACCAAATGGGTCATAACTGAAGCAGATTTTAAAATGGGTTGGGTTGGTTGACCGTTGACCCAAAAACAAAAATTGTCCAATTTTTATAAAGAGTAAACAGTTGGGCACAAATGGGTCATTTCTGAGAAGTTAGGAGAAAATGTGAAATTTTGACTTATCACAGGGACCATCTGTGTAATTTACTTTATAAATAACAATTAAGTAATTATGACTAAAAAAAATATTATTATAGGAACTCAATAACAGTTAAAATCTAGAATATGAATGATTTTGGATGGTTAATGTATTAAAATTAGACTTTTGGATTACTTTCAACCCGTCCCTTTTTTAAACAATTTTTAAGTGTTGGAATTGCCATATTTGGCAAGAATGACTAAAGTTATCAGAAAAGATTAAACTGTTAAATTATTTTATTATATTATAAATTAAGCCGGTGAGTGTAAAGAAATTAACCTGTCTCTCCGCATGCTCTTAAAGACTATCTTCGCCTGGTCCACCATTCCAGATATTGCAAATGCATCAAGCAAGATGTTATACGCCTTTTGTGTTGGCCTAAAAAAACAGAAACACAGATATAAGCAACATTATTTAAAAAAAAAAGAATAAATTAATGACAATACATAAAATGCTTGTTGCGGTCCATTAAAGTAAAATACTTTAAGATCAGCAAAACTGAACTAAAACATATTGTATAAGTTGCCACAGTTTACAAATGGCAATTTCTGAAATATAATAATATTATATTGTTTTGTTTTGTACCACAATAAAAGGAAATGAAGAAACACACCTCACACCAGCATCCAACATTTCTTCAAAAACAGCTAAAGCCTCTTCTTCCCTACGCGCTTTCCCATACGCGCTTATCAGTAAAGCATAACTCACAACATCAGGTTTCACCTTAGCTCTTTGCATCTACATAATCCATTAAAATTACAAAAATATAAATTAAGAAAAACCTTTAAAAAAAAGAAAAATAGTTTGTTTTAGCTTACCTGATCATAGATATTTGCAACCTCTTTATAGTTAGATTCAAATGACATCAAACTATTATAAGTTACTGACGTTTGTTGAAGTCCTCTTTCGTTCATCATTGAAAATAACTTTCGGGCCTTATCGTTTTTCCTTGCTTTTTTGTACATATAAATCATCATATGAAACATTTGTTGGTCAGGGTTTAAAGATGACACGTCATCGCTCAAAATTGTTTCAAATACTTCTTCAGCTTCTTCATATTTGTCCGCCTGAAACATCCACAAAACCCATCAATTTAAGATCCAAATATACAAATAACAATAAAAGTAAATTACCTGGATGGTCCCTGTGGTTTGCTAAATTTTCACTTTTGGTCCCTAGGTATAGAAAAGTACTCTTATGATCCCAAATGTTTGACACGTTATAACACATCTGGTCCTTATGACACGATTTTCGGGTTCAGGTTGTGTTCGGGTTTATGTTCAAATTCTGGTTCATGTCAGGTTGACCCGGCAACCCACGAACACGACCCGTTTAACACCGCTAGTTATAAAATGTCAAACGCAAGAGTAATTTTTTATACCTAGGGACCAAAAGTGATATTTTAGCAAACCAAAAGGACCATTTTTTATACTCTAACAATAATTATTACCTCAACGAACATTTTTTATACTCTAACAATAAACAGAAAAAAAGTATAAATGTATAATTATTACCTCAACGAATATTTTAAGAATTATTTGGTATGTTATAGCAGACGGTTCGGGTCCTGATGATTGCATTCTTCTAAATATTGCTTCTGATTTGTTGTATTGACCGCCTTTTCCATACGCTTCCATTAAAGCAGTATGAGATATAACACTTGGTTGATAACCCATTTTATTTAAATAACTAAAAATCCTTTCTGCTTTATTAAAATCCCCTTGTTTTCCATAAGCAGTAATTAGCATCAAAGCATCCATTTCATTAAAATTCCACCAATGTTGAGTTCTAAGCCACTCAAGAATCTACAAAAGTAAGAATTAAAGAAATTAGCATAAAAGAATACAGGTCAAATGGGTCAAATTGGGTTGTGTTTAATCTCTAACGGGTGGTCAAATGGGTAAATTAAATAAATTAGCATAAAAGAATACAGGTCAAATGGGTCGGGGTCGAAAACCACCCAAAGCATTGTTTTCAATTTTAATGTAAAAAACCTTCTTTGACTTTATCTATAAAATAAAATTATTGAATTGATATATCTTTTGTAATCATATTATGACATGCTAATTATTAATTAAAAAAATATAAAAAGGTATGGTTTTGGGTCAATGTTACCCGACCTGCTCGTAAGCTATGAGAAGAAGTCAAAAGTGAACATGTTGAATGTATTTTAGGAGCATAATGTAATAATTCTAATGAGCGATATACCTCTGCAACAATATTCCATTTCTTTTGCTGTTTAAATCTAACTAATGTTCCCAAAACTAAGTCTTTTGGAAGAGGTTGGTTCTTAGTTCTTCGTGTTCTGAGCACGGAAACCGCGGACCCCACCTCATCAATTTCATTCATCATCTTCCTCCAGTTCTTTTGATCCGCCTCGTCAGCATCATCCTTAAAAACTTCAACTTTTTTCCTTTTCTGCATGAACTTTCTTGGTGTTAACATACCTTGACAGATTACTTTTGCTTGTTTTCGCATATTGAAGTTGACATCAAAGCGATGTACACCAAGTATCTGCTCACTGGAGTATTAAAATGAGTTAACACTTGACATATATTATATTAATCATTTTTCCAAATCAGATACATATCATACATCCCATTTTTCTGTGAACACATTTTAATTTTCTTGGTTAATCTACATGTGGATATTGATAATATTCTTCTTCAAACTCACAAACTCTAACTTCTAATGAGCTACATTCTATATCAACCATGATTAAGACTTCCAGTAAATTTAGTAAAAATGATGCATCACATTTACTCCGATTCAAACCTAAAACTAATAATTCTCTACTCTTAGAACAGCCAAAAGTCATAATTTAAGTTCTCTAAAAAGTGTAGGATTTCATTCAGTTTTGAAATATATCCATATGATTTAACTTTTATGTCAGCTTGCAACTCATTTCTCAACAGAGAGGTTGCAACTTGCAAATCATGAATATATCTTATTCTTAAGAACATAGATATTCATTTTGTTTAGTACGACTACAATAGCTCACCAGTCACCACAGTTAGGGCTTTTCCATCCAGTATACCGTTGAAATATAAACAATTATAAGTTTTCAGAACACCTAATTACATCCTTTGTGTCAGGCGCAATTCTACTGTTATATAGATAGGCCCTCGCTTTAGGCCACTATTTTTTAACTCCTTTTTTCCCTAAAAATGATATTTGGTTTCATTTCTTCAATACGTGTATTTAGAGCGTTGCAGGTCGAATTCATGGAGTTCAACTGGATTCACTGGATTCGATAATCACGAGGTGCAAAGCATTCCAAAATATGCCACGTGTCATTTTCTCAATTTTTCTGGAGTTTTTTTATTATTTAAATTAATTATATTAATATTTTGAATTCTTTTATACTTTTTATACTATCTTAAACTATAAAATACATTTAAATTTGTTATTATCTAATTAAGTATTTATCTTATATATTTAAAAAAGTAAAAAATGCACTTTTTATCCATTAGGGTTGCAATACTAAACAGTTTCAGTCCACCGTTAAGTCGTTAACAGAAACAGTC
>WOUH02000001.1:9337850-9350517 GCA_009936405.2 Stevia rebaudiana
TCTCTCTATCCTACGGGGTAGAGGTAAGGCTGTCTACATCTACCCTCCTCAGACCCTACTTTTAAGTGGGATATACAGAGTACGATGATGATGATGATGATGAAATTTATCTTATTCTTGAAAAACTAGATATTTATTTTGTTTAGTACGACTACAATAGCTCACCACAGTTAGGACTTTTCCATCCAGTATACCATAAAAATATAAAACAATTATGAGTTTTCAGAACACCTACTTACATAATTACATCCTTTTTGTCAGGCGCAACTCTACTGTTATATACTTATATATATATGCCCTCGCTTTAGGCCACTAATTTTTTACTTCTTTTTTCTCTAAAAATGATATTTGGTTTCATTTCTTCAATACGTGTATTTAGAGCGTTACAGGTCTAAATTCATGGGGTTCAACTGAACTGAATTTGATTATCACGAGGTGCACACTAATTGTTAAAATTAGAGTTTATACATACATACATCAAAACATACATGATATATCTATAAACATCAACATCTGGTACCAAAAGAACCAAATTTTCTAAACCTTCTGTTGGTTTCTAGCATTTGTGTGAATGACTCATGCTTTCAATTGTATTAACTGTTCTTAGTAATCTGTCAAAGCATATATCAACGTGTAACAGAATATGATGATTTTAGTACAACGAGTTTGTTTGTGGTTTGAACTCATGTTAAATCTAGTATCAATGGTAAGGCATTCTTGAAAATTCCTAGCAAAATGATTACTTTTAATTATGAAAAGGCCCTAATTTGGGTTATGAAACTGGTTTTTGTAAATCATCCGAGAAATACTTGTAAATAGTGTACCAAAACTACTAATTGAAAAAGGCAGCTAATCGCTAGCAGCAAAATTGACTCACTCTCATATTTAATCGGATATATAAAATGATACGATAAGTAAGAACAAGCGCAAATAAAGCTAAATCTGCTCAAAATTCTAACAAGTTAAAGGAGATTACTACTGACTTGAAGTGCGTTATTGAAGAATGACGCCGGCGAGGCATAGGGAGGGTGTGAGGGAGTGAAGCTGCCATCGTGTCCACCGGTTCTCCGACGGAAGCAAACGGTTAGTTTCGACGGTGAAGTGATTTGTAAGGTGGTTGTTGTCGCCGGAGAAGGTGGAGACACCGGTTGAATACTTGAATTGAGAGGTTGCTGCAAGGAAATGAGTAGATAGGATATTTGGGAGATCATCCGGCACGAGGTTTGCACAGGGTTTACCACAATAACAAAACAAAAACAAAAACAAAATAGAAATTAAAAAGGTTAAAATTAAACCAATGGTTTTTGTTATTATCTCTTTTAATTATTTTAACGTAATAACTAGTTTCAACATTACTTATTGTTTTCAGATTAATGGTGATTGTTTTTTGTGTGCAGTGAATGTAGTAAAAAAAAAATTGATCAACAGTTGAGAACAGCGAGGTTGGTTTGTTATTTATTAAATGTATAAATTAACTCTCACACGATATGTTTTTTATTAAATTGCCTTGTATCATATCATTGATATATAACAAATTAAAATTGTACCAAATCATCAAATGAATTTATTAATTATAACATGGGTTGTTTAACGTGCAAAAGGATATATAGTCATCTATATCACTCATCACTCAGAATATTTCCCGCAAGAGCTCGATAAGCTTGAATGTTGGTGGTGGTTTACTATACTCAATGATTACTTATTGTTTTATGATTAATGGTGATTGTTGTTTGTGTGCAGTGGGTGTAGTAAAAAAAATTGGTCAAAAGTTGGGGATAGCGAGGTTGGGAAAGATATGTGTATTGACAAACAAGAGCAGGGTCTTCGATGTATCGTCTGTGACTGTTCAAAAATTATACCAAGTGTCATTTTACACAAATGTAAGATTTACTTGGTAAATATTAATTCTGGAATTTCAAGTATTATTCTCTAATTGACACGCAAGAGTTTCAATAATTAAATTTAGGATCAATTACATATGTCCTCTTAATTTTTTTTACTACACCCACTACACACAAACAACAATCACCATTAACAATAAGTAATCATTGAGTATAGTAAACCACCACCTACATTCAAGCTTATCGAGCTCTTGCGTGAATGCAAATTTTGAGTGCCCTAGCAAAAAGAATGCAAAGAATAACATCAATTTCATGGTTGATTGAATATGATCGAATACTCAAGTTATGGCTATGGAAAATATTCTGAGTGATGAGTGATATAGATGACTATATATTTTTTTGCACATTAAACAACCCATGTTACAATTATTTGCTACCTTTTCACAAGTTATTTTACTCATCTAATGATAAGATTGGGTTTTGTATCTTTTATAATTACGGAACATTTATAACTACAACCGTGTAACACACGATTATAAGCTAGTAAGATATATACCAATTTTGAGGAGGATATATGTAATTTAAGTTTTTAGGCAATCACATAGATTAAGAAAATATGTAGTTTATGTTTTGGATTAGGCATATATGTAATTAGGCCTAATCCAAAAGATTATCGAGCTCTTGCGTGAAATTTAAAAGATCATCAACTAAATTTGACGTCTTCTGATTAATGGTGATTGTTGTTTGTTTAGTTGATAATTATACAAATTAAGAAGACGTCAAGTTTAAAATTTAAATAGAGTAAGTGCGGTATTCCTCTTTAAGATTTCCAAAACTTAAACCGTTTTACTCCACGGTTAATAATTTTCGTCCATAACGTTTCAAGTCTTAACAATTTTCGTCGTTAAACTTTTAATAGAAAACCGTTATAACTTGAAACGTTAGGGACGAAAACTGTTAAGACTTGAAACGTTAGGGACGAAAATTGTCAACACTTGAAACGTTAGGGATGAAAATTGATAAGACTTGAAACGTTCGAGACCGTTTATGATAAGTGGACTGAAACTGTTAAGTATTGTAAACATAATGAATAAAAAATGTAGTTTACTTTTTTAAATAATCAAAAAAGTTTGAAAAAATTAAGAAAATGCCAAGTGACATCTGACAATTCTAAGGAAAGAAAGTTTATACCAGATAGGTCATAGTTTGGGATCAATTTTTTGAATCGTTTATTAGAGGTAGATTATATATTTAGTAACGTTGAATGCCAACCGTTTATAAGATTTTATTATTTTCAAATTGGTTTAATAATAAATGAAGAGATGTAGTGATGAACAACAATTAAGCTTTGATGCATAAATAGTTTTCACCCTTACTTTTACGAGTCATGTCAATGTTA
Organism: Stevia rebaudiana; assembly: GCA_009936405.2. NCBI lineage: Eukaryota > Viridiplantae > Streptophyta > Magnoliopsida > Asterales > Asteraceae > Stevia > Stevia rebaudiana. Next base: position 9,341,091 of record WOUH02000001.1, read on the forward strand.
CATTATAATACATTTTACTACGCTCTACACTACTCAACCAAGATCCCTCTAACACATAAACAATTAAAAGACGGTGAAATGCAAATTATGTCAATACAACTTAACACATAAATATTTGAAGTGCGTGCCACTAATGCATTTCCAATGAGGAAGAGGGGAGGGTGCGATGTTCACCATTTGGGTGATGACATGGGAACCATATTGTATGGCCTTGAGGTGGGCCGGTGGGGCAATGGGTTCTTAACATCTCAAACTATTTTAATTGTATGAAATGTGTTATGGGGAAGGTTTATTTGAGAATCACTCTCTCTTGTGAGAACTAAGAAACCAGTATTAAGTTTTTTTTTTTTTTAATATTTGTCATTTTTTATACGTTATTATTAAATTTCTAACGAATTGCATCATATTGAATATATAGTCCACTAAATTAATAAATTTGTTACAAAAATGAGGCCCCAATAAAAGGCCCAAGGCATTGGCCTAAAAAATTACATTCATGTGTCTCATGCAACGTTCGATGGCCTATGCACTCCGCCAAATGTCCAACAACCTAGAATTAGGAAATTCAAACACTAAAGCAGATATGCATGTGTAAAACACAAACAAACACGCCAAAGGAACAAAGAGGTGGTCGTGTAGCAGGTCTAAACATGCGTCAAGTATAAGGAAAGATGAAGTTTTGTGTTAATCAACTGGCTTCCATTGTAAAACGACCCTAAAAAGAGGGCACGGTAGCACTACTGAAACTACACCTAATTAAGAAATATGTGGTTATAATAACCCATTAATGGCTTGACATCTTGTTTTAGAGCGTATACATCAATTTACATTACTCTTCACCAAGGGCCAAATCATATTTACACATTCACTGTTTTTCAAAGTATTATGATAAATATCTTGTGTACAAACCAACCCTGTCTCAGTTAGATGCAACAAATAAGGAATTCAGATGAATTGCTCTTTTTTCTACACCCAAAATTGTTTGGTGCTAACTGACAAGGTTTGGTTGTTTAGCATGAGACAAGAAATAACATTGTCAGCCTTAGCATGAGGATTAGATCATATGATTAAGCTTAAATATAAGTCAAAGAATATTACTAGAGAGAAGGTAGTTAAGTGTCTCGTTGTTTCTTAAATAAGTGGTATGGTGTTTAGTTTTTAATAAAAGTGATACAAGTGCGAAGTGAAAGGTCAAGTAAAACGGATGAACCACCACATAAGTGCTCTAGTGGTTAAGGGCTTGGGGTTCTCCAAAGGAGACCCAAGTTCAAATCCCACTAGGTGATGCTTTGGGTGGCCAGCCTACGACGATGATCGGGGAATTCCATTCAGGGTTGAGCATAACGCGATGTGGGGCAGAGATAGCAGTTCGAACCTCATCCCCTGATTCGGCTTTAGAACCGTGACCGTGAGTCGGTTGCCTTCTGCGGCGTTATTGGGCGAGGGCTGTTGTCGGTCGGTCAGCGAGTCCGGAAAACTCGTTTTTTTTAAGTAAAACGGATGAATTTTTTTTGTTAAAAAAATATAATTATTTAATTAGTGTAGTAAAATTTATTATTTTGGGTGTTACACGTATGGAAATGTGTTTGACACGATATAACTGACTTGCGGCCCATATACAACGGCGGTTAATGGCGACCAACGGCGGGAGTACCAGGGATGCAGCTGCTCGCCGGCGGCGAATCGCCGAGAGAGGGGCGGAACGATTGGCTCTCATCACCGGCCGTGTTCAGACCCTATCATCTTCATCATCTCCTTCTGTAGCCCCGTCGGAACCCTCGTCTACACCTCCGTGCCCTACTTCGGCTTCCCCAAACTCCGATCAACTACCTCTCATCGGTAAGTGTTGCTTCGATCCAAAATTCTTCTTAGTTAGCTTCTACGATTGATTTCTCGAGGTGTTATGCTGTATTTGTGAAAATTTTGATTGGAGATAGTTATCTAATTCTATCGGTATTTTTTTAGATCTCGATTGTGGTTGATTCATGCTTACTTGTAAACTGATTTTGGTGTTTTTGTTAAAGCCGTTGTTGATATTTATCAAATATGTTAGATCTCAGGTTGATTGATGATATAATCGTATGTTGTGATATGCGGATTTAACTCTAGATTGATTAGTTTCCTCAATCCTGTAAGATTTCAAGAAGCAATTGGTTGGAACTGTGTCTAAAAAACATAATTGTTGTGAACTAGAATGTGAATTAAGACAGATGAAGAATTGAAGACATTGGTGGAAAATATGCATTTATTGTTTTTGTTTGTGCATTTGTTAGAATTTAGATCTGCAAGGAGTTCTTATTTTACCACCATTACATTATCATATGCATCTAAACATGTAAATTTCATGTTAATTGACTAATTTCTGCAGATGAAAACACAGATTCCCCATTAAACACAGAGAGTGCTGTTAATGATCTTGTGACTGATGTTCAATCAGTAATAAAAAAGTCAGAGACTATAACCACAACCTCTGCACAAACATCTTCCAAACCCGACAAAATTCAATCTTTTCCTGACACTTTAGCAGAACAAACTCCATCAATCTCTACCTCAAACAAATCAAAAAAGCCCGAATCACAAACCCGTTTTCATAAAACTTTCAGTCCTAAACAAATACGACCCGCCATAAAAGCTTCAGAAAATATCCGAATGATCATTTCTATTACAGTTGCAGTGTTAGTTATGTTGGCAGATGCAGGATTCCCTATTCTGGCGAGTGATGTTTCAAAAAATATCATACTTTTCAGGCCGCTTTTGCTACTTTTGGTGACCAATATAACAATTGTGGCTGCACATTTTCTCTTGCAAAAAGTCAAACCCAGGTCAACAGGTGAAGCGGCTTTTGCTGATCCTATAGGTACGGTTTTGGAGTGGGGTTTGTTGGTGAAAACGGGTTCGAGTGCTTTGTTCATGGACTGTAGCGTTTACTCGGTAGTTGTCATATGTGGCATGGGATTTTTGCAGTTATTTAGGTGATAGAATCTGTGTTTTTCTTTGATTATGTTATTTGCATTCTATTGTTGCACACTGAATGTTTCTTGTATCTGTAGACTTACAACTAGTTAATTCTTGTGCAAAAAAAGGGTTAGTTATCATTAGAGGTCATATAATTGGGCGGTGGGGGTCGGGTCATGGCTTAAACCGAAAAGTTTGGTTACGGGTCAAACTAGGTTCAAATGAAATTGGTAATATTTTACTAAGGTTGATAAATGAATGATAAACTTTGTATAAATAACTAATATCCATTAAAATGGTCAACATTAACGAGTAAGAATGTTCATCATAATACATCATCCTCACGATAAGATTACTTAAAACCCTAACATGGATGCTATAAATGTTAACACCTAATACATCTTAATGTCATCTAACTATTATAATATAATTAACTGGTTACAACGTTACTTGACTCAAAACAGTACAAAAAAAAACTCATATTTAAATGAAATAAGAAAAAGTTTCACCATAAAAGTTCTCATAAACCAAGGACTCAAGGGTATGCTAGTAATACAAAAGCTTATTACAACGATGATTCATTAACAAATTCAAAAAACACGACTCAAAATCTCGCTCGGGTTAACCCCAACTAGAAATCACAACTCTGAGTCGACTCGAATTGAAACAACTTTTTATGAATTAGCAACGAGTTCCTCATGATGATTTGCTTCAACATCTTTATTCCCGCCATCAAGTAATTCAACTTTTGGGCTCCAACCATACGCGATCCTTCTCGCATCCCTACGCGCCACCCGTTGTTCGATTCTCATTTCTTTAAATTCTTCTGCAAGCTTGTTTTCTTCCTCTTGTGGGAAGAAAACAACTTCCATGTTTCCAAGCTCTTGATACATTTTCTCAATTTTTGATTTCCATAAAAGACCCATTTCAGTGTCCATTTTCTTGTATGGTGTTTTTAGTAGATACTCATCAATCCCACCTGCTTTGTCTATACAACGAAGCGCGTGTGTTGTTACTTTAACACGAATGTGACGGTCAAGAATATAACTGAAAAGGCGTTTGTCTTGTACGTTTGGCTTCCAGTTTCTTCGGGTCCTGTTATATTACCCAAGTAAGACGTGTTAAAGTTTGTATCATAGTTGTTATTCAATGCAATGCAAAAGAGAATCACATAGTTTTTGCAATACGCATAAATTAAGGCCATAATAACCCACGACGCCTTAATTTAAAATGAACATACAGAATTCAAGAAACAATGTTAAACACATACATACGAACATATATTCAAGCTTTTTTTACAATTAGAATGGATACTCTAAAAAAAGTAAAAAACATATCATTTTTTTCAATATGGTCAGTGACAAAGATGATCCAATAACAGAGAAATATATCTCTTTTCTAAGTATATAACTATATACATGTAACTGCATATGTCAGTTGTATCGACATCAGCTTCTTAAGCAGACCCAAATGCTAAATTACCACTAAAACATTACAACCTTAAAGCTCACATAAACAAAGGTGAAACAAAGTTGTATCCAATAGAATGATCAATCTTCATCTTTAGATGCAGTTTAAACATATTAATATATAGTAATTCTGCTATACACCTTACAATTCTACATTTCCACCAAATTAGAACTCTGTTAAATGTTAACATAGTGCACAGGGCTTACCATTTGTTAACACATCATGATCGATCTTCATTTTAATCATTCAAAATAAGGATAAATCACAAATTTCTCATTTCAATTTGTAATCAATAAGAAATTTTGAATCTATGAATAAGAGTGTGTACTAACTTGTTTCCACCTTTCTCGCTGACTTGATTACCGTACTGAATATGCCGGCCGGCGTATATTCCACGGTGAGCTCTACCCATCACCACTTTGCTGTCCGGTAAACACTTCTTCAACGATTCCTTCACTCCGGGATCCAAATTCTTCTCGCCGCCTATCTTCTTCATTATCTTTTTCACCATTTCCTTCGATCCGAATGCCATTTGATTGAATTTATGTTCGCGTTGTTGAGGAGGAGGATGAGAGATTCAATTTAAGCCGGTGTGTTCGAATCAGATATTATATGATTTTTGTGAAATATTTGGGGGTTTAGGGTTTCTTGAATGGAAGAAATTTCAATACTTGCATTCTTGCGACATCAATAATCATTAAAGTACGTAAAACATCCCTGATTAAGTAGTTATACTCACATTATGTTCTTTAAGTTCCTAAGGTTTGATATCTCACCAATTTCAATCGGTAAGGGTGTATCGGGTAAAACCGATTAAGCCTGAATACTGACTCGACAACGGACTGATATCCTAACCGGTAATTTGTATTTTGATTAGTACCCGTGCTTACTCTTGTTTTTTTAGTTTGGATCTAGTTATAGTGTTATCGACATTGATTTTAGGATATTAACATAACTTGTTGATCGAGATAATAATGTTAGTGATTAATCAAGTTATTGGGCCTTACTTATACTTAATTAATTGAGTTGGGCTCTAACTGATCAATAAATGGGCTTCTAGTCATTTGATTTGGGCTTATCCAATTATTTAAATGGTAGTAGTTGGGCTTACCACGGGATCGGCTGTATATGATTGCCGATGAGAAAAACATAGATGTTCTGAATATTCATACATGGTTACAAGCAATCACAAAAATTATCAAATGGGATTCTGTCAAATAGAAGTATTGTCTAATCCGATAAATCAATCACGTTCCGTGTAATAGGTATATCTGAAAGTGTTTACACGATTCAGAGATTAATCCATAAGATTCAGTTGTGCATGTGATGTGAAGATCAAAATCAACAATCCTGGTTTGTTTATTTGTTTATATCCAATGTTTGACACCCAATTTACAATATGATCGGTCTCAGATTTAAACTTTGGGATCGATCTCGGATTTGAATTGAGATAAACTGTCTATAAAATCATGCGGTACGCCTGAGTGAGTGGGTGTGACACGTAGGCGCCCATTAGGAGAGAGAGCCACTCACTTGGGAAAAAATACCCAAGCGAGTAAAAAGTAGGAGGGTGAGGTAGTGTACTGTGATTAATTGAAAAAAAGAAAAAGAAATTTGGGGGCGCCCACAAAAATATAATATCTGTTAATGTGTGAATTTGTTTTGATCGTTTTTAATAAATATTATTACTTGAGTTTTAACTGCATGATCACGCACATTAGTCATCACCAATTCTTAAATTATTTCCCGGTCTTGTGTATGCATAGTTGACTTTGACTATAATTATATGATTGGTATACAACGTTTTATCAGACCTGACACATAAGACTAGTCCTTTGGGTTGTGTTCTCTCGTTTGAGTTGTAACCATTATATAAGAGGCAACTAAGGGTGGTGGCCTAGAGGAAGCCAACCGTGACTAACAAGGACATAGATTTGTTAAGGGGGGTCGATTGTTACGAATCGAAACCATCGTAAGATATGTGACTTGTCTCATATCGGATGTATGTGTAACTGATGTGAGGTTTACAATCCAAATGAGATCTCTCAACAATCAGACTAGTCTTTTGGGCAGTGTTATCTGGCTTAGGTTGTAACACATGAGCTACCCTTGAAGAAACCCCTGCTAGGATGAGGTTCAAACATGATACCTTTTAGTCTTAAGCTCTTACCCCACATTTCCCAAGCCGTAGAGTTATAAGTTATATAGTTGGCAATCATGTAACGACATTAGTGCTAGCACTATTTAAATGTAGCACAACACCTCAAAACGTAATTATCATAGAAAACACGATAAGATCTCAATTAGACATTTCATCAAACAAGTATCCTGGATTGATGAGTCTAGCTAGAAGTTAAAATATCACTTCGTCACGAAAGTATGATTGCTAAGGAGAAGTTATGCAACACTCATGATCAAGTTCTTGACGTGCTTTACATTAATAGAAAACCATTTTGAGAACCTTACTTAAGACATTTTTTTTCAAAAACAACGTTCTTTTCTTGTTTCATGTTTATTGTTTTCCTATAAATACAATATTTTTTATTCTTTAGTATGGTCCCATCTCAAGCTGATGACAGTGATTCTATCCAAGTTGGCTAAAGTAATTTGGTCTTACTAAAAACATTAAACATACATATAAATTTAGTATGAAAACAGTACATTATTTCTTTACTTTACATATACTGATAATAAAAGTAACAACAACATAAATAGTGTCACTAATAATCATCACTGAGCCTTATAGATTCTTCAAATACACACATACTCACACACGGTATTATGTGTTTTTTCATGCTCATAAAAACTTCTCTAATATGGAACCCAAACAACATGATCTTCAGGCAAGAAATGACAAATCGGAACGGTTCCAGGGTTCACTTTAAGCATTTGAAATGCCAAATGTTTCGGGTTCCATTTCGCGGTGTCGGTATGACAAACCGCAACCGCGTTCACCTTCGTGCCATCCGCACCTATCATAGAAACCGCATACGCTTGAGTACTAACCGTTTTATGGCAATAAAAGACCGCGTACGCGTAGTTTTGCTTATGACAAACCACAGCTTTTTTTGCGGCGAGCTTTTTAGCGACCGTAATCTTGTACTTTTGTAACGGGGTATTTTTTTTACTGTTGACCTCTGTTGAAATCGCCTTCAGATTTTTACCTAGTTTGGTAGTACTAAAATCGACCATCGATTCTAGCGAAGTCGCGCAATATTTTTCTTCGCCTTCGATGCCTTTGTTCTCGCACTCGTTAAGCGTTTGCTTAATGGTCTCGGCTTCAGCTGACTCGGGTTTGACCGAGAACTCGTTGTAGATCTCGGGTAGGTTTTTCGACGAAAAGGGTATCGTATCGGCAACTTTTCGGGGTAAAAACGTCGCTTTATCGTCGGTTTTAGTGAAATGTAGGTTCATTTCTTTACCTTGATGCAATTCGTTTTGCAAGAAAAACATTGCTACATTTGAATTATCCTTAAGTTGATCCTCGGATGCAGCATACCTATAGACAAACGGATTAGATCCTTTATGCACACCAACATAAATGGGTTTCCCTTTGTGTCCCGTATGCACATCGACACCACCTTTCCCGACACCTACATCGGTCCGTTTCCCCGGTTTCCCGGTATGCACACCGACACCACCTTTCCCGACACCCACATCGGTCCGTTTCCCGGGTTTAGCAGTATGCACCGAGACACCGCCTTTCCTGACACCAACATCGGTTCGTTTTCCTGGTTTTCCGGTGTGAACGCCGACACCGCCTTTCCCGACACCCACTACGGTGCTTTTCTCGTCATTCCATTCTGGAAATCAAGACAGTTATTTCGTTAGTTATAGTATAAGATATTAAGATGAAACATTAAAAAATAACAATCTTTGATATGATCAACCTGTATATAGAAGATCTTTGAGTGATTTTGGCATAGGACTGTTTGGTAACACAGACTTCCAGTAAACTTCTGGTGTCACTGCATAACTTCCTGCAAGTGCCACCTGATAACCAAATCGATCACAAATCAATTAAAAATTTTGTTTAAGAAAGTTTTAAAACTGATCGGTTTTAGTAATTTATCGGTTATAATAGCTCGGTTAGCTAAGTGGATACGTACATTTATATTACTAGAGAGATGATTAACAATTATATAATTGTATATATATTTATTGATGATGTATTATTAGTGAACAATAAATAATTCGATTATCAAAAACTAACTTGATTATTTACTATAAATCTAGATGCTGTAAATTACAAGTCCTTTGTATCATTTATGAATATTAATGAGTTGCGGTTAATGATCCTAGGTGGTTAGGGGTACGTACGTATACGTAGATGATTCTAGTTGTTCATAAGGAGCTCGAAATAGACTCATAATTAATATTTAATAACTCCAAGTTAGTCAAGCTTAAATTAGCTCAATTATATATATATTGGGGCAAATTTAATAAACGAGAGCTTCAAATAGAGATCATTAGACATGTGAGGCTAATTTATTAAACTTCAAATAGAGCATTTCTATTACTTGTTGCTATTCAATATGGAGAAAATTTATAAAACTCTTCAAATCAATGAATTTTCTATTATTTTACTTTTTATTATTTTAATTTATAAGATTATAAATACATTAAACAAAAAAAAAAGTTGTAAAATAATATGGAGCTTACGAAGTTACGTATATGTAACAAAAATGTTACGTATGTAACTCTTGAAGTTTCATACATGTAATTCATGTAATGTGCATATATGTAGCATATAAGTTACATATATGAAATTACATGAGCGACATAATTTTTTTAATTTTTTTTTCTTTTTGTTACATCTCTAATATTGTAATAAAAAGATATAGAAAACAAAAAATGAAAAAGAAAGTTGATTGGTAATGCTTTTGATTGGTTTTCTAAGTTTTCTTCAATTTGAAGGTTTTCTTATGTACGAGCCGGATGTCTCTTTGGAGCAGCCTCTTTATCTCTCTGTGATAAAGGTAAGGTCTGTCTCTGTCTCACC
>WOUH02000001.1:9350617-9364389 GCA_009936405.2 Stevia rebaudiana
GTATATACCCAAACATGAACCGTTCTCAAACATTAAACCAAGTAGTAACAGTCATTAAGCGGTTTTCGAAATTAACGTTCCGTTTACCTACGTCAATATAAACGGAATCCTACGTTTCACGTCAGTGGGTCAGTGGGCCCGCGGCATCGCGTTGGTCCTAAATTCTAGTTATTTTTATGTCACTATCTCCTTTCCTCTCCCCCGAACCTACTCCGTTAATGGATTTCACTAAGTTATGCGACTTTCTTATATTTGCAAAACAGTGTATATATTGATTTAAGGAGAGATTAATTAAACTACTTTCTTAAATTTGAAAAACATTTTAAACTGAAACAATGAATGATTTATTTTGATTTGCATGTTCTCCTTGTATATATATAGTTTTCGTCGTTAAGGTTTTGTAAGGTTTAATAGTTCTAGTTCGTTTTTGAAATGAACGGATCATAACATTTAAAGTCTTAACAATTTCGTCCATAAAATTTCAAGTTTTAACAATTTTCTTTTAAGGGTTTACGGATGAAGTTATTAAAACTTGAAACGTTGAAGGTGTTTTTTGTTTAAGGTGGACTAAACTATTAGACCATGCAAACTTAATGACGAAAACTCCAGTTTACTTCAATCTATATAAGATTTACAATATGTTAGTTAGATTTCTAGTGTATATATGACCCTTTATCAAAGAAAGTAAAGATTATATAATATTCTAGTACATTTAATTAACAAGGATGTTTAACGAATTGTCCTTAGACAGTTAGAAGACATGTACCATTCATGTTGGTGCTTTCCACTACATTTAACAATGATGTGAAATTATTAGATTTGATCGTTAAAATTACAAGATTTTTTTTTGTGTGTGTGTGATTGATTATACGTATGTGATTTCTTTTTTTTTTCTTTTGTGGTTACACATGTAGTACTTGACTTTTTCTTTAAACGTTATTTTAGTATCATTATTTCTGGTAACAAATGTGTGACGCAAAATTTAAAACCTCACTAGTACAAATATTCTTTTTTAAGGCGGGTTTTTTTTTCTTTTTTGGGGCGGTTATTTATAAAACAGCCTAATCAAATAGAATTTTTTTTTAGATAACCACATTAAAAAATCATTTTTAAATTCAATGGATTCTTGATTTTCTAGAAAACCGCCTTAAAAAATCATTTTTGAATTCATCGATTCTGAAACATTAAGTTTAAGGCGGTTAACTTATAACCGCCTCAAACTTTTATTTCATTCAGTCACTCTTTTTGGTTAAGTTTGAGGCGGTCATCTTAGAACCGCCACAAACATCAAATTACTTCAAATCAAATTTCTATCTTTTGAGGCGGTCATCCGATCAAAAACAAAACCCCAAACTCATGACCGTCGAAAGAGCATTGGATTCCATAAAATCTAATTATGACTTTAACACAAAATCTAATTATTTTTATAACTTTACACAGATGGGATTTAAAAACCGATTATAATAAAAAAATAAAAAAATTATATATTTGGTATGTTTAAAATTGCAGATGATGTAAGACTTTTTATTATTATCTTTTGACAGTTTATGTTGACTAATTCTTATTCTAGACTTTTATTGTACTTTAAAAGCCGGCATGCTCAAGTCTTCTAATTTTTTTTAGTTATATATTAATAATAGTTAATGTGTTAAATTTGTAGTTTAAGCAAGTTTTGACTTGTGGTACTCTTCTGAGCCGAGTTTATATTTGCTAAAGAATTTATTATACCCATGTGACCCGTTAGGGATGACACAGAACACAGTTAACCTCTAAATTTCAAAATCCCCAAATTTATTATACCCATGCCAATGAATTACAATTTTACCCTTGATGAAATGGCTGGATATATGGTGGACTTCCAGATTATTCTAAATTTCAAAATCCCAAATTTAGCTACGAAAACCTCTGGATATACGGTGGTTCGGCGGTTCTGAAACGAACACTTTCTCAAATTTGGTGGTTCGGCGGTGATTCTAGGCTACTGTGGTTCGAGCTACGGTGGTTCGAATTCTATCATCTCAAAGTTATTTCATATCTAATTGGTCAAATTTAATAGCTTAAACGGAAATGGGACAAATATGTCTATGGTTGCTTAAATTGATTTAATCATAAAATATATATTATGTTTTATTTTGTGTTAAGTTTCATTATATTAATTTCATGTTAGATGGGTTGCAAAATGTGAGAAGGGAGCTTGGAAGATCAATGTTGATTCTAAATGAGAAGAAACATCTAAGGATGAGTTGTATTTTGTTGTGGAAATCTTGGTTTGTTGTTATCTTATATATGTTATGGAGATTGTTAGCTCACTACAAAGTTTGGAAATTGGTATTATGGATCGAATACAATAATGCATAATTTGTTTTTGAAGTTTTATTAGATTTCAAAATGTTATTATAGATTTTATTGCAATAATATATTTTTTTTAAAGCCGCCCCAAACATCTCACAAAATATGAAAGAGTCCGAAATAATAACCGCCCCAAACATCTAATAAATAACCGCCTTTGAGGCCTCAAAAAGAACCGCCTCAAATAGACATAAAAAACCTCTAAAACGAACTCCACATCTTTATCTTTTGAGGCGGTTATTTCACCCGCCTCAAATAGACATAAAAATCCGCCTCAAATAGACATAAAAAACCCCAAAACAAACTCCACATCTTTATCTTTTGAGGCGGTTTTTTCACCCGCCTCATAAGATACCTCATTTTTTGAGGCGGTTCTTTCACCTGCCATATAAAATACCTCATTTTTTGAGGCGACATTTAATAAGGCGGTTTAGAAACCGCCCCAAAAAGTCCATTTTAACCGCCTTAAAAAAGGATATTTGTACTAGTGCGAGTCACGTATGCAACATCAGTACAATATTAAGTGTGTGAATATGATGAGTTGGTAGGTGATAGAGGTCATCCATTAAACTTCTTTTATTTTCAACTAGTTAAAGGATCACTTAAATACTTTATACTTTATACTCATCATTTTTACTCCCATCCACCTAGTACACTCATTCTTTTCTCACATTCACTTGTTTGTGTGACGCCTACGAGGTAACCCCTCATCCTTACCATCCATTACACATACCCTTAAGTCCTTCTACATTTAAGGGTAGGAGGAGGCATGTGAGTCAAGAAGGGAAATGGGAAAGCTCTAGTCATGTTAGGTTAGTAAAATTTTATATTGTTCGCCTCAAGTTTGTTATTTTTATGAATGTCTTTTTCAAAGACACATATTCAGGGTTTGGAATTAAAATTACCTTCGTGAAAAGTATAACCCGCGATGACACTTCAAAATGAACCCAGCTTTTATTTTTCTGTATAAAAATCCCGATTACCCTCCGATTAATAGCCGATTATTCGTTAATCCTTCCCTCACCGATTAATGACCGATTATCATTAATTAGTTCCGTCGGTCAAAATAGATGCTCTTCAACATCGTGATTTTGGTTAAAACTTATCCAAATGTGGTCACAATTGAACAAAACTGCTTATAATAACATAGTTTCATTTATTAATGTGAATTTTTAAGTATTATATTCATATTAGTATGAGTTTATATGAAGTTTTTGAGAATTAAATATAAAACTTCCAACCTGATTAATCCCGATTAATCCCGATTAATCCTTAGTCCTCACCTCGTCGCTCGACCAGCGCCAAGCGATTTCTACAACACTGATTACACATTATAACAGTTTCATATGTTATGAATTTTGAAAAATTCACTTGCATTTGGAATCTTACATCGATGATCAAAGTGAATGATTGTGTCATTTTGCCCAAAATCCCGTATCATAACTCATAAGTCCCTTTTTTTTCATTGCAGCTTACTGGTCCTTTTTTAGGTTCACGGATTAGTCATAACCCAAACTACACAAGAATAGCCCATTACGTTTGAAAACAAATTAGAAATTGGGCCCCTAAACCATAGCTTTGTCTGCATCGGGCCGGCCCTATGACTCGTGATCACAGTTCATATTCCTTTTCTGCTTAACTGCTTTTTATTAAGTTTACATTGCATTCTCTTGTCACGTCCAACATTTTTCAATATTAAAAGTCTATTGACAAGCTTGTTTACTTGACTTTAACCATACCAGAGATGTGTCCTTGGTTGTACAATCACAAACCATTAAGTCTTGCAATTAGCAATTCGCGATTCTTTGACATGTTAAGTCTCGGCCTCTAGTTAAAGAAGTTCATATATATACAATCCCATAAGTTCTTTCTTAAAAAAATAAATGTTGATTCTCATAAGGAAATATTGTGATGTCTAGAAATCTGTTAATGGCCGGTTATGAATTTATTTCAGAATCTTTAATATCTCAAAAAAAGAAATAATAATAAAAAAAAAAAGAAACAAAAAGCAAATACGATATAGTACCTACCAAGAAAACATAATTTAAAAGACAATAGTTTTCGGTTCAACAACTTCATTACCTTTCGAAGATGAAAATGGTCATGGAGGAGTTTATGAATATACCCCGGTTGCTTGCATGTCGTTTCGTTTACGATGTCGCCAGAAGAAAATGATTCAAGTTTTGCAATATCTTCTGAAGTTAGCTTTATAGGCAAAGCTTTAATTTTTTGGTTCATGTTTTCAAGCTTTGAGGTTCCTGGTATTGAAACCACAACGGTCCCTTAGTGGTGCATCCTGCCAATGCTAGTTGAGTAGTGGTGCACCCTTTCCTAGTAGCCATCTCGTTGACTCGCTCACATATATGTAGATTCGATCTAGTCTTGTAAAGCTGTAAATACAGAGGATCAAACGAGTCATATTTACAACATACATGGGTTTTGAGTTATAGTTTGAGTTCGATGGTGTTAACCTTTTTAATAAGGGTCTATGTCCTATTTAAAGATGAGAAATTGGATTTTATTGGTCTCACCTTTTACCTGTTGGCCGATGATAATCCTAAGTGAGTTTATTCTTACCACAGGTCCCTACTCTCATTGGTGTTTTTTTCATTGGACCCCTCCGTTAAAAAAACTAACTCCGTTAATGAATGATGACGTGGCAGCTTTCCGTCGCTACCCCTTGGCTGGAATGCGGTCGACGACCTCACTGGAGTACACCAAAACCAATCATTTGCTTAGCCGTTGATCATGATTAAAGCACCTACGTGACCCTTGAGGTCTCGCGAACCGGTTGCTACCTTCAATTCGTGATTTTAACACCCATTAACTGCAATGAATCAATATTTGTTATCATAAACCAATACAGATAAACGAATATTTGGGTTGAGTTTCTAAAATCCGATGGGTTTGCCTAAAAAACTCGAATATGTCTATGCATTAAAATGTTTTATTAAGCCAACTCAAATTCAAATTAAAAAGATCAAATTGCCAATTAACATGTATGCGTATTTTTTTATGTTTCAAAATAAAAAAGCTTAGCCTCAACCCAATGTATTTTTCAAGTTTCAATTTCCTAATAAGTAATATATTTTTAGGAGAATTACATATATCCTCCTATTTTAAAACTTAATTACATATATACCCAACCTAAAACTTAAATTACATATTTCCTCAATCTATGTTATAGTTCAAAAACTTAAATTACATATATCCCTCTCAAAATGGGTTTATATGTGAGTTTTATATGTTTGTAAGGGGATATATGTAATTAAAATTTTAGGTTGGGTATATATGTAATTATATATGTAATTGCCCCTATATTTTTACTCCCATTTTCATGCTTTGCTTTTATAAAGAATGTACGAATAAAAAAATAATAACGTAAAAATTGAATGATGCACTTGTTTTTATTTTTTTAGGTTTTGTTTGTTTTGAAATTGTTAAGTGTTATATATATATATATATTATTGTTTTTATGGAATAATACAGTTATTTGCATGTATATATTTTCTTTTTTTTTGTGTAAGTTGAAAACTCGAAATAAACCCGAACCCAAACCAAAACCCAAAAAACCCAAACACAAACGGGTTCAAAAATTCTATAACCCGAAATTTGTGTTTGGATTTAGCCAAAAACCCGACCCGACCCATGCACACCGCTAACGTATGTACGCCTAATTTTTCTGGTCAATAGTTTTAGCCGTTAAATATCACACGTAATTTCACCATTTGATCATCTTAAAGATTTGATAAACAAGATAGGCGTTTCCGTCTGAAGATGTTAATTACCGTAGGCTTTTCCAAATTCCAACGTTCTTTTTTGTTATTTGGATACTTAACGGTTAGTTATTTTTTACGGAAAATCCCCAGCATGTCAATTTGACCAATTTTTACCTCAAAATGTCTTTGTGAATTTTAATTAAATTTACAGGCGGACGCCCGTTCAAGATTTCCAAACAGGCGTCACTTGTATATTTGCAGGATGCCGCCCTTGCGCCACCCGTATATTTACGGGCGTCAACGCCTCTAAAAGAAACGTGTCAGCTTTACATTGGTTTTAATCATACGCGAATGCCTGTAATTAAACATGCGTTGACGTCTGTATCATTGACATTTTGAGTTTAAAATGTCAAATAGTCATTTTGAAGTAAAAATTTGATCAAATAAACATTTTGAGAAATTCCTTTTATCTTTTATCTTAGTTGTTTGGTTATATATATACATGTAGTTGTTTCTAGAAGTTCACTCATAATTTTATTGTAAAAGAATCATTAATTCAGTCATAATTTTCTTGTAAAAGAATCATTCTGACACCTTATAATATCATTTTGAAGGATTTTTTTGGATATTCTTATGTATTTGTAGTTGCCAACGTTAGACTCACATGTAGTGTATGTCATTTATCTCATCACATGTGGGGCATAAACAATTAAGTATTGCATCTTCATTAGTTAATTCAGAAAAATCAAAAAGAAAAAACTGAATTGTCTTATTGATTTTCTTGGTTTTTGCACTGTGTCGATCAATGTGCGTGGCTGATACAAGCAGGTTTAGAAAACGTGTGTAAATGCATGTGTTCTTCAGTTCTCATGTTCCGTGTTAACAAATGTCACATGGACCACGATGAACGAGTAATTATCACATTGTTGAATTGTTAGTTTAAAAAGCTACATAGAAAGTTGCAAAATAATCATGTGCTTTACGTCTAATTACAATGTACTTTGTGGTTTCATTATGTTGTTTCTCGACAAGTAATAAATGCATGATACTATACCTTAATGCATATAGTAAATAAATTTTCTTAATGTCTTTTTATTCATAAAATGAAAACAATAAAATTCAAGATTAAATTAAGGCGGTACCTCACCGCTTAGGTAGTGCTTTACGTCTTTTCCAACCTTACCTAAAACCGGTGCAGGATAAAAAAGGCTCAAATGATTGGTAAAGGTTATTTAGGCAACCTGCTAGAATATGTGGAAGGGTAGGAACCAATTGTATTAAAAACCAGTTTGAACCAGGCGGTTCAACCGCGTTTTGTTCAAACACCCAATACGGTAAATAACATGTTTTATGTTGTGTTTTTTCCCTATTGAACCACCGGTTGAACACTTTAACCGATTTAACTGGTTCAATCGGTAAACCGGTTTTGTATCTAGGGTAAACAAAGACGACCAGATAATTAGGCCCCGGATGAAAATTTCAAAATTGAAAATACGGTTAACTTGTTGACCAATGTGTTAAAAACCAATTTAAACTGGACGGCGGCAGCGGATTCCATCTTTTAAGCGATCGTAAGCTTGATGCATTTAACACTCAAATGTTAGAAACATATTAGAGCATTCACAGTAGCTCCCCCAAAAGTGTTGTGAGTGTAATCTGCATAATTTATATGTCTTTTATATTTTATTTTGTTTTTGTTTTTTTAAGGTAAACAAAAGGTTAAAATGCAAACAACAAGATTAGTAATAGATATTTTATGAATTAATTTGTGAGATGATATGAATCAATAGTGACAAAAACCTTTTCTGCCTTTGTGAATCTTATCACTTTCAATAATTTAGCAAACTTTATGATAAAAGTTGATGTGTGAATACACTAGTATATTTACAAAATATATAAGAACTATCTAGTCAATGTATATAAATCTTTAAGATACTAGTTTATATAATAAGAACTATAAAACAGAAAGATATACTAATATATATCTACATAAATGCATATTAAATTAATAAACACATTAGTATATTTAGAAAAACAAAATTTATAATCAGTGATTCGGTTTAGTTCAATCTTTTTGGTTTTTGGTTTAGTTTTATTTTTGGTTTTTTGTTTGGTTTGTGCTTAAAGTTATGGAGGACGGTTAAGATACAAAGGAGAAAAATCGTGAGAAACGTAAGAAGAAACAAGAATGCGCCATGTATCATCTGAGAAAAGTTAAGAACGTCAAAAAAATCATGCACCCAAATTTTTGTATATAATTACCGACCAAATTGGATAAAAAATATGGAATATGACTATAAAAATACGGATTTGTAGTGTAAATATGGACTGTGCTTTCGAAAAAACAGACTCATGCTTGAAACCTATCTATCCACAAACAAAAACTGAGTAAAAATAAAACAGATCAAAGCTCAAAAATTACGGACGTACTGAAGGGTTAAAATACGGACTGTAGTTATAATAAAACGAACTGTTCTTTCAGGATTACGTTGCAACCGAGTAAAAAAATGACAGACCAAGACCAAAAATCACGGACCACGTTATAAAAAACCTATCAATACCATACTTAAATTAAAGATAATAATTTTCTCTATTTTATGGTGTAATTTAAAATATATATATATATATATATATTAAGGTGTCTAAAAGTTATTTAATTTATAAAACATGAGTGAAAGTTTAATTAATTTTCAGGAAAGTCAACATATGGATTTTCCTTTTATCACCTTACAGGCTTTATTTACGTTTGAATAATCTTAACCGTACAATTCTTAAATTAATGGCTTAAAAGCCTTCCTATCCTTGTCACCAAAGAACCCTATTGTATTGTAACTATCTCCTATTAAATTAATAAACACATTAGTATATTTATAAAAAAAATTTATAATCAGTAGGTGATTCGGTTCAGTTAAATCTTTTCGGTTTTTGAAGAAAAAAAACGAAACAAAAAAAAACCGAACCGAAGGTTTCGGTTTTCGTATTTTTGGTTTAATTTTTTTGTCTGGTTTTTTGTTTGGTTTGCGCTTAATTATTTCCTATACAACATTTGTTATTATCTATATGTTGTTCCACATCTACGTTGTGGAGCATTTCGTTTAGGTTTCCCGCGTCTTTGCGCTTAAGTCATTTCAAGGTTCAAATGTATCTCTTGTGGTGACAAATGCTCATAATTTGTCCGTTACTAGAAACGGATCAAAGAAGAAAGAACATGTACATCGTAGTAGTACGTATAATATGAATGTGAAGTATTGAAGAAAAATAATCAAGAATAGATTTTAAAGTTGGTAAAGTTGTTTAATTCAAAGTCTCGTTTAAAAGTATTGAGGTCGTATGGTTGTTAGAAGAAATAAATTAATAGATAACAAAAACTTGACATATTGAATAAAATGTTGGCCAGGTATGTACACAACGATGGTAAGTGGTAAGTGGGTGAATGTTTTGATGGTTGGTCTAGAAGCTAATACCACTTCTGCATATGCCAAAGACGTAAATGGTTTTTGTTTTCTTCACCCTAACATCGCTTTGCACGGGTAAACAAATCCGCTTTTCTCATTTACGAAAATCAAGTTCAAAGTTCACCATTCACAAGAGCAGTACTTTTTTTGACTGAGTGTCACATAGGACACATCCGTGAATGTCATTCACAAAAGTTCTATAAACCAAAACATTTTCATTTCTTACCCAAAACCCATAAAAAAAGAGGTAAAGTCTTCATTTCAAAAACAAAATCCCGAGACATGTTTAATTACATAAGTCAGCCTTACATTCATTATTTTTAAAGCATGTACAGTTTGAGTCAATGTGATTTACTCAAAAAATGCAGGTTGTGTTCATACCATAAAAAATCCGCAACCTGAGTCCCTGGGTTGGCTTACCACGTTATTAATTATCTGAGGAAGTCACAACTGCATGCTTTTCCGCCTAAAAAGCAATACTTTGCAGTTTTTGTATTTTGCATGTTTAATATTTAGTTATAGTGAAGGGTATACACTATGTAGGGGGCATGGTTTCCTACCTGGCCACTCCAATAACACCCCAATATCATCCCCTTTTGATATTGTAGGTGTTGCATATTTACACGTGGTTGGAACCACGCGCATGCATGGGGACCTTGTTTTTTATTTTCTAACAAATCATAATAAAACATTTCACTCTGTTATCGATCAATCAACATACATCATTTCACCCTCCAACTTTTTACCCACACGCACTCCCACGCATAATACATTTCCATCCAAAATGATACTAAGTTGTTACCCACGTGACGCCTACATGGCACAACCAGTCACCTTCCAACCAAGGTGTATACCCTATAGTCTTAGGAGTTTGATTTCTAAAAATGCTCGTTAGTGGAATTTTCCCATTAAGGAATCTTTTTAACACCATATAATATTATTTAGCAAGATTTCTTGGACGACTTTTAAGCAAACTGCAGTAGCAAACGTTAGACTCAAATGTAGTAGATCTCATTTTTCACTTTTTCACTTTTCATATTACATCTTGATTTGTTAATCTACAAGAAATCCACTAAAAAATGGACTTATCGTACATATTGATAATATGACACATGTTTCTCCTTTTAAATGCATGCTCCCTACTCATGTTTCTCCTTTTAATAATATGACACATGCATCAGCTACGAACGAGTAAGTATCACATGTTGAATTGTTAGTTTAAAAATTCATAGAACGTTTAGGGTTTGGTAGATCTATTATCAACTAGTTAATTAGAGTTAAGTCATGACCTCCGTCTTCTATATAAACAGACCCTATTGCTTGACAAAAAACATAAGCACACTAAACATCTAATCGATCAATCATCCAACTTATTCAAATTCACATTGTTTCAGAATGGGTAGCCACAATATTAATGAAGCAACCATGATGAATCCTTTGGAGCCTGAAGAGTTCCGGAGACAAGCCCATCTAGTGGTTGACTTCATAGCCGATTACTACTCAAATATCGAAAAGTATCCCGTTTGTAGCCAAGTCGAACCCGGTTATCTCACAAATACATTGCCCAAATCCGCACCATTTCAAGCCGAACCCATCGAAATCATATTGCAAGATGTTCAAAAGCATATAATTCCAGGCATAACCCACTGGCAAAGTCCGGGTTTTTTCGGTTACTTCCAATCCAATGGAAGTACCGGAAACTTTCTCGGTGAAATGCTTCTCACCGGGTTTAATGCTGTCGGGTTTAACTGGTTGGCTTCACCGGCTGCAACCGAGCTTGAGATGGTTGTTATGGAGTGGCTTTTGAAGCTTCTCAAACTTCCACAATCATTCTCATTTTCCAGTAATGGAGGTGGTGTGATTCATGGGAGCACATGCGAGAGCTTTGTGTGCACATTGATTGCCGCAAGAGAGAAGAAGTTGAACCAATTCGGGAGAGAAAGAAGTGATTTAGGTAAACTTGTTGTTTACTGCTCTGATCAAACACATTTTTCACTCCAAAAAGCATGTCAAGTTGTCGGCATTAGTCCCAACAATGTTCGAGCAATCACGACCAAGAAGTCGATGAACTTTGAGTTATCTCCGGATGCATTACTAACGGCTATCAAATCAGACGTTAGAGCCGGTTTGATCCCGTTGTACTTATGTCTCACTCTAGGAACAACACCAACAACCGCAGTTGATCCGTTGTTCGCATTGAGCCAGATTGCGCAAGGGTACCATATGTGGACTCATGTGGATTCTGCTTACGCGGGTAGCGCGTGCATATGCCCTGAGTTCCGTCACTTTCTTGACGGTGTCGAAGGTGCAAACTCCTTCAGTTTTAACCCACACAAATGGTTCTTGACAACTTTAGATTGTTGTTGTCTTTGGGTTAAAGATCAAACCGATCTTACGAATGCTCTATCAACCGATCCTGAACTTTTGAAGAACAAAGTAAGTGACACTAAGAAAGTGGTTGACTACAAAAACTGGCAGATTGCTCTTAGCAGGCGTTTTCGAGCAATGAAACTATGGATGGTAATTAGAACCCACGGAGTAACCGGGCTACAACAAGTTATAATGAAACACGTCGCATTGGCGCGTGGTCTTGAAGCACGTTTGTCCGCTGACAACAAATTTGAAGTCGTGGTTACAAGGAACTTTTCTACCGTGTGTTTTCGGATTTCACCATTGGCATTGGAAACTATGGCGCCTAATGATGGTAGCCTTGATGTTTCCAATCGGTTGACACGGGCTCTATTGGAATCACTTAACAACTCGGGTCTTGTTTACATGACACATGCCGTTGCAGAAGGGATGTATGTGATTCGGGTTGCGATCGGTGCTACCCTTACCGAAGAGAAGCATGTTAACATTCTATGGAAATTGGTGCAAGCGAATGCCAGTCGTTTGCTATCTGAGTATGCCGATGTTAAGTAAGTACACCACAAAGTTAAAACATTTACTAAACTAATGTTAATGCTTTTGGTGTAATATGTTGATATATCATGATTCAAAAGAGTCTAAGTTTGAATAAAAGGCAGGTTTGTCTAACGGTCCATTATTGAGTCAGTCGAGTTTGTTATGTATTTCCCGTTTATAATATTTGCTGATCAAGCTAGTTGATCACATACCGTCAATGTAATCTCTGCTATTTGAGCAGCTACCTTTTGTATAATAAAGAAAGTCGTCGATTTCCGTCTGTTCTCTCATGTTAATTACCACTATTATATATTGTTGTATCGGGTTGGGTTCTCAAACTCAACCATCACAGGGTTTTCGGTCTTTGTATACTCAAAGGTGGCAGAAACACTCTTAAGTATTATCTCACTACGATCAAACAGTTGCAAACTTTAGAACTAATGAACAAGCAAAGTAAGAACACACGAATCTTAAAACAAGCTTCGGGTATATTATCACTCAAGTCTTAAGCAAGCAAGCATGCACAATGAGTTACAAGATGAGTTTATATACTAGAGCTACAACTGTATACTCGCAGGTATTACACGCTGAATTTTATACTAGACAAGCTATCTACGTATAAACTAATAATCAAACCATGCTATCATAATTACAAATGCAGGATCTAGTAAACTTAACTTGACTAATTGTTACAAAACATTAAATGAAAGTAAAGCAGGATCTTCTGTTGCGATCTTCATATTAAGGTTGCATTTAATGTTTGAACTTTTCCACCACTTCCTTTAAACGTTAATAACTTTTTCATACGACATTATTTTTTATAAAAATTGCACCATAAAAACAAGTGTTTCTTTCTCTTTAATTTGAGTACCATAGTGATAGATACATTTTTTAAACTTGAAAAAAATATAGTGCGGTGATATAATACCAAAGAATATAATACAAACAATATACATTAACTATATTATCAAAACAACCAGATATAAATGTACTATATTATCAAAACAACATGATATACATGTACTATATTCTCAAAACAACTAAATATAAATGTATTGTATTTTCAAAACAACTAGATGTACATGTATTGTATTCTTAAAACAACTAGATATATATGTATTGTATATTCCCAAAACAACTTATTGTATTTTCAAAATAACTAGATATACATATACTATATTCTATATTCCTTCTTTGCCGACTTTAAAAATAAAACTAGATTTGTTTGTACTAGAATATTTTTGTAACAACTGGCCATTTTCCGGCAATTGACCAGGTAAATTTTCAACCTTTGACTATACTATTCCGGCGATACGCCATTTGTAACACGGTGATTATATAAGTT
>WOUH02000001.1:9395207-9410907 GCA_009936405.2 Stevia rebaudiana
TGTGAATTATCGGCCGCAACTCACCAGCAATTCCATTGCTGAAGTATGTTTTGACTCGTATGCAGGTAATCAGTGAAGGGTGTTTATTATGATCACAGAAGTTTGTGGATATCATGTATTGAAAGAATATGCGTTTTGTTTTTGTTGAATCATGTTAAGAATTGTTTTAAACAATGGTGTTTTGTTGGAAACAAGATATTAGTATTGAAGTAATATTAACAGGTTTTAATTAGTTGTGAATTTTGGGTATCATGTGGTCTTGAGTTAGATCCGTTGGGACGTGTTGCGTGACTTATTATATGTTTATTATCTTTACTTTATCCTATCTTCCACTGCGACGTTGGTACAACAGGTGACGCCCGGCGAGGGGTGTCACATACTACGAGGTAGCGATCTTTTTTACAACTGAGTTACAAACATGGTATTAAAAGTTCAAAAATTCAGACAACACCCAAATCTGACGGTGAGTCGGTTATACTTGAATACCAAGGGTTAAAACCCATTTTAAACCTTTTTTCTCAAGAATAAAGACTACAAAAGTGTTCATCACGGTTCTTCGTTTACCAATTCGATAACTTTAACAACAATTGAGGTTGCGTAAGAGTTCTGATCGTGATTTTAGCAGGTATTATCGTTTTAACGAACGTATGCTTCGATTTTTATTTCATTTTAGTAAATGTTTTCGTTAATTGCAGTAATTATTTGAACAATTCAAAGATGTCGGGATATAATCGTCAAGGCAACCGTGGTAAATCCGGTAGTAGAATCAAACATACGAATGGTTGTCAAATGCAGTGGAAACCTAAGGAAAAGGTATGAGACGTTTTCAGATCTCTCCTCCGATTAGGGTTTATGATCGTAGTTGTAAGATAATTTTCTAACTTTTACGTGTAATCAATTAAATTTATGCTCTCACAGATTGATGGATCTTTGGATAGTGCTTCTAGTTCTGTAAACGATAAACCATCGGTTACTAAAGAATCTGCTGTCAAAGATACGGTTTCTGATTTGAAAAACCTAAAACTGACACCAATTTCA
Organism: Stevia rebaudiana; assembly: GCA_009936405.2. Classification (NCBI taxonomy): domain Eukaryota; kingdom Viridiplantae; phylum Streptophyta; class Magnoliopsida; order Asterales; family Asteraceae; genus Stevia; species Stevia rebaudiana. The sequence continues at coordinate 9,396,246 of WOUH02000001.1, forward strand.
TCGGGTGATGATGGCAATTCTAAGAATGTGAAACAATTTGGGGATAAATCTCAGAATGATGATAATGTTGACAAGGGAGGATTAAATCATCCTATATTTGATATCTGTCAAAACAAGGTTAATTCTGCAATCCAGTTAAACCGTCCATTACATATAATAAACAAAGAAAAACGAATGCAAAACAAACAATCGATGAATGGCCCGAACATCAGCATCTTGAGGCCCGGAATGGTTCTCTTGAAGAGCTATATATCTCTTGATGATCAGGTACGGCGTTTTGTAAGTTTAAATTCTAATGATTTTGTTCACATTTTCATCTAATTTATATTTAATAATTTGATTTTCAGATTAGTATTGTAAAGACTTGCAGGGATTTTGGAATTAGTGAAGGAGGTTTTTACCAACCGGGGTACTTAAGTGGAACAAAACTACATTTACATATGATGTGTTTTGGTAAAAATTGGGATCCCGAAAGTCACACGTATACTGAGTTAAGACCGTTTGATAAATCTAAACCTCCAGAAATTCCTGTAAATTATCATGATATGGTTAAAAAAGCAATTCAAGATTCGAACGAGTTCATTCGGGGGAATATTGATGGATCTGATGAACATAAAGTTATGCGTTCCATGATACCTGATATATGCATTGTCAATTTTTATCAAAAAACTGGTAGACTTGGTCTTCATCAGGTTAGAATTTTTTCATACTTTAAAATATTTGTTATGATTTTAAATATTTTTATAAATGTTGCAACTTTTATTGCATTGGCTAATGGGAATATTGTTAGACTGTAAATGACTAAATGGAAACAAATTTATATGTCACAGATCATTTAATGACACAAATTCACCATTTTGTTACTGAATTATGCCTTTTTGTGGTTAAAAACTACTTTTTTTTTTTGTGAGTTTTTGAAATGTTAAGTGGATGATGTAAAAGTAAAAGTTGAAAATTGTGAATATTGTTCAGGACAAAGACGAAAGTGATTCAAGCTTGAATAAAGGATTACCCGTTGTATCATTTTCAATAGGTGACTCTGCAGAGTTTTTATATGGTGAAACTCGCGATGTTGATGAAGCAAAAAAAGTGACTTTAGAATCGGGGGATGTTTTGATATTTGGCGGGAAATCAAGATTAATATATCATGGTGTTACTAGTATTGATTCGGATAGTGCTCCAAAGTCGCTTTTACAAGCCACAAATATGAAACCAGGTCGCTTAAATCTTACTTTCAGAATGTATTGACACCTCGTTTTATGAAGCGATTTTTATAAGTTTAGTTTGGGATTTTGAATTGTTTGCCATCACAATGTAGGATGTGGTATCTATTATATCTTAAATGTTTACTATGTTTTGAAGTGTACATATGTAAGCTTTCATAGTTTCGAACATGGGTTGTTTACGGTTTGGTTTGAAAATGTGAAGCCACCCAATCCGGTCATTTGTTTAATTCCACGATCCGTTTTTCTTTTTTACTTTCGGTCAGTCGGTTTCAAAAGTTTTAAACTGTAACAAACGGTTTGGTGTAACCGTAACAACTGGTGGTATAAAACTGGACCGGACCGTTATTTTCAACATGCTTTAATTATTTAAAATATTTCATGTTATCTATCTTATAATTAAAATTATTTATTTATAATGGAAGTATAAAAGTGACTTTGGTTGGGCTAAATGTCAAATTGTTTGGGTGAACTTTTGAATTGCGACTGGATCTTGTTTCTTAAATCTAATTTATTTCTAACTCAAAAAAAAGTTAAACCAAGTTTGTCTCATTGTATTAAGGCCAGGTGAGCCCAAACCGTGAAACCATACCAGAATCAATCCGTTTGATTTGGTATGGTTTTAAATTTTAACGGTTCGGTTTTGATTTTCACCAATAAAAAACCGTCACTAACTGTTAGTGAACATATAAACATAACAATAAAACATTATCAATGAAACAAACATTTCATTACAAATAAATAAAGTACATAACAAAGTAACACAATCATCAGTGTATTAACATCGACAAGCAAATTGAATCCAAACCAAATTTGGCTTAGATGAAACAGCACTAATCTACGACTTCAATGGCACAGTACAACTTTGGCAGCACGAGATACAAGTCACCATAGCATAGAATCTTGACAAATTTTGGTTTAGTAATATAAATGCTTTTTTTTAATCTAGTTTAAACCTCGTACTTGCAAAGATTCTCGAATCCCATGTATTCATGTCGCTCAATTTTCTCAATCATGTTGGAGATTCCAACTCCACCTGTAAAAAAACAATTTTCCCATGTAATTATCAACTTTTTAAATGTCGACAATAATATATGTAGTGAATAAACCAAAGTAGTCTCACCTAATGAGATTGCACTAACGAATATAGTGAACGCGAGAATAAATATTATCAACGAAGCGCGTCCTAAGATTATAATAAGCTTTCTCACAACATGTTGCCCGATAAATGCAGCAATTGTTGCCACAATTAGAAAATAAACGGCTGCAAATATATAAATAATCAGAAAGCAGTTTGGACAAACAATCTTAAATACCCTTATCAGGCGATAATCACATAATCATCTTATGGAAGAAATTCGAAATTTTGAGTCAAAAAGATGGACGCGTGTGGTAATTAGTAACTTTCTTACATCATGTTGAGAAGGGTCGGGTTGGGTTGGGTTGATCAGAAAAAACTTTCTTTCCAAAAGTTAATTTCTTTTAAAAAGATTAATGTGATATATAATTACAAAAAGAATAATATTTCAAAGAATAATATATTTTCAAGTTAATTATAGAGATGGTCCTGTGTGTTTTGTGGAAAGTGACAACTTTGGCTTTTAATCTTTCAATCTTGTAACGATTTTAAGTATTAAAGCTAACTTTCGTTGACTTTTCTACTACATTAGTGTGAAATTTAACGAAAAAATTAACATGAGTTAGCTTTAATACCCAAACTAGTTACAAAATTGAAAACATAAAACTTAAACCTGTTACTTTAAACCCGTAATACCCAAACATGTTACCGTATGTAGACCACATGGACCATCTGTGTAATAAACTATAAATATTTTTTAACATTCGGAGATTTTATGCATTAAACTACACTTACCATAAGGAACCGGAAAACGTTTTAATAAGTAATATTCTACAACAGACATGGAGGAAGAAAATGTCATTGCAAATGTGGCTGTTGCACTTGAAACCTGCAGATTCATATAAAAAAATATTAAATAAAAAACCTTAAGAACTTTAAAACTTACTATAAATTTGTCTTTACACATGTTTTTTTTTTATAAAATAAAAAATATTTACAACAAAAAAAACTCACCTGAGGAGGTACTCCAAGCTCCAAAAAAAGTGGGCCCATAATAAAACCGCCACCGAGACCAAGTAAACCGCCAACCAAACCCGCTAAAACACCGCAAGTGCAATACAAAACTAATTGTCCTACGCTAAGGTTGCTGGCGGAATCGCCCATTGATGATATAGTTCTTGTTCCTTTATATAAACTAACCGCCTCATAACCAGATACCCCGAAAGAAATTGGAATCTACACATTTAATAAATTTATATAAGTTGAATAAATGATGCATTGATACAACAAAAAACGTCACAAAATAGTAATCAAGTTTCATCTTAGTTCTACTAAAACCAATCAATTGATTCTTAGATGGATATGTTGGTTTATAATTTTTTAGTATTTTATTTTGGGCTTAACGTACAAAATATGACTACTCATTCAAAATTAAACTATTTTTTCTAATTTAAAATAATAAAAAAATTAAAAGAAAGATTTTATTTCTAAATTTAATATAACTTTTTTATTTAAAAGGTAATGTCACTATTTATATAATCCATATACGCATTATGAATTAATAAAAACAAATATGATGTAACTTAAAACCTAAAAATTTCGCACCATTGGAACAACAAATGAAATTTAGTAGTAGAGTGACTTTAGTAAAACATATAAGAAAGTTATTAATATTCTGTAAAGTTAGTTAACAATTAAGTATGTAAATAAAAAAAGACAGAAAGCATACCTGTGATAAGTTTACCACCCAATACCATGTTGAGCAAGTAGATGTGTAATTCTGTCACCAACATACACAAATCATAAGATCATAGAATAATAAAACTGACATAAAATGTAAATAGTTTGAAACGAATAAAACGTTTAAAGTTATGTTATAAATCACCTTCCCGATTTGCAAACCGAGAAATGCAATCCAAACAAAGACAAGAAGCCCGAGTTCTTTCCAACAAACATTCTCAAGAACAGGAACCTGAAATTTTAATTGTTAAATATAAGTTTATTTAAAACTTTATAATAAAATTACGCCTTTTTAGCAACGGTTTCACCTCTGTTTTCAATGTTCTTTCGGGTGAAGTACTTCCATTGCTAGGTCCACCGGGAAGAATCTTGTAGTCTGTCTCTGCACTGTCTGTTTTTTATATATAAATAGTTGGATTTAATAAATAATTAATTTTTGCAATCAGGATATATTTTGTGGGTTTAGTGAAATAAAACTAGGGTCAAATAAACCTACCATTGCTTTCCAAGCGTTTAGCAGCCTCCTGAAATGCAAAAAACTCGTTTTCAGAAGAAAAAAATTAAATCAATAAATAAACATAAAGAAATTATGCATCTTTTAAAATGAGGCATATATGGTGTACGAATTTATAATTTGGTAAGCAGTCATAACAATTAGTTTCTAATGTTTGGATAAATGATTATGTAATCAATTAAGTGTCAAATAATCAGTTTTAAACGGTCTGCAACAAAACTGATAATAAAAATGTGAGCAAATACTACATTTTTACAGCCTAACTTAAACAAAAGTCTTATCTTTTTATAACTAAAAGTAGTCTTTGTTTTTATTTTTCTTGAATAAATAGTAATTGCAAAACACTTAAATTAACCAATGTGTTACCTTTTTCATAATTGTTTCTTTTTTCCATGTTTCAACTCCTCTGAAGAAGGCCTTGGTTGATGTGCCTGTAGGATTACTATTTATAATTAAAAGAGTAATTTGTCATTTTAGTCCCTGTGGTTTGGATAGTTTTGTCACTTGAGTCCAAAAGTTTTTTTTTTCTCATCTGTGTCCGTAACGATTACTATTTGTAATTAAAAGAGTAATTTGTACAAAAAAACTTTTGGACTAAAGTGACAAAAATGTCCAAACCACAAGGACTAAAATTACAATTTACTCTAATTAAAATGTCATTAGCAAGCAATCAAAGGGAGAAAAACAAATATAAAATTAATCATAAACATAACAATACCAATAAAAAGAACAATTAACAGAACCGTAACCATCCAATCAGCAAAAATCACATTAAATGCAACTCCAATACTTATTCCAAGCATCAACATTGGCTGAATAAGCAACGCCAAATCATAATCAATAATTGGCATATCGAGTGTCGGATGTCTTAACTTAAGATTATAATAAACAGTCGAGGCTGCTGCACCCATAATCATACCTAAAAAATAAAAATATTAAAATTATGTGAATTTAAATAATTAATTAAAGTGTTATGTGATGTATTTAATATATTCTTACATTTTGAAATTGCAGTAGCAGATTTAGGATCAAAACCAATAATTAAAGTAAGCATTGGAACAAATATACCACCACCGCCAACTCCACCAACACTCCCAAATGCAGCTCCACAAAATCCAATAAAACTACCAACAATAATTTTCCATCCAAATTCCATTTCCTGTTTATCAAATTTTACAAATATTAATATTATTTTATAAAACAAAATTTTATTAAAATTTAATAGTTTATTTATTGCAATGAAGAAAGGTCAACCACACATAGAAAAGGAAAGAAATGCATGCTTCATGTAAATAAAACCTTGGAAACATCTTGCTTCATATGAAAATTGCAAATGTTGACTTTGTATATATTAGTTAATAAATTCTAAATTTGTCAAATGATTAGAATCATCATTCAGTTAGTATCATGTGTTACTGTGATTAATGAACAAATGGTTAGCTTAATCTTGTGTTGTCAGGCTAATTAGTGAATCTCTATTTAAAAAGAAAAAAATTGGTCAATTTTGTAGTAAAATTGAGACCTTGAAAGATGAAAAATATTTTCCATTTTAGTGAGGAAAAAGTTAATAATAAACTCTTATGAATAAAACATATATGTGAAGTTACTTTCAAGGATCTTGAATTATATGCAAACATATCAAGTGGCTGTGGTTTAGATCCGTCTTTGGCTTTGTTGGGTGGATTTTGTCTTCATTTAAAAAAGACTTCAGATTAAAAAAACCCAATTTTTTATATGAATTTATATCAATAAAGCTGAAAGTGATGATTCTTGCAACGTGAAACTGATAGTGATATCGACGTATACATATTCAAACAAGTAACCAAAGTCTAAATCCAAACAATCCAATTTTACCTTATTTATTAATATATTATTATTATTTTTATTTTTATTTTTATTTTTGGAAATGTGTGATTTACCTAGTTCTATTGGTTTTCAAGATGTTATCATGAATCAAAACAATACAGTTAATATCTCCCTCAATAATGAAGACATTACATAAATTGTGTGAAGGAAGTAGGTGCAATCATTGAATTTTCATGATTATTATTCATATTTTGACGAAATTTTAGAAGTGAAACTGATTGTTCTACAATCTGCATAGTTAATACTTAAAACTCTGTAAATCTTAACAAAAAGCTAGTAAATTAGTAAAAATCAATTTACAAACAAGTAACAACTTACAGGCCAAATATGTTGATAACCTGATCCATCTGTTTGAAACAAATTCTTCAGCAATTTTACAAAATACACCATTTTCGATTCATCTTCATCGTCATAACCTGCAACTGCAGTCACATCTTCGATCATTACGTTTCTTTCCGCAGAAACGAACATAGAAGCTAACACAATGTTCATCAGCATCACCATCACAAATTTCAATATGCTCCATCTACGCGCTCGAATTTCCGTCATTCGATAAACTAACTGTAATTTACACACAGATCCTACACGAGGTGTGTAATCAGTAATCTGCAACTGTGGAACTGAAAATTGAATTTGTTCAACTGAAAATTGAAGTATTCAGAAAGTTTTAGCGGATTGGATCACGGAATTCAAGGAGGAATCCCGCGATTTATTGCTGAGAAGCCAAGAAATTTGGGTTTCGTGTGTTGGTGTGTGTTTTGTGGGTAAGAACAAGAGACATGTGCGTTGGAGTTTAAAGGGAGTAGAGACATGAGAAACCGGGTTACCCGGTTAGGTGGGAATGAAAAAAGAAAAGAAAAAAAAAAATCCAAAACGTGACAATAAATTGAATCCAGTATATTTGGAATCAGATTATGGTCGCTTAATTCTGGAATCTGTTAACTTAACACAAATAAACAAAAGAGTAAATAGACATTTTACTCCTGTGATAATAACCAATTTTGAAAAAAAGGAGGTTGTTTGGCAAAACTGTGGTAAATTATTAAGAAGTGAGACTGATTAAGAAGTTGGTTATGAATCATTTAACATGTTTCTAAAACTTACCCATTAAGAGGTTGTTTGGACCATTAGGAGGTGTTACAAAACAGTCACTCCCTCTTATTGATTTAAAGCTAGCCTCTTAATGGAATTATTAATAGGCTACTAAACAACCCCTTATGCGGCACAAACCGGGAACACCACCCCCCGGACTCCGGGAAGCCACATCCCAAACCGGGAGTTTACAGGAACACCACCCCTTCCAGATCCAGGAGGGGGAATTGTGGGGAATGTTCACCCGAGACTAGCCGATTGTGGAGTAAAGAATAAGAGGGGAGAATGGGGTAAAGTTGGGAATGTGGGAAGAAGGTGAGAAAAGTAGGACGACAACGCGCAAAGTGAGAAAATATGATATGACGCTGACTTGTAAGTGGGGAAAAGTGGGGAGTAATGAGACGAATTCCTTAAATAGATAGCATACGCCGACACAATGATAAAGTAACGTGAGTAGAAACAAATCATTGAAAAAATTACACACATCAATGCTCCATGATGGGGGATGGGCGCGAAGACATCAAACAACAATAAACTTAACATTAACAAAAGATAACCAAACAAGAAAAGAACCGCAACAATAAACTTAACCTTAACAAAAGATAAACTTAACAGCCTAATAACACCATGACACATAACATTAACACGCAATATCATTATTAATTGTGATGTGTCAATTCACAATTGTTTTTGAAAATCCTTTTATTATTACCAAAAATATTTATAAAAAATAAAATTTTCAATAGTACGTGTTACTCGTATACTTTTAAAAGTGCTATTTTTTGTGACATTATTTTGTTACAAGTGAGGTTTGAATTCAGAATCTCTTGTTAAATTGTTTGTGAGACTCCTTTTCAATAGAGCTCCACCCCCACCAAGGGGTGTTGTTCGGGGTTTGGTAATCGGGTTTCGGGTTTCTTAGGTCGGATTAATAAGGTTTTGAGGATATAAAATAGGAACAGAATACCGACTCATATAATATTATTTTATTCGGTTTTCGGGTTTAATCGGATCGGGTAATTCAGGTATTCGGGTTATGGCGTGAAGAAAAGTTATTAAAAAAGTTTGGCTACATTTTGGCCTAACAACCATGTAATCTTTCTTTCCGATTGAGTTACAACTTATGCCAAAACTATATGTCCAAAATATTACAATTATGTTGAAATGTAGATTATAAAGCTTGGATTTCACTATAGTCCATAATATGTCATTACTTCACGATCAATAAAAAATTTCTAAAAATGGTCTTATACAATTATCAATAGTATTAGAAGATACTTCGATGGTTTCTCTAGTCTATATATAAAGTGATTCAAATGTATACAACATTGCCTATTAATTTAGCATGTTATTATTAATATGATAAAGAAACATATATATTTGTAATTTGATTTGGAATCAAGTGTAAGTACAACATATTCGTGTAAAGACGTTTTAAAAAATTCGAAATACCTAATTATACTATAAAAAATCTATCGCATTTCTAATCCTAGTATAAAAAAACAAAATAAAATGATATTCGAGTTATTTAGGTAGACCCAAATGTTGAGAAAGAGTAATCAAATACAGACCCAATTATAACATTCGGGTTCGGGTTCATGCCATATTCGGGTTGGGTTGTTCGAGTATCCTTTTATTCGAGTTTGAGTTGATTTTGTTCGGGTTTTTATTCGAGTTCGGGTAAAAAAACACACCCCTCCCCACCCTTTTAAAAGAGCTATTATCTGGAACAAAAATTAATACTTGTGTATTTATTATTAAGCAGTCCTTGTTACGTATGAAATTTTAGGATAATTAAGTCTGTCGTGTCAAAAATATTTAACATGTTGAGATGTCAAATCATACAAATTACAAAATAATAATAAAAGAAGACGTGTAACATTTTTTGTCAGGATGACATGTAAGGATATATACTGACTAGAAAATCACATATTTTCTAAAACTACTTTTTTAAATGCTACTTGAACCTTCAAACTCTACTCAACAGTACTACTGTCGTCGTTTATGACTTTCATCATTGACCATCAAGCTCGTAAAGGCTAAAGCCATGCATGCACTTCATCATCTTCCCCATAACCATCATTATTGAATCAGTATATCCCATCATTTTCAAGATGATGTAAAGTTTGAGGAGGGTAAAATTTACTTTTACCCTGTAGAAATATAGATGTTGCTTTCAATGAGACATCCGACTCATAAGGTCTGATTAATCGTCAATCGTATAGACCAACCCAACGTATTAACGTTACTTTTACAAAAATAAGTAAGAGTTGGTTGCGGTATTACTGGTATGAGTTTAGTTATTAAACATAGTTCTATTTAATTAATTATAAGTATCTTTTCATTTAAAGGTTTTATAATTAATTTTACTTCATGCTTTTTGTTATTCATTTAATATATATATATATACAAGTTTTATATGATTAGATTTGTTAAAGGGTTTTCATAAAAATTTTCAAAAAATTCTTTAATTTATTGAAATCAAAGTTAATTGGTTATATTGCCAGAAATCATGTTGAAATTTCATGAATGTTAACACAAACAAACCCAAATAGACAATGAAAGACATACTAGGCACACAACCGTAAAATCATCTTGTTTGAAGCATAAGGATATAGAGATAAACTACTACCAGTACAAAGGATATGTTAGTAGGACATATAGCAACATATGAGATATCCCAAAACCACAAGTCAACAAATACACATAGACATATAGTACACCAAGATACTAACCTTTAAGGACCTCCAATAATTTTACTATGATCCTATGTAGCAAAGCAACCTCTAAACATTCTCTTCTTAACCTTAATTATGCATCTTTATGAACTCTTATCCTAAACATGTTCTTAGATATGTACAATTCTAACAAATCATGCCTAATATTCCTCTCATCCCAAGTCAATTTGGCCTACCTCTACTCCTATCATTCATATTGAAGGTTTCTGATGTTGTAAGCGTCAATGGCGAATACACGATTTTCTTGCACGGAGGGCAAATTTTGGTTGGTGAAAACGGATTGAGGGACAAACTTTCTTTGAAGATGGCATTACTTTTTTAATTTTATTTTCTAAAGCTTCTAATATAAACAAACAAAAAAGTTAACATAAACAAACAATCTAAACAAAATTTAATTTTAACATGAATTTTAAAATTAATTTCAAATGAACCAAAAATAATTATAACTTGGAAGCAAAAACAGTTAAGAAGAGAAAAGGATAATATGGAGTATATTACCCAACAGAATAGCCCCCTCCCAAGGTTTTAAATCCACAACTACTAGGCGTTGTTTCTTGTCTACTCTCCCTTATTTTATTTGTTATACTAGTCACTCTTAAACTACCTCTAAAAACCTTAATTCTTATTTAATCTATTGTGTGTCATTGCCATACATCCACTGCAATATTCTCATGTCTTTAACTTGCACATATATCTCATCTTAATAGCCCCATAGTCTATTTCATCTAGAAATGTGACATATCAACTAATTAATATCCGAAGTGAGCTAAATTTCAAATTGGTTTACAACACTCTGGTGCAATTTCAGAAACCAAATAAACCACAGTCGTAATAATTATGTTTAAAACTGCATACAAACAGGAATGTCTTCCAGATTTTAAGTGTCATGTGTGATTATAAAAAATAAGCCCCTATTTATAAAATAAATATTCGTAAACTGAAAATTAGGTCAACACTCGAATAATTGATAGGTTAATGAATCTCTATATCATTTGTACTTAAAATAAAACATTAATAAGTTAGATAATTTTGATTGTAAAACATATACATTTTTTAAAAAATATGATTATATATATAAAAAATAAAACTTATGGCACCTAAAAAATCAGGGTCATGTGCGATCGCATCTCATGCACACCATCATAGCCCCTCATGCATACAAGGATCATTATTAAAACAGATCAGCAAGAAAAAATGTTCTTTTTAGAACTTCCAAAGGTTGTCTTGTATAATAAGATACTACGTAAGATAGTAATCTAAGTATTAGCTACTTCAACTAATATTTTAGTTACTTTCAAGTCATTAAATGACAACGATAGGTTGATAAGAGTCCATGCTTATATAGTATAAAAAAGATTCTACAAACGTGTAGTTTTAAATAAAAATCATCATCACTAGCTCATGATCATATAGATGTCAACTGGTTGGTAACGGGTACGGATCTCAGTAGGATCGAATCTGAAATTTGTAAAACATTTTGGAGGGTTTCATTAGGTTGGAACTTTACTGAATCGTACAAAATTCTGAAAACAAGAAATAATAATATTTAAAACTAAATTAGAGGTACGATAATAGTTCAAGTTTAGTTTAGTTTTACGACTATTTGGTCGCAAAATGGATGACGTTGGGCGTTTTGAACAAGATCAACCAACTAGAAAAAAAAATTGAGTTCTATTACGTATCTAACACCTAAATAATATAAAACAAAATTATCACAACTTGCACCTTGTACAATTTCAAATCTACAACCTGGAGAACACATCACTTACCATATAGATTATAGATAGTGTAGGTTAAGAACCTGTTTCAGAAGTGTATATTCATAATACATAAGTGACTCAAATATTACTGATTCCACAATATTACTATAAGGGACATTAGCAGTAAATATATGCATCTGAAAAAATCGGTTGCACAACACAAATCTTTTTCTCTAGTGAAATCTGTTTCGTCACACATAAGTCACAAAGAAGTTCGGTCGCAAATCATTTAGTAAACTTGTTGGTTAAAGATGGGACGACTCGATCAGATATGTCAAAAATAGTGGATGCCAATAAATGATTTATCTTGATTAGGAAAGAAAACAAAAGTTTAAGAAACGGAATTGAAAGTTAAGTTTATTATATTAGTATTTTTACTGGTTTAATTAGTTTGTTTGTGTTGCAAGGTTATCCATTTGAATTATTAGATTAAGTCTAATATGTTAAGAAGCTTCTTCTTTTTTTTCAAGTTACTAATTACTAAGTATGTTACTAAAATAATTCCAATCATGTTTGGATTGTTTCAAAGTTAGGAGTTTTTGCATTGTGTTAATAATAGGGTTAGAATAAATAAGTATTATAATTTATTCTTTGTAACAGTCGAGAGTTAAATTTTAGTACAAGAAGAGTTAATCTTTTGATATTAAAATTCAAGATCTTGGACCTGAATGCCAATATCATTGTAGGATAAAATTATAAAATAAAAACAAAATGGTATAAAAATTAAACATCCATATTGAAACATCTTGATGTGGATTAATGGATTATCAGAAGTCTACATTTCAAGATAAAATAAGACTCACATAGATTAATTCTATTATCATTTTGGTGTATCTAAAATACTAGGAATGATGCAGTGGTTAAGAATCGATAAATACAAATCAATTGACACTACAAGCTTCTTCTAAGTCATGAATAGGTGGTTTAGGGGTTGTTTGCAATGAAGAAATTGGTGTAAGGATGTGATTTGAATAATTGAATGTAGTTTTATTTGGGTGGGTTTTTGTCTTGTATATTGTATCTTTGGTGTTGGATCTGTGTCTAGCAACTTGCTAGGCCAGATCCCATGACCATAGATTTGATTCTGGCTGTTTATAAAAAAAAATCAGAGTAATTTTTAAACCGATAAAATCATACAAAATACCAATTAGCTCATTAAATGAACAGTGTATTCATATGATTTAACCTTTTATTGAATTGGTAATCACATTAATTATACATGTCATATTGTTTTGGCAATATAAACATGTCATGTTATAAGAACCCTCACCTAGATATTAGGACCAAACAATACAAGTCGTATTAATTAGTTTGTAAAAGCATAAAATCAATCAATTTTTACAGCAATATGAGTGTAGTTGGCATTACTGGTCATATTGTCTGGTGCCGTATTGGTTTAAAAAAAATTAAATAATTGTTTTTTATACTAATACGACCAATAAAGAGCATTACAGATTGTATGTTTTCCAGACCAATATGGCCGTAATGCCCACTAGGGGTCGTATTTAGGGGTTCTGGGTATCTGGAGAGGGGTTTATATATCCGAAACATATAACTAACTATAAACTATATAATATCTAATTTGAAACCAAATATATAAATTCTCTACCTTGTGAATTTGAGTTGTTAATAATATATAAGTATGAAGTAGTACTAAAATGAATTAGTAAATGGGATTTTAAAAGGTACTCCACAAAATAAACGTACCCATATATGATAGTTTGAAAACATTTAAATATATAAGCGTATTTTTTTTAAGAGAAAATTTATTCTATCAAATTTACTTCACCTTACATGATAGATGGCCAAAACCAAGTTTGTCAATGTGTCAACAAAACCAACATAAGGGCCAGCTGCCACTTGAGGAAAATATCAATGTCATTATCAACGATAATAATTTCTTTCTAGTTTCTACAGCAAAGGACGATGTTATAGATTAATTTACATAAAAAGGTAAAAGCTATTAAAAAATATAATTGGAGAATCACAAAAACCGTATAACATACTTTGTACCAAGTGCTTATCGTGAGTAAAAGAAGAAAGTGGATTTGCACAAGGGCATACCCAAAAATTTCTCCACAATTCAAGGTCGGTCTTTTAGGTGCTCAAATGATTATCAGCTAGACATTATACTTTCTTATGAGAGCCGGGTCAACCGATCAAGTCACCTGATAAAATACAATACCATTATGAAAACAAAATCGTCAATAGCCTTATGGTTCAACGACATGGTAAGTTGTGGATAAAACTTGGGGCCGTTTGAGGTCTCAGGTTCAATCATGACTCTGATGTGTTTTATAAGAGTGGTGAGTTTCCTCTTAACTGTGAACATGTATGTGGTGTGACTGATGTCAACAAGTCGACTGTTTTTATTTAAAAAACATAATTTAAGAAGTTTTGCAGATGTCATTTCAAACGATGAGTTATATATATATATATATATATATATATAAATATATATATATAAAAGGCGGATCTAATACATTATTAATGAATTTATGTGCGAAGCATAGGACATAATTTATGTTTGGCTTAACTTATTCAAGTAAAATGACTAATAAGGATATTCTTATGTTTAAAATCATTTTAAGATTGTGGATGGCGTGGGTAGTGTCAGGCGGCGACACGTGGTGGTGGGTGACAGCGGCGGG
>WOUH02000001.1:9420571-9431732 GCA_009936405.2 Stevia rebaudiana
CACTGACGCGTCATAAAAAACGCCCCTTCAAAGCCCCGACCATAACACATAGTCTAAGAACACTAGGTTTGATTCAGAATCAAAATCTGACGTAAGGTGGTTGGATAATGTGTTTTGAATCTTTTACTTATAAACGGGTCAATTCTGGTTATGGTTCATGTTATTTGAATATGTTTAAGAAAATAGAACCTAAACGGGTCAAATGGTTAAATCGATGTTTATTCGGCTGGAGTGTATTCTATGTAAAAGAATCTGAAATGAATATCTTTCTAAAGTTGGATTATTATTAACATAACTTGAGTTTAATTTCAAAATCTTAAATTTTATGTCTTGTTTTTTTTTGGAATTAGGTGACACAAAGGTTATTGCTGCTGTTTATGGACCAAAAGCTGGAACTAAGAAAAATGAAAATCCTGAAAAAGCTTGCATTGAAGTCATTTGGAAGCCAAAAACAGGACAAAGTGGTGAGTATTTTTATTAATGATTTTATGCAATAATTGTTGATGTTTTTTTCGTACCATTTATATTTTTAACAAAATAACTAATTTATTGGGATTAATTTGATAATTAGGGAAACCAGAGAGGGAATATGAAATGGTACTAAAGAAGACTTTGCAGAGCATTTGTCTTTTAAATGTTCATCCTAATACAACAACATCGATTATAATTCAGGTATGATGATTCTTATTTCATTTCTAATTTCATGATCCAATCAAAATCGTTCATTTATTATTTAAATTATGTTTGTATAACAAAGCATTATGTTTAAATTTTGTGTATAGTTTCGGATTTATTTATTTTGTGCAATTGTTGGCTTCTATTTATTATCTGAAAATTCTGTTGGAGATGATTATTATTCTTTATGTGCAGGTTGTCAATGATGATGGTGCTGTATCCTTTTAAATTCAAAGTTTTCTAATTTTTTTTTAAAAACTGTTTAGTGTTTGTTTCTTGACTTTTATTTTTTAGCTTCTTCCATGTGCAATAAATGCAGCGTGTTCTGCTCTTGTTGATGCTGGGATTCCATTAAAGCATCTTGCTGGTAAGATAATTTTTTTAAAACTTATAAATGAAACCGAGTTCCTTCGTTTTATTTTTGTTCATATTTATGCAATTATTCAACGGTTTTACATGTTTTTGTAGTTGCAATATGTTGTTGTATGGCTGAAAGTGGACATATTTTGCTTGATCCCAGCAAGTTAGAAGAACAGGTTGGTGTAATTTTAATATAAGCCCTTTAAACAATTTTTTGTTTATTTTTTATTTTTTTTATTTGTTAATTGGTCATATGTGACCTGGATGCCCTGTAGGCTATTTTTTCTGACATGGACATAATAAGTTAAAATGATTATATTTGTGAAAGATACATAAAAATATAAAATTAAGGGTTTGCAAAAATGGAAAGTCTGTCAGTTTTTTTTACATATTCAATGGGTTCAACTGTTTACCTTAAAAAATTTGTAGTGGAATTGTTTTTTATCATATTTATACTAATTTTTGGCATCTTATTCTTGCAAAAATCTGAAAAAAAGTGAAAGTATATAAAGATTTAGAGTTATTATACAAATGGTCCTTATGGCTTGCAGAAAGTAACAGGTTTGAGTATTACCGTACTAAGGGTTTAAAGTAACGGGAATTCATTTGGGTATTAAGGCTAACTTTCGTGAAGTTTTTTGTTACATTAGGCTGAAATGACCAATATACACTTTGACTTCTTTATTGGTCAAAGTCAAAGGATATTAGTCAAAGGGCATTTTGGTCATTTCACCCCGTTAAGGCTTACTTCTGTGAAGTTTTTCGTTACATTAGGCTGAAATGACCATTATACCCTTTGACTTATTTATTGGTCCAAGTCAAAGGGCATTTTGGTCATTTCACCCCATTAAGGCTTACTAGCGTGAAGTTTTTCGTTGCATTAGGCTGAAATGACCATTATACCCTTTGACATTTTTATTGGTCAAAGTGAAAGGATAATAGTCAAAGGTATTTTGGTCATTTCACTCCAATTCAACATGGAAGTTATCCTTACTACTACCCAAACTTGTTACAAAATCAAAATCATACTTAAACCTAGTACCCAAACGTGCTACTTTTCACAAATCACAAGACCATATGCGTAATTAACTAAAAGATTTATTTTGATATTTGCTCAACTTACTATTAATATATACATTTGTTAAGTTTATTAATGTCACACTGCTTATAGTAACATTTTGTCTTCAATTGTAGAATGTGAAGGCATTTATATATTTGGTGTTTCCAAACTTGAAAATATCTGTGCTTGCGGAAGCTTCTTCAAAACCGGGAGGCGAGATAACGGAACATGGGATTATTACATCCGTCACCCACGGTGTAATGGCAGGTATTATTCATACACGCAACATACACTCGACTCTCATGAACTTAGTTCAATGTTTTACTAAATTTGCAATTAAATATTTTAGCAATCTCATTATCAGTGGACTTAAAGATGTCAAATTAATAAATTAATATAATAAATTTTGGTTAATTTTTGGACAGTTGATGACTACTTTAGCTGTTTGAAGATGGGGCGTGCTGCTGCAGCCGAGTTGTCTGATTTCCTCAGGAATAGTATAAAGTTGAAAGTCGGAAACGATCCATCGAAAGCTGGCTGATCGTTGACTCGATTAGGAATATGATGTTATTAACTTGATTATTGCCAAATTTTAAGAATGGGAGTTTGATGAACGGATGACAAATAGTTAATTTTACATTTGATTAAAAAAAAATCAGTTTTGTTGTAACAGTGTTTTCTGAATCAGGTAATTTTGTCTCTAAAAAGTGTTAGATCAACCTTGGGGTTGGTTGTGAGTTCAAGTCTCATAAGTGACAAGATTAATGAAACTTTGCGGTGAAAAAAAAAGTGATCTTACATCGACTTTTAAATATTGATTTTCACAAATCAACAAAAGTTAACCTTTGGTAAGTTTTAAGTCACCTTGATGGAGGTCTTCTTTGAATCTGGCTTCTACTTGTTTTTGTATATCGCCTCAAGTTATCTGTTTAATGGGGTGTTTATAAGCTACTGAAATCTATCGAATCACCCAAACTAAACGGTCCGGTTGATCAATCATCTCAACCCAACCCTCCTGGTTTGGTTTATTGTTTTGCAAAATAGTTTGTTCATTGAATAAAAAAACTGGTTGATCACGACCTCAAACATCGCTAATTAGTAATTAGCATGATATTATTAGGGTAAAGGGTTTTTAAGGTTTTCGAAAAAATATTTTACTAATCTATATAGACAAATTAATACTTTATATTGGTCCATTTAACTAATCATATATTTGACTGAGGAACGTGAGGACCATCAAAGTGTGTCTACAAGTGAATGGAAAAAAGTCCATAAATGTTAGTGTAGGGTTGTCAAACAATGACACATTTGTCACGGAGAAAGTGTCATTTTGGTCCTCCCAATCCCTATTGACGTTATATGATTTTAAATTATGTAAGTTGTGTTAATTAAGTATAGTTTCTTACAAAAAAATTATAATTAAATGCTTCATTTTAAGAAGATATGATTATTAACTTGAAATTGATATAAAACACTATTGCAATAAAAAATGAAAATAGGTACATATCATAAGTTATGCATGTATAATGAAATATATATTTTTTACATCAAAACATAAGGTAAACAAATAACAAACTGTCAAGCTATGACACTATTAGCATTTCTTTATTTTTGGGTATATTTTTGTCTTGCTCATGATAACTTTATTTTTTTTATTCAAGTTCTTAGCTTTATTATTATTATTCTAACAAATATGCTAAATAAGTTTTTTTTATATTTATTTTTAATTATTTACATTTTTAAATACGCATCAAACAAGCATAGGTCATGCATCTTTGTTTTTACAAGTTATTCTTTCATTGTATTTGTCATTATTCCATTTTTTTTATCCGTTTAGTGGTCCAATTAGCTACTTGACATCTAATAGCTTTTTCTCACACTTGAATCTGTAGAACCACTTTGTGGATGTGAAATCGGTTAAAAACAATAATTGCGAAGATGACCCACTTCTTCTATGGGCAGAATGGAAGAGAAACATGATTGGCTCAAGCAGAAACATATAAGTGAATTTTAACTTTTTCACTATAGAAATGCTTAGCTATGACCGATAGTAAATTAATTACATGCTTAGTAGTCAATTAATTACATGTTTAGTAACATTTTACTAAGTCGGTTAGTTAACGTCAAAGGGAGTTGATCAATTTAACTGAATTAGTTTGTCAAGTTGTCACATATCACACTGTTATACTAAGTTGGTTAGTTAAAATCAACGACAATTGACCCGAATTCGTTTTGAACTATTACACTAAACAACCCATTTGTTTTGCCTCTCATAACCTTAATGTAAGTTTCACGAGTTCCATTGATCTAGTAACATACTATTAATTAAGATAAGAAAGTAAATAACCTTTATATTATATGTTATTAAACAGCTTCATGACCAAATTGTGGAAATTATTTATTATATGAAGTCAAATCAACAGATTTAACATATATTAAAAACGATAAAATACATTAATAGATGCTAATTGTGTCACGGCACCTTACGGACAAAGGAAGAGAGACAAAGGCGGCCAAAGAATAAAACAAAGTAAGAAGACAAATTATGGACCATATAATTAACATTTGATTAAGTGATACTAAACTTCTATAAATTATAATATCTTGAAAGAGACAAGTAAGACAGCATCTGATAAAATGAACAAACACACACCATATGTAAAACTTCACAGAAAATATCACTCAAGAACTTGAAATCTCTTGAATGAATCACATAAAATTGACCAAAACCCCTTTCTTGATCTTTATCTTCTTCATCTTCTTCTTTTCCAATGTTTTTGCCCAACAAAATTCAACTGAATCTAGTCCTGATGTCGTGCATCCCGTACATCCTAGTGTTGTTATCATCATTGGGGTCTTATGTACTATGTTTTGTTTATCATTTCTAGTACTTGCTTGCGTGAAGTTTTTTAACTCAGATTTCACTCTCCAAGTCCCTCAAGTGATTCATAGCGCCTCAAGATCACGATTATCTGGGATCGACAAGAAAGCAATCGAATCTTTGCCCTTTTTTAGATTCTCATCTCTTAAGGGATCTAAAGAAGGTCTAGAATGTGTCGTGTGCTTGTCGAAATTTGAAGATTCTGAGCTATTAAGATTATTGCCTAAGTGTAGGCATGCATTTCATATGAAATGTGTTGATCAATGGCTAGAAAGTCACTCCACTTGTCCTCTATGTCGGTATAAATTTGATTGGTCGGACACCACAAATTTCACCATCACGAATAGTTTACGGTATACTCCGGAGGATGGTTTGAATAATCTTGAAATCTTTGTTAAGAGGGAACAAGATGGTTCTTCTAGGTCATCAAGGTTTAGTTTTGGAGGTAGTTTTAGGAAATTTGGAAAAAGTCCTAAAGAAGATGTCTTGATTCAATATGGGGATCAAAAGTTGTTAGATAAGTTCAAACATAGGATCATTGTATCCGATATTGTTTGCAAGAGCCGATGGAGCGATGTGAATTCCTCGGATTTTATGCTTTTGAACGCCAAGATGCTTAATGAGGCGTCAAGCAAGCGTTTTTCGCCTTCAAGTAGTGGGAGGTTTGAAATAGATATTGAGCAAGTAATGAAGTTTAAGGAAGATATGGAGAGAAGAAGAATGCACGAGTCAAAGGTTGGTACGACCATCGATAGTGGTGAAACGTCTGTTTCCACTTCTCACTGTCCTAGATTTGTGAAAAACGAGGTGTCTGAAGGTATTGAGAAGAGATCGATGTCAGAGATCACAAACATATCAAGATTCAGAGAAACAAGAAGTTCATATTGGGCGAGTAGTGGGAAATACAATGAGTTACAACGGGTTTGGTTGCCAATGGCGAAAAGGACCATTGAGTGGTTCACAAACCGGGAGAAGAATCCTTCTGAATCAAGAACTTGATCTTCATTTTTGAACCTTGTTAGGTTGGTGGCCTAGTTGGTTTTCACAGTTCAAAAGTTTGTTTTATAGGTTTTGTTCATAAAATTTGAAAACAACGAATATTCAAGATAACTGTATAAAGAAATGAAAAATTGGACCATATTTGAACCTTAATTTACATATAGAGTTCACACATATACGGTAGAAACTTTAAAGTAAATATGAACAATCTCATATATTTACTCTTAAGAAATTCACCTAACTTGCAAAACAATATTATGTTAGAATAATTAACATATATGTAATATTATTTAAATATATTATTGTGGCCACATGATTATTTATCTAACTATAATAGATCAATTATTATAAAATAACCATATATTTATTTGATAATTATTTGATGGACATAATTACAATTATTAAAATATTTAGGGTTTCTCTTGGGTGTATGATAAGGAGGTGGCTAATATGAACATCATTATCATTCACGAATTCATCATCATAATTCGTAACCCTAATCTTAACCTTTATCAACTATTTCATCATAATATTACACTCTAAACTGGAATCAGATCAAATATGCAATTAGTTGCTGTCAGAAATCATGTCTGTCATCAACGCTGTTATTATTGGACTCACAAGTTTCATCTAATCCATGTAGTTTAAATTTATTTATCATGTTTTATATATCTAATAATTGGGAATCGATAAACATGTGATATCACGAGCAATGTTGATTAATTAATTCCTGATCCATAATCAAAGTCAGAAAACTAAAACCCAAATAAAATTGTTTTATAAAATTGTTCTATAAAATTGTTTTTGGTGTAATTAAGATTTTTGAAATCTGGTTTATAAAACCCTAGTAATATTCGAAAAGTAAGAACTAAGATTTAATTGGTTTTAATTGATAAAACCCAATTCTTATGAATCATAACCAATCTCTGACAAAATTCAGATTTCATAATTCGCATGAATTGACTACATGCCTAATTTATATAAATGGGCCTAACTTGGATGCCTTAATTCACAAAAATAAAAAGGTGGCTAATCTCCGGTTCGTAATATTAATTCACAAGCCAAATTCACAAAATTATTAAAAGCTCAATTCGTAAAAGAATGTCAAATTCGTAAATGGGCCTTAAATATGTTTAATTCAAATTGATTCCATATAGCCCAAATTTCGTAATCCCATAATCGCATATTACAATTACCCAATTTACAAATGTGACCGATTTAAAAAAAAAATAATAAAAAAAAATTCTTAAATGGGTCTAAATTCACAAAACTTTACCTAATTCGCAAAAACAAATCAATTTCGAATGAATCAGGTTTAAACTTACACAGAACGAAAAAAATCGAAACCAAATAAAACTTAGAAACCCTAATGGGTCTAATCAGTAAAAACTCAGTTCTTAAAATGTCATGTAAATTATAGAGGTTGGTTTCGCTAAAAACACTATTTTGTCTAAAAACAATGGAAACAAATCTTGGCCCTTCATTTCCTTAATCAATTGTTAAGATTCACGGGGATTGAAATGCAAGTGAAAAAAGAAGGGAAAGGGTAATGATGAAAACCCACTTGTTTGACTTTTTAAATTTTCCTCCCACCTTCTTTTAAACAATCATAACTTTTTCATACAAAATTATTTTTTTATAAAAATTGCACATTAAAAACGAACGTTTTTTCCTCTTTAATTTGAGTACCATAGTTATATCTAGGGGTGAGCATGGGTCGGGTTGGGTCGGGTTTTGGCTAAACCCAAACCCAAACTTCGGGTTTTAAAATTTTTAAACCCAAACCCGTTCGGGTTTTTCGGGTTGGGTTTGGGTATATTTCGGATTTTTAACTTAAGCAAAAGGCATATATATATAAATGGAAATAACTCGTGTATCGATTCAAACGATCCAAAAGAAGCAACAGATTGATGACTGATGAGTAAAAATCGATGATCAGTAAAACTTTAAAGTCTATATAAAATCTATAACCTGTAGTTCGATAACTCACGATGATGGATGATGACTGAGACGAGGATGATGACTATGATTCTATGATGAGAACGAGTAGACGACGATGATGGCTGCAAGTTTGTGATGATAACGAGCTGGTTAAGTCGTGAGCCATGCGATGGAAGTCTGAAAATTAGAAAAACCCTAGAATGTGGACGGTCTCTAATCGAATGAAGTATACGACATTACGACGTTATAGAGTTTAGTAGTATAATTAGAAGGAAATTGAAATAATGAGATTAAAAAAATAAAATATACAATATACATATATGGATTATTGGGTTGGGCTTAGTGTAAAACTCATATATAATAAATAAATATATAATTATAATATATTATATAAATATATTTGGGTTTTTCGGGTTTTATAAAACTTAAACCCAAACCCAACCCAAATACGTCGGGTTTTAGAAAACTCAACCCAAACCCATCGGGTTGGGTTTGGGTTCGATTTTTTCGGGTTGGCTTTTTCGGCTTTTTCGGGTTCGGGTTGGGTTTTTCGGCTTTTTCGGGTTCGGGTTGGGTTTTTCGGCTTTTTCGGGTTCGGGTTGTACTTATATCCCCTTACAAACTTAGCTATTTGCGTATTTACCCAACCCAAAATTTTTATTGCATATTTCCCATCCAAATCTGTATTAATTGCATATTTATCCATTTTACATTATTTTAATAAAAACTTCTAATACGAAGACTTATTTTGTTAGTTTTTTTTTTTCATTTTGTGGATTGTGACTCGATTTATATAATTGCTTTCGTCATAATGGTTTGGTAGAGTGGTACTGTAACAGATTGTGTTTTCATTTAACGAGTCTCACTAGAATTTCTATGTTACTCCAAAAGGTGGTGATAAGAAATATTAGATTAAACGAAGACAAAACAATGAAAAGCAAAAAGAATCTTGGTAAAAACATAGTAATGATAAGATTTTTTTTTAAACAAGTGGAACATGATAAAATAATGAAAAATATACGCAAAACGGATAAATACGCAAATAATTAGGTTTAGGATGGGGAAATATGCAATAAAATTTTTGGTTTGGGTAAATACGCAATTAAACAAGTTTGTAGGGGGATATATGCAAATGTCCCTAATAGTATACTAGACGAAACAGAGTTGTTATAGATGTGTCGATCACTACGAACCCAAAGAAGAAATCCTAGGAAATACATAGACTTTGTAGGTGGATTAATTGAACAACAATCCAATCGACTCCAAATACTACACTATGCATTGTTCATTGACGTACTCCTAATACAACACCATTGAGTTGTTTGTGGTTTTAAAAATCTAAAAAAAAATATATATATATATATATATTTGACAGAAGCAGTCTGCATAAGTGTCTTGAGTGTTGAAGATAAATTCACCCACGTACAGTTGTAGGAAGACCTGCAGTGTCCCACTTATGTTGTGGTTGGTTATGGGGAACCACATAATTTTAGGATTCTTTTTAGGGAAGAAATATGACCACATGTTATGAAAGTAGTGCATTGCCTCCCATGAGAGGGATGGTAAGGGGATACGGTGTTAAAAGTTTTTTTTTTTTACCCATTTTAACATTATTTTTATCAAAATTACTTTTCTTAACATTACTTTCAATTGCTATAATTTTCACGTGATTAAGTCAATGTAAAGAAAAACATTGCTGAAATTTTGAAGGCTTGGTTTCGATGGCTTGTACGTTAGATCCACCCGTTGTCGAATATAAATTTACATAGACAACTCAGTTTGGAAAAAAGTTCATGTCATAGTGTTAATAGAAGAAATAAGCAAGTCGTAAGATAAATTCAGATTGTATTAAAACATTATATTTTAAAGGTCGTAAGAGAAAGGAATAAAAACAATCGAAACCATGAAGCAACTTTGACGACTTGTATGTTTGCACTTCAATCGCTTGTATAATTCATATTACTTTAAAAGTCATAAAAAAGAAAAAAAGCCGACAAATTTATGAATGAACCTTATATCAAATGGTGATTAGGCAAAAAAATAAAAAAGATAAATACAAAAGTGTATGGCATAGAAAGTAAGTGTAGCCAATTTGTAGGGACCGCATTGTAACTTTCACTTTTATTTGTACAATAGTGCTTAATGGATACATAATACATGATGATATCAATGACTTTTGCAATTGTAGTTGTATGTTATGTTAGCTCTTGAATCATGAACAGTTGATTACTAGAGTATTAATTCTTACAAACTTGAAACTTTAATTTTATATCTTGTAACAAGTTGTCAACTTTTGAATATTGCTCGATAGATGTCTGTAAAAACTACTTTGGCGTCAAGTAAGTATTTCTTTATAATTACCTAATCCGTTAAAATGCTCAAGTTAATTTACAACAATTTGCAACTTGTTAACCAATTTGATGCCTGACTTTTGGTCCTATGATTCTAACTAACTGCAACTTTGAGTTCATTCGCATTTTCCAAGTCCTATTTTAACTTTTGGTCCTATATATGGTTCTAATCAAGAATAGCAACCCTTCGGTTGTTTTCTAGTGGAAAAATCCAAAACTACATCCCTTCACTTCGGCTTCAGTTCTTTTAAATCATTAGATCAATAGATATTTGATTGCAAATGTTTAATAACAACGATCAGCCCGACGAATACCCACTCGAATTGTGATAGTCCGAATACAAGTACTAGTTTTAAATATTTGCTACAAAACAGACAGCAATAATATTTTTTGTTCTGTCGCAACCATCACCGATTCCTTTCTTCTGTCAATCACACTCTTGAGATTTTGTTTGATCTAAATTGCAGAATTGAGTTTGTGTTTTGATGGGGTTAGCAAGCAAAACGCAGGGACTCGTTCTTCTTCTAATTCGGACCTCTTCCAAATTCACAATCTGCGACTTCTTTATCCATGGTACTTAGTTGATTTCAACAACAGAGCCGGTCTCGATTCCAAGTGTGGATTCATTTTTTTGATTTCACAACGATTTAGTATTTGCGATCGAAAGTCTTCTTCACAACACTCACTCCAATACCAATTTGATGGCCGAAATGGACCTATTAACACAAAGCTAATAGAAATCAAGATTATATATAGCAAACGATAAGAAACTATTATGACTTTTGTATCGAACAGTAGGGTAAGGTTATTCTAAATATCCAATACCAATTTGATGGCCGAAATGGACCTATTAACACAAAGCTAATAGAAATCAAGATTATATATAGCAAACGA
>WOUH02000001.1:9431832-9442000 GCA_009936405.2 Stevia rebaudiana
GCCCCCAATAACGCCCAAGGGGGTGGTGTTTGGGCTTTGTCAGGCGTTGTTTGAGGGAATGACGCCCCAATAACAACTTATTACACATAGTCTTAGACTGCAAATACACAAAAACAAAAACAAAATCTTGTTATATTTTATTTATACCCGGCCTCATTGCATTTGCCTAACTTATAAATTATTTATGATGTCATCATGCCTTTTAAAGTTGTCTCACCGGTCTTACCAATCCTATCAAAGTTAAAAGTTTTGATGAAGTTAAGTCACTCAAAGAACAATTCCGTATTGCCAATAAACTACATTGTCGACAAACTACATTCAATGCCGACAGCCTGCAGTTGCAAGAGAAAATGTTCGTTTGAGGTATGTTTGAACAGTTGACAACATGACACTGCTAATAGACAGGGTGCTTTTGATTGAGTTTTCCGATTGCACTGATGACACAACATTAATGCTTCCTTAATTAATAGAAGATTACTTAGAAGATTTGTTGTAGTCAACTATTAATGCTTGTGTTAAACTTGTCAAATTTTGTATGCAAAACTCTTAATATGTAATTAGTATACGGTGTGCTTGTTGTACTATAATACATACTAGATGAATTTACTTTCTGTTTCATGTATAAGTCTAACGTGTAATGCAAACGAGTATGCTGTAGTTTCGAGTATAAACACACCCAATGCAATAGATATTAGGATTTGTAACTTTTGCAACGAATCCTTGAGAGAAATATACTTAGAAAGCTTGTTTGAGTTCTTTGTGCTATTCTTCTTTACTTGCAATTGTTCAAGTGCATTAGTGAGAAATTTTAAGGAGTGTTTCCCCACTATTGATTTAATAATGAGAAAACATTGTGTTTAGTTGGCTTGATTATCCTATATATCCGATCCTACGATATCTGAATAGATAAATGATTTTGAAATAGTTACACAAGGTGCGGATCAGCGGATCCATGTACAATTTTTTAACTAGTTTAATTTTCTTCTTTTCAATGCAATTTTTTCCTTCTAGTTCATTTAGTAAGTGTTTGAACGTGTTGAAAGGTATATATAGAGATTATTTTTATTAGTTAGTATTTGAACAACGATTTTTAGCCGTTCGCGACATGGTAATCAGAATCAACCCCACTCAGGTTTGGCTATGCGCGGTACGTTTGAAAACGGGGCAGCATTACCTCCGGTCTCACGATTTACCGCTCTTTTTCTTAACAGCAACAATCCGCTCGAACACGAGTCTTTTCAATGGGGTCTCCGAACATAAATTCTGTAATCAATGACAAGACGCGTATATACCTAAAGGGAAGGTTGGAACTGATTTGATGTTACATGCATGGTTGATAAATCTGAAAGGAACAACAGCTATTGAAGTCCGTCATTATTAATTATTACATGAACATCTAGTAAGGATCTAATTTTTTATTTTATTTTATTTTTCAATTATGCATGCCCATTCCTCTAAACCTTTAAACGCATGACGGTGATCCTTGTTGCGTGGATTTTCAAAAGATAAGTGAGCCAAGAAGGTGAGGTGATAGGTCATTGTATTAATGATACAAGAGACTATATATAATGAACAACTAAAAGTCGTTTTAATGTGGGAATTGTCACATTTATTAAGAAAAAATGGGTAATCGTAATTTGAATATAAATAAATTTAAATCATTAACTTTTTTATTAAAGCAAAAAAGTTATTATAACAGGGCTAGCAAAGTCTAAAACCCTCAAAAGATAAATCTAGTACAAAGCAGATTATAAGGTCAGAAGGAGTGGAGTCGGGGAAAGGTTCGGGGAACCAACGTGGCAATCGGGGACTTCCGGGAACACCGTCCCCCCGTAATCGGGGTGGGGGAAATCAGGGTTTAGTCACCGATCGGGGCCGAAGGAGGAAGAGAGGGCCGAAGGAGGGTTCGGCGAGCTCCGGTGGGCGTCCGACGAGCTCGAACAACAGGAGAAAGAAACCACCACCGGTGTGATAGTAGTGGCAGCGACGGCGGTGGTGGTGACCCTCGACGACCAGCGTGATGAGAAGCGTAGCCACTGCCATGGCTCCGACAATGGCAGAACGACGGTGGTTCCCCTCAAGAACAGCAACAATGGGGACGACGGTGGTGGTTCTTTCGATCGTGGATCTTCTTCTAAGTAAGCTGGTTAGTTTCCAATTGTCAATCTTATGCTTTGAAGTGTTGCAGATTGTTCAAAGTTATTTTCGTGAATTCGATTCTAGGGTTTATTTGTTGATGAGGGAAATGAGGAATGGGTTTATTCGTGAATTCAACCGAAAATCAAATAGATGAAAGTTTTTTTTTTTTTTTTATCTAAAATGTTATTTATATTTAATAAATATTAAATAAGTGATGAGGTGGAAAAGTGGGGAAAAATGGGACGACTACGCGAAAAATGGGGAAAAATGGAGAAAAGTGGGGAAGCTGATGTGACGCTGACGTGGCATTGGAGAAAAATGAGGAATTTTGAGAGGACTCCCTCCCCTCTTATATGCAGGTTTTCTGGTTTCAGTTCCCCCCTTTTGATTTTGTTTAAATCTGTCTACTCTCACATACGATGATTTCACTTTTCGTGTTAACATACGTCATTTTTAGTTAATGAATTGTATTTGTGGTGCTGTAAAACTTGAAGGTGGATTGAACTGTAAATGATTACAAATTGTATTTTTGTGGTGCTATAAATTTCGTGGGGGCTGTGTGGTTTTTTTTTTTTGTTCGAAAGAAATGACAGGATGGATGTATGCTACTTTACCATTTTCTTTTAAAATTTCCACATTTATTCTTCTTGATTTCTTTTAATTCTAATTTTTACATCATTCACTAACACCCATATTATTACGTTAACATGTGCAAATTAGGACGATCTTCATCGAAGAGTTCTAGAGGCAATGAATAACTTTAAAAAAATTACGGGTCTGGAAAACGTGGCGTTATAGTGATGTAAACATCGAAAAAACGGGTCTAAAAAACAGTTAGTAAACATCGAAAAAATGGGTCTGAAAAACAGTGATGTAAAACCAAAATAAAGAGAGAAAAAAAAAAGACGAGTTTAATGGTGTAAACTTTATAAAAAAATAACGTTGTATAAAAAAGTTATGAAAGTTTTTCTACTAAGGGGGTAAATTTTTAAGATAAAATAATAAAAGTTAGTTAACTGTGTTTTTTATAGAGATAGAAAGATTATTGACCAAAATGCCCTTTTCAATTAAAAAAAGAGAAGACACATGTCAAATTATGAATGATGTAAGAGAGTTAATGTGTTAATACAATTTAGAAGGGTTAGTGTATAAGTGTATATTATATATACATTAGTTTATAAAACTTGATAAAAATTAATTTATCAATAAAGAATTGTATAAAGATGTATACTGATTTTCTAATAGACAAAACTTAATACTATTAGACTATTCAATCATTTATTTTCTAAAATTTCATCCACAAATGTATTAGGTAGTTAATAGATGAAGGAAGCTAGCTTTGGCGTATGTAAGGTACGAGGGTGCCTCTCAAGTCTCAATCAAGTAGTTGGGAATTTAGTTTTGGGTCTGATAGATCAACTTAATTGACTCTTCTTCGGTTCAAGTATTCTAATCGAATGAATTAATAATTATTACTAAGTTATAAACCTACTAGCTTAAAGCTTGTTTATTACACGTGGTTAGATAATTAAAACTTAAAATTTTATTATTTAATCATTACATACATATCTTAAGTTACTAGAAAAAGAAATGTCTGACAGTTTTATTACTATAAATTAAGCTTTGAAATATTCATTATAAATTTTTAAATATAAATTCCTTAGATTTAGTTGATAATTATACAAATTAAAGAAAAACGTCAGATTTAAAATTTGAATAGATAAGTGTGGTTTCCTCTCTGAGATTTGCAAGACATAAACAGTTTTAGTTTACCCTTAACAGTTTCATCCCTAACGTTACAAGTCTTAACAGTTTTCATCGTTAAACCTTTAACAGAAGACTGTTAAGACTTGAAACGTTATAGACGAAAATTGTTAAGAACTAAAACGTTATGGACGAAAATTATTAAGACTTGGAATGTTATGGATGAAAACTGTTAAGATTTGAAATGTTAGAGATACAAAATTTTAAGATTTGAAATGTTAGAGGCAAAAATTGTTAAGATTTGGAACGTCAGAGACCGTTAACGTTTTACTGAAACTGTTAAGTATTACAAACCCTAGGGATAAAAAGTGGAGTTTACCTTTTTAAATATATAAGATAAATTCTTGATTAAATAATAACAAATTTAAATAATCTTGAAAATTTAAATATATTTTATAATTTAAGATCAAATAAAAAGTAACAAATAATTTAAAATACTAATCTAATTAATTTAAATAATAAAAAAAACCCTGAAAAATTGAGAAAATGTCACATGACATTTTTTAAAATGCTTTATTAAACGTCGATATGTTACATGGAATTATACAATAAACAATATATGGTTTATTTTTATCAAACAATTAGGTAAGTATCTAGATAGTAATAATTCATGAGACGTATAATATAATGATGTTTTTCTAATATATTACAAGTAAATAATAATCTTAAGAATAATAAGTTAATAACACTAAAGCAAATAATTAAAATATATTTATTAAATAAAAAAAAGATTATATGAATCGAGTTCTCACATATTTTTATAGATCGTGTAATGTTAAAATTTAAGAAACAGTTATTAAATTCGAATTTAATATATATAAATTTCATCTAATTAAATTTAAAAACTTACAAAAGTTTGAACATTGAGAAATCGTCAAGTTAAATTACTTAGAATGTTTTATCAATCAATCAAGGATTAAATGTGGTAAAATCATGACACAGCGGACAAACTAATTAGAGTTTGAGAGAGATGTCAAGATACCTTGAGCTTTATTAATCATGAAAAACGAAAGACTAACATGATTACGTTCAAAACCTCAAACGGTGTAACTTATTACAATGTCATAACTAGATTTAAACTCCTTAAATGCTAACGACTGAAGCGATTCGATCTCTTAATTAGGAGACGCGATCAACTTGATGAACTCGACCGCAACTTTAACAGCATTCTTAGAGGCAAGAGAGATAAACGTATCCACCTCGTTTGGTCTGTCTTCACCATCACCCGCTAAATCAGAAAGCGCCCTGATCACAATGAATGGCACCCTTTGTTGGTATGAAATGAGAGCCACCGCGGCACTTTCCATTTCAACGGGGGTAACGTTGAATTGGTCATAAATGAAACTTCGATACGCAGCGTTGTCTACATAGATGCTAGCACTTGTACCTCGTTCCACGAGAGCGACCTTTGGTGGGGTCGATAAACATGTAGTTGCGTTAACACATCCTTCTAACGTCAACGACTATATATGGTTATGTTGCCATATAAGTGTGTTAGTATCATTAAACTTGACTTTTTAACCCTTAATACAGTATTTGAATATTGATAATTTTGTATGTTACGGGATCAAGTTTGAGTTATTTACCTCGAGCGTTTTGGCTAGATTGAGATAACCCGAGTCAACGGGTACCCAAAAGGTGTGTTGTCTCTCCTCCGGTGTTCCGTCCACCGGAAAGATTTCCTCGGGTTGGTACCAAATGTTGTTCAACAAGTTATCCGACTTAAAATCGGTTGAATAATTTGCAATGTTTAAGTAGCCAATGTCTCGAGTGTAGTCTCCATTGTCTTCTAGGGGTAATGTGTCTTCTGGACCATTTCCATATCTCTACAATATATTTCGAAATTTTTTCATCAGTTAAATATATAAAATTAATTTTACATATATTTTGAAAGTAACAAACTCAAAATAAAATGTAGGGGTGTAAACAATCCGAGTATCTATTCGAGCTTGAGTTTATACTTTGGGGGTGGGGCGGGGGCTAGGTTTTGGAGGTTGGAAGTGACAGTTTTAGGCTTTTGGGGGTGGGATTGAGGCTTAGGTTTTTGGGGCGGGAAAAGGTTTGAAAAGACGGTTCCAACACCGCTATAGATCAGGGTCCGTTTGATACCATTCTCACACATAAAACGCTTTCTTAGCATAACATCACCCTAAACATATAATAAACATCTAAAAAAACAAATATATATATATATTTATAATTATAAGGTTGTATGTAAAATTTATAAGTAAACTTTTTTAATTATAAATATAAAAGAGCCCGTGTAGAGCTCGAGCTAGAAAAACTACCAACACGTAGTCACGTTCGTTAACCTCGAGTTTGTAACATAAAACTAAAAATCATGTGAATTTAAGATATGTCTTATAATTCTTCTTCATATACCTGCCAACTCCAGAGAGCAGAATGAGCCCAATATTGAGGAATGACAACATCTCCAATACTAAATGAAGGATTTGCATTTCCAGCTATTCCATAATGCACAACTCCTTCTATGTCAAACAAACTCAGCAATAATTGTGTTGCAACTCCTGAATTAAGCTGTTGTAAATGGATGCAATCAAATATAATAAAACCCTCAAGTTAAAGTCTTTATATTTCAATATTTGGTATTTATAAATATTAGTGCATGTTTTCTTTTGTGTTATTTTTAGATATATATGTTGTAACTTGATGGACGGTACCATGCCTAAACCAGTCATAACCAAAATGACTTGTTTGCGGCCGATTGATCCAAATCGAAACCTCCTTCCTACACAAATAATATCATAATTAAATTCGCAACAAATATCTTTAAGGTATAGAGGAAGTATCAACAATTTATCAATTGGGATATAACGTTCATTTTTGTTGACATATATGCATACCTCCAACATCGATGATGTGTTCACTGGGCTTGTAATCGGGATAATTGAGAAGAGGGTTCATTTCAAATGCGTTGGGGATCACAATCCCAATATATGGACCGTTTTTATTAACCTTATCGATCAACCGTTTCACTTCTCGAAACTGTTCACCATTGGTTTCCCGAGGCAACAAAACTATAAGCAAAAGTGAAACAAAAAAGATAAAGGAATTAACACTTCTCATCTTGACTTAGGGATGGAGAAATGGGGAGAGATTGAATCAAATTTATAAAGTTGAATGCTATTGAGTGGGGTGAGGGGATGGGATATGAGAGAAGAATTTGAGGTTCTCTGTTTAGTTTGAATCTTCTCCACATGTGTTTTTGACGAATTATGAAGGGTACATACACAAATGAAGTGATAGTAATGTTTCACAAACTGGTCCATCATATCATGAACGTGTCACATATTAATAAAAACTTATGATCACATAAGAATTCACAACTTCAGTAAACCAATTAACTTATGCTCACATAAGAACGTGTCAAATATTAATAAAAATTTAACAAACATCCAAGGTGGCAACCTTTTATGTTACCAGCTTGCAGTGCCGGTCTTGAGGATTCAAGTGCCCGGGACAAGACGGAAAAAAAAAACACCCTTATTTCCGAACAAATTATCAATTATATAAACTTATCTTTTAAAACGAGGATAAAAGTTATGACGATAAACATAGCAACTCTGAATGATTAAACAACATTCCTAGTTTCGTTGATAACCTGCAGCTAAACTATCACAAGATTGAAAGATCGAAACAATCTAGCTGTATTTTTAAAAGAATACTAAAAACTTTCTTTTTTTCAAAAAATCTTATAAACATATCCCATATCACCCCCTTAGAAAGCTTGTAAAATAATTCTTTTATAAATCAACCAAAACCTCAAGGCTTTCTCAAATGTTTTGCGTATTTTAATCTATTTTAAACTAATTATATATATTAAAATACTCAAATTATGTAAACTATTTTTCTGAATTTTTGTGAAAAATTAACAGCATAAATATGTTTTTTCAGGTATTTTGTATATTTTTCTGAATTTTTATTTTGGAATTTATTATTAATAGAAATATTAAAATAACTAAGATGATAATTAATCAAAATGTAAAAAGGAGTGCATGGGATGGGTTTAGAACCTGTGACCTCTTATTTTGTATGAAATGTTTTAACCATCATTATGCAAGATGGTTTTTTATTGTAATCAGAAAGAAATAGTTATAGTGTTTTTTTTTTTTTAATTTTGGGTCCCTCAAATTATTGGGCCTGGGGCGACGGCCCACCTCGCCCACCCTACGGGCCGGCCCTGCCCGCTTGTATACTATTGGACCTTTTATGTATTTTTACACGTTAAAGACCCAAACAGTAATTTATGGAAAACACGAGACCTTTCATGTAATTCACTCTATGATAAAAGATAATTCCAGTAGTTACTCTATTTGAACGTGCATGGGGTCAATGCCACTTCTTACATCTCGCAATAACCTTAATTAGGTTTTCCCCAAATAATACAAACTCGAATAACAAGAGGGGTTTTTGGTCGTTGGTGATTGATGGTGGTTGGGACGGTGGACGAAGGGATTTGCGACGTTTGCAGTGATCCGATGACGATGTGGCTATGAAGAGGATGTCGGAGAAGGAGGGGGTGGAACGCAGATGGCTGTTGTTCAAATCGACAAAAGTTTGGTCGTCGGATATGCAGCGTCTACGGTGAGTCGGGTACGATGGTGGCTGCAAAGAGGATGCCGGGGAAGGAGGGGAGGGGGAACGTATATGACTTTACAATATGACATGTGTTGCCCACTTTTACTATATTATTTTAGTTTTAACGTACTTATCGTTTTATGTTTTTAATTTTGATTTCTAAGTTTAAGAGTATTTTGGTCTTTTTATAACCACTTAACAGAAAAAATTAATGTTTATTAAAACTAGAAACCTTTCGTGTTACCTGTGGTGATAGTGTTAAACCTTTTGTATAGCTTTTTAAAGTAGGAGATCGAGTCCACGGTAAGACCATACCATGAGGACTTCATTTAATTCACTCTTTATTATATGACTTCTGTAACAATGACACATCATCATTTTCTGATTAAACTTCAAAAATTTGTTATTGTTGAGGAATCTTTCTAACGTCAATGATTATTTATGGTTGATATTGAAGATAAAAACTCTCATGTGTATATGGGATGAGTAAATCCTAACGGGTGGGTGTTAGTAAAAATGATTAAACGTGTATGTTTTTTAAAAGTAATTGATGTTTTAATAGTATTTTTTAAAGAAAACGACAACCACTGAAAATTGGTGTATATTTATTACGAAGTCAAGCTCGAGTTTCAGAAACTACTGATAATTCAATCTCGAGCCTCATAAATAGAGGTCAAAATGATTCAAGCTCGAGCTTGGGCTCGTGTAAGTTAATCCGTCATATACTCCAATCTTGGATCTGAGACGTTGAAATAAACCACGACCCAGTGCTTTGGTAAGCGCATCAGCTAGCTGATCATAGGAGTTAATGTGGCAAACACGTAAAGTGCCATTGACAACTCATTCCCGAACAAAATAATAATCCAAGGCAATGTGTTTCATACGCGAATGATAAACTGGATTAGCACATAAATAAGTAGCCCTTGTGTTGTCACAATATAAAGTGGGATCATGCGAGGACTTAATCCCCCAAATCAGTAAGTAGGTGTTGAACCCATGCCACCTCAAAGGCTGCATTAGCTAGAGCTTTGTATTATGCTTATGTGGATGATCGACAAACCGACTTTTGGTGTGCTGATTGTGACACCCCGCTTCCCGGCCCCCGGTCTCCGACCGGTCCGTGAGCGGGTCGCCACTTCAACTGCTCGGCATTGTAGGATCGAGTCAACCAGTTAAACATTCAATACATATTACATCAAAACAACCAATCATTTCATACGATTATCAGAGTTTACATACGGAAGCGAAATACATTACATAACAAGCAAATATATGAAATAAACAATACAACGGTCCCCCTTGCATCGTTCCCAGTTCCTGTCTTAGACACCTGAGAATACATATAGTTTTGAAAACGGTCAGCTTACGCTGGTGAGTTCACAGGTTTTGATATCTTTAAAACTGTTATTGTGTTTTAATCAATAAGACCACAATACCATTTGTACCTGCTACTGTAAGGTGTAACAATACAAAGTTTGTTATAATAGTCCTGGCACCAAAGCGTGATTGTGTTTGCCTCCCATATAACAGCCATCAGTTATATAATATGGGTCAATAACGCATGCGCGTAACGGATCGCTTGTTACCGTATGGGGAGAATCAGTCCCCAGTAGTACTACCCATTATTACCCGGCCACCCAGTGTTAACGGTCCAGTAAGAGTATAG
>WOUH02000001.1:9460594-9473684 GCA_009936405.2 Stevia rebaudiana
CTGGACGCGAAATATTATTTTTGGAAGGACGATAATTACACTTTTGCCACCGCGTTAATCTAGGCCCTCCATTTAAATGATCCAACGGATGAAATCCCATCCTACGTTATGTAGGATAACAACCATATGTATTTTAACCGCTCCCTATATACCTATACTTCTTTATATGACACACGTTTTGTTTCACTTGTTTTCGTATTTTTATGATTTTAAAACAATCCTTTGCATCAATTTTGAATATATTATTGGTTTAGTTATTAATTTGAACCAACTATGAATCCATTAGTTTGATTTTTATTTTTCAAATTCGAATCTTGTTAAAAAGTTCCAAATTCGATTCTATCATTCCAATAATATAAATCAACTTATTCAATTCAGTTAAGTTGAATTCGATTCTATCCACACCCCTCGTAGTTCGATGATTTTAAAAGTGCGGTTGGAACTTATACAAATCTATTTTACAATTGAAATATTAATTTCTATCTTTTTTTCTTTTTTTTTTAACGGCTAATAAATTTTATTTCACAAAAACACGAAACTAGCAAGAGACCAGGGCCGTCTCCGAGGATTTTGGTGCCCTGTGCGAGTCCAAAAAAAAGGGCCTCTATATAATTTTTTTCAAAAATCAACGATAAATGAGATTAAAAAGGTTAAAAAACAGTACAAAACAAGAATATTGTAGCAAAATGATGTCTTTCACATAACTAAATGAATCGTGAAACTCTTAGCATTCTTTAAAGCAAAGTTGTTGATCAAATCTTCATAATCCATATTCTCGAATAGTTCATGCTCAATACATAATTATCATTGTCAATCTATTAAATCTTTCCTGGGACATTGTCGATCGTAATTAACACTTGTTTTGTGCTTTATCCAATTGTTTTATAAATTGATTTGGACAATTATCTTATTGTGTTGTAAATTGAACAAAACTAAATAATAAATTTCAACTTTTATCTACATATGATTTATTATAATTTTCTTTTACAAAATATATATGAAAAAAATTGAAAATTCCGGGCCCTAAAAAAAAACGGGCCATGTGCGGTCGCACCTTCTGTACCGTATAAAAGCCCCCAATGCAAGAGACTAGAAAACACAGCAAAAGACTACTAAAACGAAACACGGCAAATCCAAATAGAGCACCTAAGAAACCATCTAGCCACAAACAAAAATCACAATCCCACTAAAACCTAAATGACACCGGATAGTACACTACTACACTACACCCGAATTCTAAATATAACCATAACCAAACACCTCATCGGCTATAAATCATTAGAAGTTTTACAAACACGATGAAACACCGAGCTTTATTAGACTCTCGAATCACATTACATTGGCTTTTGACCACCCCAGCTCTCTCTACTATCTAGTAATTTGATAAACTAATATAAAACATCTTACATACAACATTGTCAAACAAAAAATATGGATTATTGTTATGAAAAGGATAAATATAATCATATTAAACCATAACACCAACAAAAATAATATAAAATAAAATAAAATACAGCTCTTCCATCAGTATCATCTTCATCATCTCACACATTTTTCTTTTTTACTCTCCGTTTCCACACTCTGCATCTTCTCTCTCATCAATGGCTTCTCTCTTCAGCAGAGAACGAATCCTCGGCCAATCAAAGAGAGACTCCATGACCGGAAACCAAAGCTTTAAGTCCACCACCACCACCGCCGTTGCCGGTACTGGCTCCGGCGTCAGCACTTTAGATCCACTTCCATCTCCATTTGGAGACCTCACACCAACTCTATCCACCACCGACCTCCGTGATACCGCCTACGAGATCTTCATCGCCGCTTGCCGTACCTCTACCGGAAAACCCCTTACTTACATTTCGAACAACGTGTCAATGAACACTCCCGATCGATCTTCTCAGTCGCCGTCGCTTTCAGGCTCACCGTCGCAGAGATCGATCACTTCTGCTGCCGCGTCGAAGATGAAGAAGGCGTTGGGACTCCGATCTAGTTCGAGCGCCGGTAGTCCTGGTTCGGCTGGCTCTGGTACCGGTGCCGGATCCGGTGGAAAGGGTAAGAAGACGGTAATGACAATTGGAGAGCTGATGAGGATTCAGATGAGGGTTTCTGAGGCTGCCGATTCCAGGATTCGAAGAGCATTGTTGAGAATTTCTGCTGGTCAGGTATGATCTGTGTGTGAATTCATATTCTAGTCAACATTTTAGGGTTTTAGTATCAAATGATTAAAATTCGTGATTTGAATTAGCTGTTAGAAAAAGATA
The DNA here is from genome assembly GCA_009936405.2 of Stevia rebaudiana. Classification (NCBI taxonomy): domain Eukaryota; kingdom Viridiplantae; phylum Streptophyta; class Magnoliopsida; order Asterales; family Asteraceae; genus Stevia; species Stevia rebaudiana. Next base: position 9,462,853 of record WOUH02000001.1, read on the forward strand.
ATGCTTTTGATTTGCAGAATTTAGTAGATTGTTTTCTGTTTTAACATTACTGTGGATACACAAAAATAGCATAATTTGGAATTTGGGATGCTAAAGACTCATTTAGCTACTTGGATATGGAAATTAGTATACTTTAATATTAGCTATTAAAAAATTGTCAGATTTTGAGTATAAAATAAAAAATTGTTAAATTGCTTTCTGGTTTCAGAAGTCTAGTAATTATGCAAAATAGAGTAAAATGTCCATAAATTTTAATGCAGTTTTCAGTTTTTAATCATATGGTTCTACTCTCCCAATCATATCAATTACTTAGCATAATCAACCAACATAAATGATCTATATGGGATAAGAGGACTGGTGAGAGTGATCATAATTTTACTTGATATCAATGATTATGCTCGTTAATTTGATTTAAAGTGGACGAAAAGTTACTTGTGTGATATGAATATGATCGTGGCGAAATGAGCAGATAATCGATAAATCTTTCTGTTAGAATATTTTAAATTTTCAAATCACAAATCCATTTGGACATCTTGCAAACATAAAAACTAGCTAGCATTTGTTTTAAGTTCTACAGATTAAAGAAATAAATATTAGAGTACAAAAGTCAAATTTCTCTCTTTTTCATACACACATCACACATGATAATGACAATTGACATTTTCTCTTAGCTAGATGTTTAAACTTTAATTATAATATTTATTAAGTATTAATCATCAATGTCAATAGAAGATATTTCATTATATATAATTGCAAATATGTTTATTTACCATAACAGGTTGGGAGGCGAGTTGAAATGATGGTTCTACCTCTAGAGTTATTACAACAATTCAAATCTTCGGATTTCACCGACCAACAAGAATACGACACCTGGCAGAAGAGAAACCTAAAGATGTTAGAAGCTGGACTTCTTCTACATCCTCATGTGCCACTTGGCAACTCCACAAGCGCGTCCCAAAGACTACAAAAAATAATTCATAACGCGCTCGAAAAACCAATCGAAACCGGAAGAAACAACGAGCCCTTACAAGTCCTACGTGGCGCTGTGATGTCACTCGCCAACCGGTCAGCTGACGGGTCATCAGAATCATGCCATTGGGCAGACGGGTTCCCTTTAAATCTCAGACTTTATGAGATTCTTCTAGAAACTTGCTTTGATGCTAATGATGAGTCATCAATCATAGATGAAGTTGATGAGGTCATGGAGCTTATTAAGAAAACATGGGGGATATTGGGAATCAACCAAATGCTTCATAACATATGTTTTTCATGGATTTTATTTAATCGATTTGTTGCAACGGGTCAAACGGATAATGATTTGCTTTATGCTGCTGATTGTCAGTTAGTAGAGGTTGCAAAAGATGCAAAAACAACAAAGGATCCAACATATGCTAAAATATTGAATTCAACATTGACTTCAATTTTGGGTTGGGCTGAAAAGCGACTTCTTGCGTATCATGATACGTTTGATAATGGAAATATTAATTCTATGCAAAGTATTGTTTCTTTAGGGGTATCAGCTGCTAAAATATTAGTTGAAGATATATCTAATGAGTATCGTCGAAGAAGGAAAACCAATACTGATGTGGCGCGAAGTAGGACTGATACTTACATTAGGTCATCACTTCGAACCGCGTTTGCTCAGGTAACCTTTTTTTTTTTATTATATATATATATTTAGGCAAATTTGAGTTTAATAATTCAAACCCTTACTCATTGGTCGGTAATAATTCATACTTACAGTTTGATCAATTGCAACTGTAATATATACTTCAATTACCTAAGGAAACCTCAATAACGTTAACATTTAAGATTTAAACTTGACTTCTAAAACTCATAATTATAAATGAAAAGGGGGAAATATCAAAGCAAAATCAAGTGTCAATTTTTTATGATTTTGCAACTGGGATTGCGACTGACAACAAGTGGTTTAATTAATATTTCAAGTGACTTCTCATGGTGAGTCTACTATGAATAATATGTATTATAGGCTTGATATTTTTTAGGTAGTAATTTTGACCCATTTACTTATCAATGGTTCGTTTTGGGTTTTGTTTTTATCTCAAACGGATTTGGTAATAAAATAAAAATTTCGTTAAAAGGGGAACAATCTGAAAATGCCCAAGGTCTAATTTTGGTTGCTATTCGCATATGACCTCCTAAAATGGTTTAAATTAAGATATAGATTGTTATTATTATATTGTTAATATCTTGCTAATTATGATTAACACATTAATTATTTAAAAAAAATAAAATATGGCAAAAAGTGTTTGCTGATACTAGAATCAACTGCAACGATGCTGTAACCCGAAATCGTTTTGACCCATTTACTTGTGAATGCTTTGATTTGGTGTTTATATCTCTAACAAATCATGATAGATTAAGTTAAAACAAAATTTGACTAAAAGGGTAAGTAATTTGAAATCTCCAAAGGTCTACTTTTTATAGCATAAATCTCTCAGTTTGTTTTATTCAAGACTTTGCTTGTTATTAAAATATTATTGTTTTTGGAATCAATATTAACACATTAATTAACTACTAATTATATAATTCGAATTTGGCATATTAAATTGCAGATAATGGAGAAAGCAGATTCAAGCAGAAGGGCATCAAGAAACCAACCAAACCCGCTTCCCATTCTTGCAATTCTTGCAAAAGACGTCGGTGAATTAGCAACTAAAGAAAAAAAATTATTCAGTCCAATTTTAAAAAGATGGCATCCGCTTGCGGCTGGTGTGGCAGTTGCAACTCTTCATGTTTGTTACGGGAATGAATTAAAACAGTTTATTTCTGGTATAACTGAACTCACACCAGACGCGGTACAAGTTTTACGAGCTGCTGATAAGTTGGAAAAAGATCTTGTGCAAATAGCAGTTGAAGATTCGGTTGATAGTGATGATGGCGGGAAAGCAATTATTCGTGAAATGCCACCGTTTGAAGCTGAAGCTGCGATCGCTAATTTGGTCAAAGGGTGGACTAAGTTGAGATTGGATAGATTGAAGGAATGGGTTGACCGGAATCTTCAACAAGAGGTGGGTCCCGTTTAATGTCATTTCTTTTAGTAACTATTTCATTTGAATATGTTAATTTTTGTGTGTAAATCATTGATAGTTATATTAGACTTAATTACACATACGGTCTTTGTGATTGCATAAAGTAACAAGTTTGGGTTTTTTGCTTTCAGTTTTGTAACGAGTTTAGTTTTTTTTTTTAACTGCATTTTTTTAATTTTTGAATGCATTATACCAAACTCGTTACAAAACTGAAAGCATAAAACCTAAACTTGTTACTTTAAACACTTATTACCCAAACATGTTACTTTTCTCATATTGCAGACCATCTGTGTAATTTTAACTCTTTTTATTATATGTCACTAGCTCATAATTTATTAATAATTAGGTATGGAATCCCCGCGCTAATCAAGACGGATACGCGCCTTCGGCTGTTGAAGTTTTAAGAATTATAGATGAAACTTTGGATGCTTTTTTTCAACTGCCAATTCCCATGCATCCAGCATTACTTCCAGATTTAATTGTTGGCCTTGACAGATGTCTTCAGTATTACACAAGCAAAGCGAGATCTGGCTGCGGTAATTATTTCACTTGCAGTAATCAAAAGATAATAATTAGACTTAATTATCAGATGGTTAAAAGTTTAACGTAACACGTTTGGTTTTATGCTTTCATTTTTTTAACAAATTTTTTTTTTTTCTGTTAAATTAGAGTTAATTGACCAAAATACCCTTTGACTTTTTATATAATCAAAGTAAAAAAGATGAAAAGTCAAAGGGTATTTTTGTCACTTAACTCTAATTTAATAGAAGTTGTCCTTAATACCCAAACTCGTTACAAAACACAAACCTGTTGCTTTAAACCCAGTACTAAAACCTGTTAATTTTCGCAGTTTTGTATTAAAATATTCAATACTCACTGTTAATGCAGGATCAAGAAATACATTTATTCCAACAATGCCAGCATTGACCCGATGTGCAACGGAGGCAAAATTTCACGGTGTTTTCAAGAAAAAAGAAAAACCAACCAACTTACAAAGAAGAAACTCTCAAGTTGCAACAACAAACGGGGATAACAACGGTTTTGGCGTACCACAACTATGTATGCGTATAAACACGCTTCAACGTATACGTACCGAGCTCGAAGTCGTAGAAAAAAGAATCATTACCCTTTTAAGAAACTCCGAATCCGCCCATGTTTCAGACTTCTCAAACGGTTTATCAAAACGGTTCGAGCTCACACCCGGTGCGTGTTTGGAAGGAATCCAACAACTTTGTGAGTCGGTGGCTTACAAGATTGTGTTCCATGATCTTAGCCATTGCTTATGGGACGGTTTATATGTCGGTGAGCCTGCATCTTCCACAATTGACCAGTTTATTCAAGAGCTTGAACAGAACTTGATGGTTATAGCCGAAACGGTTCATGAAGAGGTTCGAACACGGTTAGTTGCTGAAATAATGAAAGCTTCTTTCGAAGGGTTTTTGTTGGTTTTACTTGCGGGTGGTCCGTCTCGATCGTTTACCCGACAAGATTGTCAGATAATCGAAGATGATTTCAAGGCGATTAAAGATTTGTTTTGGGCTAATGGTGATGGGTTACCAATGGATGTGATTAATAAGTTTTCAGCTACTGTGAGAGAAGTTATCGCGCTTTTTAGAACCGAAACCGACACGGTTATTGAACGGTTTAGACGGTTGACTTTAGAGACTTACGGTTCGTCTGCTAAATCTAGACTCCCGTTACCTGCAACCACGGGTCAGTGGGGCCCGTCTGACCCGAATACACTTTTACGCGTTTTGTGCTATCGAAACGATGATGCTGCTTCAAAGTTTCTCAAAAAAACCTACAATCTCCCCAAGAAGTTATGAAATTTTATTTCATAAATCTCATCTTAATATTAATCAAATTATATGATATATGTGTACAGTTTGTTGAATCGAGGCCGACGGTTTTGCAAGAACTGCTTGAAGTTTGAAGATGAATTATTGTTGTTTATATAAGTTCTGAGGAACCTCTTACCTCTGTTTCTAGGATGCATATGTTGATTGTTTATGTTTTTATGGAAATTTGTTTTTTTTGGAGACATATTCCCAGTAGATGTAGTTGGCGATGATCACAACTATTGGGCAGGATGTTTTATTCTAAATATATTGTAGGTATTTATTTCATGTATAGTATTATATTATATTATATTCTTTGTTGACCTCGATTTTGTACTTTTGTTTGCTATTTGGTTAAAAAGACTTTATGCAATGTATGAATTTGGATTTCTATTGTGTAAGAAATCTATGTGGTGAATCTTGATGTATAATGTTGTTGATTGTCTGAATTGATATTTTTCAGGTCTACTGGATTTACGGTTAACAACATGATGAGTGCCTCTAAGACGTGTTGATGTTATTTGGGGCATACATTATCTATGAACCTACTATTTATTCTGCCTATGAAATGTGGGATTTGTCTAGATTTTATAGTGAGATGAGAAATAGTTGAGCATGTTTTGATGAAACTTATTCTATGATCGGTGACCTTGTGTGAAGTCTTCACATAAGCAAGTTTAAACAAATTTGTGAGCATATTGTTGACAAAGTGGATAATGCCTTGAATATGGATTGGTAGGATGGGGCAGATATTACAAATGGTAATAGAGGCACTCTATGTCTTTCGAGATAGTTAGGTAAACCTCAACGTGGATGATTAGCTCACTGAGGAGAGACATGAGACGAAACTCACCTCCTTTGTCAGGATGGTGGGGTAACCTCATCGAGGACAATGCTTTCATAAGAGTGATCATAACACCTTAGGTAAATCTCATATTGCTTTTGGGATAATAACAAATGTGTTGTCTTGTTTACCATCCACACATTTCAGACGTTTTGATGGGAGTAATTCCAAGATGAGTGACCTCCCAAGAAATCTTTTGTCTGACAACCACCTTAAGCTCTTTTACTCTTATGTAATACGCGACACTTATCAATATGAGCCATTGTGTCTAGGTCTTCGTTGGGAAATTGGCGCTTTGTGTATTTTAAGGATGCTCGAGGGTTTCCCAAGAAACCGAGATGTAGTTATAATGTCATTTTCTCGTCTGTGTACATGATTAGATCTAAATACTTACGGTTATGTTAAATATATGGGTAATCAGTGCTATTATGTTTCAACAAGAGTTTCTTCTTGCCCATAAGCCTTAACGAAAGGAGGAGCCTCGCTAACAAAATGATTAAGCCAAAATACTTACCCTCCTTACTACAAACTCTGGGCATTTTACTAGTTACATCCATTCGGTAACTTGATTTGCTATTGCTATTTGCTAGATCGTGTTTGACCATATTAAATTTTTTTTACTGAAACATGGTTGAAAAATAATAGGGTTACAAACGGTTTAAATCGGGTTGGAACCAGTGTCACCGCAAACAAATTAGAATGTCTCTTTTATTCATCTCTACCCATATGTGAAAATGCTATGTTCTTGAATTTCAAAAGAGTTTAATAGCTTCTCTAGATTCATATCAAATTAACGAAAGTTGAGTAAACCTATTCCAAACTCATGTGAAAATGCTCTCCAACAACGTTTTGATTGAGTACATAAGTTATCATCATGATGTAGTGTCCGGTTGGTGCCGCCACATCAGAACCGGACAAACCGATGCAGATTATCTAACCAAAAGGGGATAGCTCTCTGTGGGCTAAGTTTGTAGTCTGCACGTCCCAGGTGTGCGTCAGAGAACATTGGAGAATGTGAAGAATTTTTGTTTGCACGTCCCTACGTTCGTGATCCTTCCATTTTTTATTTTTATTTTTATTTTTGTTGAATTTAGTTTAGTTTAACATTAAAAAGTATGGTGTTTTTGGGAAGAATGTGTATATTAGCGTTGGATGGCAAAAATGTGTTTGTGGGAAAAATTGGCGAAAAGCTGATGAGAGGTAATTAGAATGCATGTAGTAAGGATGGAGATTAAGCGTTGCGAAGAGTCCAAATGTCCACACTATGCATCTAAGAGCCTGGTGGTGCCAACTTGCCAAGTATGAGAGGTAGCATATGTCATCTTTACCAAATCGGCTCAGGAGTTTTTAATGCCGTGCATGTTTCTGATATCCACCCTTCCTCAAGAAAAGTTCAAAACAATAAAAGAACCCAGTTAGATGAGAAACACACCATCACTCCTTGGAATGGACTTTTTTTTAAACAATTAAAATAGTAACTTTTCTGACAATTGTCACCGGTGTAAAGTTTTTATGTAACCTAAGTGCATATTTGTTATTAAACAATTTCTAACAAAAAAACAATCTGATTCAATATTTTTTGTAACGTGGGGGATATATCTCTTCTAGGATCGACTGATAAAACATCAGTAATCTTGGTGTAACATTTTTTTTTTACTTTAACCTGCTTCCTTAGTTTTGTTGGCTTTTTTTTCTCTCTTTGAAAAAATGCAACAATGACACAGATTCAAGATCTTTATTCAAACTTAAGGACCAAATCAACTTTGGTTCATGAGTTCAACCTGATCTTGGTTATTAATTTAAAAAATTTACTAAGAAATGATAAACTAGATATAACGAACATTCCAAACATCAAACACACACAAAATATAAACCAGAAACATCATATATTACTTATTATTCAACCACAAACATAGAAACTGTATTCAAACCACAATCGTTCCGAACTTCCTAAACATCAAACACAATTCACCACAAACATTTCAAAACCCACCACGAAGACGAAGCACAAGATGCAGGGTAGACTCTTTCTGGATATTATAATCTGCTAACGTACGCCCATCTTCCAACTGCTTCCCTGCAAAAATCAACCTCTGCTGGTCTGGTGGAATCCCCTCTTTATCCTGAATCTTCGCTTTCACATTATCAATCGTGTCAGAACTCTCCACCTCCAAAGTAATCGTCTTTCCGGTCAACGTCTTCACGAAGATCTGCATACCACCTCTCAACCTCAACACCAAATGCAGAGTTGACTCCTTCTGGATGTTGTAATCAGCCAAAGTCCGGCCATCTTCCAGCTGTTTTCCGGCGAAGATCAACCTCTGTTGGTCCGGTGGGATACCCTCCTTGTCTTGGATCTTGGCTTTGACGTTGTCAATGGTGTCGGAACTTTCAACCTCGAGAGTGATGGTTTTTCCGGTGAGGGTTTTGACGAAGATTTGCATACCACCTCTCAACCTCAAGACAAGATGAAGAGTTGACTCCTTTTGGATGTTGTAATCGGCAAGAGTACGGCCGTCTTCCAACTGTTTTCCGGCGAAAATCAATCTCTGTTGGTCCGGTGGGATACCTTCCTTGTCTTGGATTTTCGCTTTGACGTTGTCAATGGTGTCGGAGCTTTCAACCTCGAGGGTGATGGTCTTGCCAGTTAGGGTTTTGACGAAGATCTGCATGCCACCACGGAGACGGAGGACAAGATGGAGAGTGGATTCTTTCTGGATGTTGTAATCAGCCAAAGTCCGGCCGTCTTCAAGTTGTTTTCCGGCGAAGATGAGCCTTTGTTGGTCTGGTGGGATACCTTCCTTGTCCTGGATCTTGGCCTTGACGTTGTCGATGGTGTCGGAGCTTTCAACCTCGAGGGTGATTGTCTTGCCGGTGAGGGTTTTGACGAAGATCTGCATACCACCACGGAGACGGAGGACAAGGTGGAGAGTAGACTCCTTTTGGATGTTGTAATCGGCCAAAGTCCGACCGTCCTCAAGTTGTTTTCCGGCGAAGATCAATCGCTGCTGGTCTGGAGGGATTCCTTCCTTGTCCTGGATTTTAGCCTTGACGTTGTCGATGGTGTCAGAACTCTCGACCTCGAGAGTGATGGTTTTGCCGGTAAGAGTCTTAACGAAGATCTGCATCTGTTAAGAATCATAAAAAAGGGATATCAGTTGGTTAATCACATTGATATTGAATTTCATACAGAAACAGAATCATCAACAAACTGAATCGCAAGATCTAAACAAAACGCTGTTTGAATCGGGATAAAACACCCCAATCGTAACAGTTGAATCGATTTAGACGTTAATTTGTAAAATTGAAAGTCGCCTATGGATTATAAGAGAATTTCAAACAAAAAGAGAACCTTAATTAATTAGATAGCCAGATCTGTATAACAAACTGTTCAAAATCAAGATAAAACACCTCAATCGTTGTGTAAAAATATTTCAGATCTGACCAGATTTATAACCGTATTAAAAGCATTACAACAGAATTTCATAGAAAATCATTACCAACGTATGCGATCGGAAACAAACAGAAGTTCAAATTCAAGGTTTTTTATAGCGTTATTCGCTGTGTGATCATTAGATCTATCTAATCAGATGTCAAATTAAAAACCTTGAAGCAGCCTAGTAGCCTACCGATCAAAATTAATTCTATATCTATTTAAGAACACCACAAGATCAACAGATATGATAAATAGAGATCGAAAACAAAAACAAACTGGAGAATCTGAAAGAAATTACCTTGAGAGAAATTGAAGAAGATATGAGAATTGCTTGTAGATGAATGAATGAAAGAGGGTGTGAATTAGGGGTGAATTTATAGAACAAGAAAGAGGATGGTTCACGGAAAAGAAGGTTAACGTGACGATGCTGTTACACAACCATCAAACAAAAATATGACACGTGTATGGATATAGATCACCGAACACAAAACTTTAGAATAAGAGCCGTTTAAAGATTCCGATATTTAATGGAGTTGCTAATTTCTAGGTTTGGCGTCTTCTTTCGTTTTGGAATTTGAGAATATTATATTTTCATGACTTATCTTGTTTTGATTTTGAAAAATTATTTATGCAACTTGTAAAATGACGTTAGTATGAATGTTAATCTTTAATGATAAATTTTTTGGTCTCTCTGCGTATGTGTTTTTAGTTAAAGTGACATGTATATGATATATAAGCATTAATTATTTAATTAAATTCATATTTTATTTAGTTGTAGTAATTTTAACTAAAATTAGTTTTTTTGTATTAAATAAAAATGATAGAATTAAACTTTATTTAATGTAAATTATGTTTAATAATGGTTAAGGCTTGGATAAAAATTAATAACACATCTTTAATGATTATCATATAATCATTTTAACATTCAAAAATTCATTATTAATACTCATAACAGGCTCCACTACGCATAATCTAAAAAATTAATAGGATTTTGTCACGTGTCATCTTCTACTTAATTATTTATCGATTTAATGATTAAATATTTTCCTTATATTGTATAATTTATTTTTTGACAACGTAATCACATTAATACGTTCTTAATATATTGCAAAAGAAATTATAAAACTTTCAAAATCTATATATACATATCATTCACTTTTATATTGTACTTAAGAACATCGTATCATCTATTTTATTTATTCACTGCTAAAATACGGTATATATTCCTTTTCAAATTGGTTATGCGGTTATAACTTGTTCTATTTTTCAAAAGACATTTGCTATATAATCGACACAATTAATAATGTAATTTACAAATTAATTTTTCAAACGTCTTTTGTTATACAAATGCTATGATTAGGTATGATTGGTTTTGGTATTTTTTTTATTTCATGTTTTTAACATTTATTCAACACAGCCAAATTACATATAATAACTTTAATGGATATAGCTATGCTTACCAATCTTGATGTAAATATAAAAAACCATACAATTAAGATTCACATAGTAAAATTATGGATGAAACATGATAAGTAAATTGTTATACCCATGATATTCGATGGCTAATTTAAGGATATACGATGACTCATTGAAAGATCCTGGTTACTAATATCTTTTCCTTATACTTATTCTAATATGTGTTAGTATATTTTGATATGTTT
>WOUH02000001.1:9473784-9491121 GCA_009936405.2 Stevia rebaudiana
ATTTTGATAAACACTTTTCCTCACTTAACTAATTTGGAATAACTAAAATTGACACTTGTTAATTTTTTACCAAAACATAAACCATAGAAGAAACGTATGATTTAATAATATATTCATGGACGAAGAGGTATTTAGAGACATGTAAATTGTACCTTTAAATTTTCTTTTCAACAACTATTAAAAACTTAATTTATTTTTATATTTTAGATTGTTGAAGTTATTAATTACATGAGAAACTTATAATCATGGTTGTAAAAATTTCGATTACCCAACGATTAATAGCCGTTTAATCACTAATCCTCCCTCACCGATTAATGACCGATTATCATTAATCAGTCCCGTTGGTCAAAATAAATGCTATTCAACATCGTGAATTTGGTTAAAACTTAACCAAATGTGGTCACAAATGAACAAAACTAGTTACAATTACATAATTTGACTTATTTATATGAACTTTGAAATATTATATTCATATTAGTATGAGTATATATAAAGTTTTTAAAAAATAAATATAAGACTTCCAATCCAATTAATCCCGCTTAATCTCTAGTCCCCACCTCACCCTCGATTAGCGCCTGACGATTTCTACGACACTACTTGCAATCACATAGACAAAGATTGTGATAAAACTTTTGAAGTAAATTGATAAAACTAGAAGGTTCTAAAGGTAAGGGTGGTTCCACTCGGGTATCTTTGAGTAAAATAGGTGCACCGTCACCGGTCTATCGGGCATGCTCCATGAAAAGGGGCTCGGGTATTACTACCCACACAAAGAATCCATCAATTTGAGGTAAGTAGCCATTTGAGGAGGTATCAGTTGGAGAACTAGTTATTGGCTAGTTTAAAAAAAAAACACTTTATCTATTTAAACAATCGTTCTTGTGCATATAATTTACACTAACTAAAACACTCTTTTCTTATGTATTTTACTTGCGTTAGATCAAATAGGAAAACTTCTTATTTTATGAAGGGTAAGAAGGATTTTAAAATTACCATTAACGACTCAAATGAACTTCGATTAAACTCATTTCAGCGGCGTTAAAACCGTCTTGTCGAACTCTACGATCTTATATTTTACGGTTTAGCTTTTAGGGTTTAACTTTTGGGTTTAGCTTTTAGGGTTTAGCTTTAGGGTTTAGCTTTTTGGGTTTAGCTTTAAGGTTTAGCTTTTAATGTTTAGCTTTAAGGTTTAGCTTTTAGGGTGTAGCTTTAAGGTTTAGCTTTTAAGGTGTAGCTTTTACATTTAGCTTTATGGTTTAGATTTTTGGGTTTAGCTTTATGGTTTAGCTTTTGAGGGTTTAGCGAAGGCTTTGAGGTTTAGCTTTTAGGCTTTAACTTTGGTGTTTACTTTTAGGGTTTAGCTTTAGCTTTTAGGGTTTTGGTTTAGGTTTAGGGTTTAGAATTTATCTTTTCAGCTCATTGTGTCTTATTGCTCACTATTGTGTATTATCGCTCGTCAATGTTTTTGATGGTTTAACTTTAGGGTTTACCTTTAAGGTTTAAGATTTAAGGTTTATAATAAAGGATTTGACAAACCGGATTCAACGTCGCTAAAATGAGTTTAAACGGAGTTCATTTGAGCATTTTTGAAGTTTTTAAAATCATTCATACCCTTCTTACAATAAGACCCCTTTTTAGTATAACCTTACCTAATTTTACTTATCTAAAAAAAAATCTTTAAGCTTCTCAGAATTCATTTTTATGTCGCTAAATAGCAATGCCTTTGCCATTTGATCCGGCTTAAGTAATCATTCCACATGTGTATTTATCCTTTGGCTTTGTAATGGGGTTGTTTGTTAGTTCCCGCTAGCCTTATATGAATGTTTCATTATTGTCGTTAGAAAAAAGTAATTTATTCATCTTTGGATTTAGGCAAATATTAATTTTAGTTTTAGAAATTAATTTATTCTTACTATTATTTAGATTAATTGTTAAATTATCAAATCAGATAAATTATCTACTTCTAATATGATACTAGCTCACTTGGTAGAGGTTCTTACCTCTTAGATAAGAGGTCTTGGGTTAAATCCTAAATAAATAAGAGAATTAATGATGTATTTTAAGAGTATGAGTTAGAATAAGGTAATTTTTCGTTTAAATGAAAGATAAATTATTTGTGTACGCCTGATTCAGTCGGTTTTTTACCAAGAAAAACTTATCAAAAAAACGGTATAATCAATGAAAAACAAGAAAGATATAATTTTTTTCAACATTAACTTTTTATTCCATACATTTCCACTAACCTTTTTATTCACGGGAATTTGAACCATCACGACTTTTATAATGGCAAACACAATACTATTACACCATTTGATATTGACAAACAAGTTAGATTATATGACGTTCTAAAAATAATAATAGGAAAAGGTGAGACTACACTTTGGGCTTTTCTTTGGGCCTACTTTGAATAAATTGGTCAACAAGTTAGATTGGTTTAAAAAATGGTCCAATGTCATCTAAAGTTGTCTTGATTCTTCTCCTCTTGTTTTGTTGTTAATTTTTTCTTTACTGGGCTTTTTAAGTAATGATTAAACATATTTCATTGTGTTAAATCACTATGTTCCCTTAACCCAGCCACTAGATTTTAACATATTTTGGAAAAGGATTACGAGACACAATAACAGTTTCTTCAGTGTGGATTCAAGGGATGTGCGTGAGCATAAGGATATTTTCATTTTTCAAGGCAAAGTCCTAGTGAAGGATCACCATTGACTTTATCCTGAGAGAGATTGATAGAGAAGGAAGAGATGATACAATACTTTGAGAACCAATAGGAGACAATACATCTCAAATCGGTTTTTTTAAGAACCGGTTTCAATTCCGGTCAATAACCGGGTAGAGAGGAACCAGTTCCAGTTCGTGTATTTGACCGATTTTGACCGGCCTTTGGTCGGTTTTTTATCGGGTAGAGTGGATCTGGTTCCGGAAAAGCCAGTTCCGAAAAACATGTGTGATTGGTGAGGGATCAAATCGTAGATGATAAGGTAACGGGTTAGCTTGCATTCGATTAATTAGCCTGTTTTTTTAACGGGTCAACTTACATGCTGCATATACTAGTGAAAAACGTTGTGTAAGTATTTATTTGTGCAGCGTTTATTTTAATTTTTTTTAATGTTTTTAGGTGGATAAATCCCAATCGCGAAGCGCGAGGAGAACACCTAGTTATTATATGTAACTTCTTTGAAAATTTCAAGCATTGTAATTTAAGTAGTTTTAGAGGGTTTTTCGTATCTTGTTATGTATATTTCCATGAACATGCATTGATGCCTAAGATTTCTGGTGCTTGCAGATATACCCTGAAGAATATGTTTGTATACATATTTATTCACAGAGGTTATAATAACTTCTAATTTTTTTATTTATTATTCGTACTTTATATATTATTTTAGGTTAATAATTGATCTTTACCAGCCTATGGATCAGCGATGTCTAGGATCAAGCATGCAGTAGTACGAGCATCTACAGCAGTTTACGGATTCAGCCATTAAAATATGATAGGATTCAAAAAAATATATATATATTATTATTGAGTTCCAATTTTTAACATCCAATCCATTTTCATATATATGCCACCACCAATATATTTTAACGTTTGTAAAGTTTTATATAAAACTTTAACTGTTTCGTAATATTAATATTTTATTTTTCCTTTTTAACGTTGTTATAAGTTTAACAATATATAATAAAGGAGTAACTTTTTACAAATGTAATCAACTTTTAGATTTGTTCCAATTAAGTCACTCATACTTTTTTTTTGTTCCAATTAGGTCACTCATACTATTTTTTGTTTCAATCTAACTATTTTGATTAAAAAATATTAATCTACAGTAGCGCATGATAATAAACTAGCATTCAACAATATCGACACACGTTACAACTATAAAACAGGCAAAATAAATTACAAAATATAAATATAACATGCGTGTTTTTCTATATATCACAGAAGTACCAATCAAATACAACATACAAACTAAGGTACATCATGGGGAGGGGAATATTTTCGTGGCGGTGGAAGTGGAGGAAGCGCGACACTGGTCTCAGCCGACCGCTTAACCTCCACCTAGACCTGCCATGCCACCAGATCCTCTAAACGGTCCACTCGATGAACCAGTTGGTCAGTCGTTGGGACAATCTGTTCCCGTGTCTAAGATATCTGCTATTGGGTTAAAGTCTCATCACTCAATAAACGTGTCAAGGCTGTTGTGGTGGCTCATGTGGCCATGGTGGCTGTTGCTGCTCCGACGACCATGTAATATCCCGCCGCATGCTGAATTGTATGACGCCATCAAACCAGGATATAATGTGCATGCTGTCCGATGTGCAGGAATCTAAGCGATCGGTTGACCACCTTCAAACCAATAGGCTCCATCTCAATCAAACAATGGACACGAGCAAGCCAAGTTATGTATGCCCCGCCGAAGATCCGCCCTCTCTCGAATGATGCTAACCCGCTTCCTAGACCCTATAAAAGGCTGGTAACCAATCGTCATTCAAAACTATCTAAGTGGAGCATCGTCGGCTCTTTAGTCCTCGTCGTATAGATCGGGTTCTCGAGCTCATCCTCTTTGTACAAGTCCGTCAAAACTGTGAACGCAAGCATCGACATCGCGTGATGTTGTCCATCCGTCGATAAGAAACCTTTGGGGAGGCGACTGCTGACGCAGCTCCAGGGCCAACGGGCAACGCATGTCCCACTGCGGATGATATGTAAACATCGATAAGAACTTGAAGCATATCAGTCGATAAAACGGGTCAAGCGCTAAGTCAAACAACATCAACCACATGCTGTCATCAGTGATGATATCAACCATCCACGAGCTACATGAGCAAGCCGTAATCAATAGCGTTCTTGCGGCTAACCCCCTTCCCTAACAAATGGGCGCAGCTAATGCGTGTGACCGTTCCCTTACATCAACTAGTAAAACAAATGATATTTAATAATAATTTGCAAACATCAAGTAGTAAAAATAGGGCATATTAACGACATGTGTTTTCATATTTTGCTATCTCACAAGCATATGGCAAACCACAACTTGTCCATAGTTGGTGGTTATGTTTCGGCATAGTCGGGATCCTTTCTTCCCCCCTCACTAAAATATAAAGAGCTTTATAGGAAACCTTTTCTCTTATATAATCCAACATTAGTATTATGTGGCGACACATTGTTTTGATTAAGCTTGTTTCAAAGGGATATCATGTTTGTCTCCTATTTTTTTTTATACAATGTATACATAAGTGTAAACTCTCTGCTTGTTATCATGACAAGTGGCTCCATACACCTTTTCAACATGTTTCAAACTAGGAAATATTCACCGGCGCGTTGCGCCGGAATTATTTACCACGCCAGGAATCCCATGTACGTTGCGCATTGTGATGGGAACTAAATCGCAGGCGTGTTGGGCCGGGATTATCTACCACCCCGGGAATCCCATGTTGCGCATTGTGATAGGAACTAATTCGCAGGTGCGTTGCGCCGGAATTATTTACCACGCCGGAAATACCATGTTGCGCGTTGTGATGGGAATTCCAACACGATACAAATACTACAACACATATACAAAATTATGTCACAACACCCACCACTCCAATGTAAAACCGTAAAGTGTACATGGTTGTAAAAACGACCAACACATATGTAATGATAAAAATAACGTTTATAAAAGGAAAACTCGAAACCAAAACGATTAAGAAAACTGAAAAGGTGAAATTAAACTAATAAATAAAAGCAAAAGAAAATTTTTGCAAAGTACAGAGAATTCAAATAAGAAAAGATAGTAGCTAGTAAAAAAACTTACCAAGAAAAAAATAACATAGGTAAGAAAAATATAAAGTAGCTAAAACTTGGGAATTGCCGTTGGCTCCACCTCCAATTTAGCCACCGAGCTGATTATATAATTTTTTATTTTACCAATGCAAAGAAATAGATATTCATATTATTATGTTCGGTTACATTAAAAAAGTTAAGTGGCAGCCACATGAGAGCTCTGATTGGTCATAAGATTACTGTAGCTAAGGGGTTGTACTTTGATATATAGTATAATGGATATGAGGTTTGCCTAAATCAAAATGCTTCAACTTTGAGTCGGGGTGTTTCCCAGTTCTGGGTTTCCTCTTAGGCCGATGACCTAGTCACCACATCTACCAGACTACGATATTCGGGCGTGGGGGTTACTCCGGATGCTAGAAATTGGTAGTAAGAATTAACTGATCTTTTTCTTCGTAAAATTTAAATAATTGCGTGAAAAAGTTGGTTGCATGTGATTGACATAAATGTCACTTTGACATGAAAAAACGAAAGAAGATCAATTTGCTTTTGATGAGAAGTAGTTATTGTTAACATAACTGTTATTAATGACGTACAACTATAATTTTGTCAAATGGTTAAAGTCAGTGCAAGCGTTACGAACCGGTGTATATGGTTTAAGATGCCATACCTTCAAAAATGACACACCGTTAAATTTTACCTCTAATTGTTCCATAAGCACCTAGCTCACATTATACCAAGATTGACGGTCTAACAGATTTAAGTTGCCATATATACGGACTACGGTTTATGCTCACCTTACACTTAGTGTGTGTAACTTGATATTAGTTGCCAATCTTGTTTATATATTAACTATGTTCTTTGCTTTTACTTATAAATCCATTATATATTTTAGAACATATTAATTACATATCATAAATGTTGGATATTTTAGTGTAATTAGAGATTATGTGTTACATTCAAATAAGAGTACACGCTTCTTCGAATGTCATCGGGACTAACGGAGGTTCAGGGGCAGCGCCACCGAGATTGTGGGGTCCAAAGGGCGGCAGCCCCTGGCTGGGAAAGTATTTCGGTCAGAAAATGCATTAACTAAACTTGAAGGACTAAATGTGTAAATTGTTCAAAAACTGCCCTTACAGTTATCTGAATTCGTTTTTGTTTGAGATCATCGACAGAAACGGTTTTTTTGAAGTTTTTCTCTCTGGGATTTGGAGAATTTCACACAACCAAAATTCATACAAATTCTTGATTTCGAATTCTGATTTTATTCTATCAAATCATTGGTATACACTTCAATTTATTTGATCTGAAAGTAATTTTACACGACTTCAGATTTATCTAATTTAAATTTCCTTAACAATAAATGAACAAACTGGATCATATACGATTCCTCGTGATCAGTGAGATACATATATGTAATTGTCCATGTAGGTTAACACTTCAAAAGATTTTATTTAGGATATTCGAGATATATAAAATTTCATGATATACTGATCAGTACGTTACTGGAAACACAAAAATATCAACTAACTTATTTTGAAATTACAGTTATACACTCATTTGTCTTTACTCTTAAATCCACATTAGAGATTTCAATGGTACACAAAAATGAAACACATCTCAATTAACCTTTTGCACAACTATTACCAAATAGGTAGGAAAATTATGAATATATGTAGACATGTAGTTACACCATCCATTGAATCGTGCAGTGGGGTTAAGTGTTTAGCCTTCACACCGCACATGATCATGCCACTATCTAAAAATCTTTTGTTTGCTTAAATTATAAGTACCATTATTAAATGAAAGTTGTGCACATGGTAATCTTGGTCCACGTGAATAACTTCATAATTAATGGATAACTTTTTTTCTTTTATAATATATCTATGTTCCACTTTATTATAAAATTCAAATTTAACTATCATATACGTTATTAAAAGTTTTATATATATACTTGATAAAAACTCAAAACATTTTTATTTAGTTACAATGACGATCTTAATTGTGCATAGTATTATTTTACTGGCAGAGGAAATGTTTTTTCTTATGCTCTGGTGAAAATTTTCATATTGTAATAGTATATGATTAGATATAAAGTTGGAAACATAGAGGTAAATGTGAGTTTATAGAATGAGATATTTGGTGTAATTTCTTTTTTAATATCTTGTAACATGATTTTGTCTAGCTTCTTGCTAGTTTTTTAATAAATATGTTTGGTTGTTTAAAAAGAGTATATATGCATATAAAGAGGGAGAAAGAGATGGAGAGATATTTCAAAATGTAATAGGAAAAGTGAATACTTAAAAAAATGCTAATTCAAGATCAAAGTTGCCACAAATATGGCAAATGAAAACTCAACTGAAATTACAAGCAATTAAAGTTTAGCCTCATAAATTCAACTATTCTTTTTCAAAACTTCATAAGTTTAACTTTAACCCATGAAGACTTGGATTAAAAAATGAAAATGTTATAAAAAACTAGAAAAACCCAGTTGACTAAATTATCTAAATTAGATCAGCTGCCTATAATCCGGTCCAACATGTTGATGGATTAAGTACTCGTCTCCTCTAGATACATCAAACATCATATTTTGATGATGGAAGAATGGTTTTTCGTGTGCACTTTGCGTCTCTTTTTGTCTTCTTAGCTCAAGTACCTTACGATGCGAGTTCGAGTGTTTTGCAAGAACAAATGTAGGGCTTGCAGCTGGTCGATACTCAGGGACCAATCGACCAGACTTGTAGCGAACCCCACAAGCGTTGCAAAGCGTTTTTGGACCTAATGGTCCAGTACGCCACTGAGGGGTCTTATCAATGGCACAATGGAGACACCTCCGTCCTTCTCCATTGTGTGATTCATTTTCATAAACTTCTTTTTTCTTTGGGGGAGCTTTCACTGTTTTCTTACCGATTAAACTCGATGCAATATCCGACTCTGACTCCGATGACATAACCGAGGCGGAACCCATGGAGGGTTCAGAGAGAACAATGAGTCGGGAAGTCCAATTGCGTGGTGCGGCACGAGAACGCTTGGTGCGGGCCTTACCGGGGACCGTAATGTCTGTTATAAACATCGAGTCATCATTGGTTTGGTTATCAATGTCATGATGGAATTGTTGAGTCTCAGGTGCATCCACGGGTCGAGATTTGGCTCCAGATAGCAATCGAAGTTTCTCCATGTCTTCCGATGAAAATGATTCATCCACAAAATTTGATAGCCATTCTAGCTCAGCCATATCATCATACTATGAAAACAATACAAATGGAGTTTAGATTTTCGATATAAATATCAACAATTTAACTATAAACAAATAGTTATCTATAAACTATAAACAGATGTTCATAATTTAGTACCGCTAACCGTTTTTTATTTATTAACTAATTTAGAGTGGGGGAGTCATTTCAATGTTCTCACACTTTTCTTTCTCACCTTCAGAACTACACTATTTCAATGATCTTTACTTTCCATAAATGATTACAATTATCTCTAAAAACATTTACATTTGTTTCTTCTTCTCTATCTTTATAATTAACTAAAAATTAGTACTTTTTTATCTTATTTTCAACAGAATAATACTTTTTAATATCTTTACCATTATCTTTTTACTATTTTACACTCACAATCACTCTCCTCTTTAATTTAATAACACTTTTTTAAAGTTACTATTTTTTCTCTTTTTTATTCAATTTAAATAATCAATACAGTATTCTTAACACATAGAGAATCTATCAGTTTTATATATCCTTCTAACCATAACCACTTTCAACCAATCTATTATACCGACAACTCACCACGAAATTTTTAGAAAACTAAATTCAAATGCTCTAACTTCTCCTACATACAGGGAACATTATGCAAAAAAAAGGTTGTTCATAAGATCTCCGCAAATTATCCTTCCATTTCCCTTTCGACAACACATGAGTTTGTTGTCCCGTGTAGGAAAATATATTGACACCTCACCCTTCTCTTCCCATCTAACTTCACCCCACTCTAATATTAATTTAATTAGACTATGGGTTATATTCAGGTGCGGGTGAGAGAGTGTCACGTAGACGTCATGTAAAATAGCGAGGGTGAGACAAAAAGTGTGGAAGCGCAACTGAAAGTGAGGTCATCTCCAATTGTGGCATCCGATGGCAAAACCATGCGAACAAACCAAAAGCAAGGCACAGTTGGAGATGTCGCTTGCTTCCAAATGTCCACTTTCCCATCTACAATTCGGGATGCATCCGGATGGGTATATGTGGTCCCAACCTTTCACATCTCTCTCACACACACATATATAATATAAAAAATAGTATTTGTGAAAGGATGAGTTGTGGGAGTAAAAGAAGGGTTTTCAAATTATGTGTGAAAATCTGACATGACACCTGACCTATCATATCCTGTTTAATTAGGATTCGTTTCCAACCATTGTACATTGAATGAGTGAGAGTGCGTAAAAAACAAACGATTAATGTTGTATTATTTATCTGGGTGCAAAAAAAAAATCACACATGACTAAGTCATGAAAACACTTGCCACACTCGCTCTCACAGACACGCATGCAGTGTTTGGGAATTATGGTGCCTAGGTGACATGACTTACGCTCTTGGAAAAACTCTTAACACTAAACCTTGTGGTGATAAAAAAAATGAATTTTTTTTTTAAAATGGGTTTTTTTGAGATAGATTGATGGTTTTTTGGTAATATTTGAATTTCATTTGATTTTTGTGAGCTCCGTAAATGGCATTTACAGAGCATGCAGACGTGGCACATTCTGGTCTAAAGCCATGTGAGATTCCAAGGAAAAAGTAAGTTCCGTAAATGTCATTTACGGAGCATGCTAACGTGGCTGTTTCTGGTACAAGTTAAGTGGGTTTTACAAGTGAAAAGTAAGCTCCGTAAATGAGCATGTGGACTACTTTAACCTCCGCAAATGCTATTTACGGAGCTCTAAAAAATCAATTAAAATTCGAACATTACCCAAAAACCATCAATCCATCTCAAAAAAACCCATTTTAAAAAACATTCATAAAAAACCCAAGTACTTTTACTCAAATTTAGAAAACTAGAACGATTTTTATTAAAGTTAATTGACCCAATAAAATTAAGATATAATCTTGTTTAATTTATATCAAAGTTATTAATAAGGTCAGAAAAATACGATGAGTACAACCCTCTTATCTCAAATTGATACTGATGCTACTCCTGCATACATATCAACCTCCAAAAAGCTAGAAATTTTTTTGTATACGGTATAGAATAGTATAGTATACTGTTAAAAAAAAGCTATAAAATTAATTTAAATAATATTGTTACAAATAATTATATTTTACAAGCTTAAAAAGTATTTAAATATTTTATTATAGTGAAATAATATATAATCAAAAAAAAATGCATGGGATTAAATTATTAATGCATTTCAGTAGCAGGAGACATTCGAAACAATGAATTACCGGGACACAAAGGTCATGAGAGAATTGAGTCATGTCGGTGAGGCTCCGGCGACCACCGTCCCCGGAGGAATTGCAGCTGTCAACGGTGGTGGTGATGACAGACGAGTCAGTGGAGGTTCCGGCATTAGCCATATCTCCGACAATATCATACGCGTCATCGGCAGGCGCGGTGTCGTCGATGGGAAGATTGAGAAGGTCGTCGATGATGAAATGGTCGGTTTTGACGTCGGAATGTCGTTTTTCCGGCGAGAACTGTTGGGTATTAGCATGGAAGAATTGAGGAGTTTCCATTTGTGTGGAATTGAATTGCTGTAAATGGTAACGTAGAAAAAGGGTGTGTTAGAGAGAGAGTAGAGAGAGAAAGTGTGTGGAGGAGGAGAGAGTTGAGGAGTGAAGAGAGGTGAAACGAGAGAGTTTATTGCGTTTGAAGTGGGATGGTGACACCTAAAAACATGCAACTTTTATTATAATAATATTTTATTATTTTTTATATTTACTGAACTTAGTCCATTGATACGTTTGAACAAAAATAGAATATGCTTTGTATGAGGATTTATTTTTGGTAATTTGGAGTTCGATTTTCTTGACTAATTCAATGATATTTAAATCCATCAATGCATGCTTCCTTAACAATGCAACTTAATATGAAAACAATGATGCTTTACAAAACGAATTAAACGGATTAGGTTTGTTTGCTATAATAACGAGCATGAACAAGTCCTTTGATAAATGGTTTTGGTTTTGTTGACATGATCAACTTGTTTTTTAATTTTTCAGTTCGTTTAAAGTTACAGTTACAAATAAACTAGATGTCACATTCTTTTAACAATTGCGTAGTATTACAAGCGGCCGTAATCATCAGAAAACATAACAAACATGATAAAACATAAATGGACTAGCGTTCTTGGGGAGTTGGGGTGGTAGATGATAATGAACAGCCGATTCACCTTGACATGTTTTGGATCATAGATTTGTATCATTTTTTTATATATATCTTAAAATAGTTAAGTTCTTGTTAATTGATCGAATACTTGTATCACTAAGGCTAGAAATTTTTTTTTAGTTGTAACGAGTAACCTATTTAACACGTATGTACATGTTTACATTGTTGCAAAGTGACCAACTAACTCGGTCATAGACAAAGTTTAACTAAGCAGATCGAATAACCAAAAAACATGAGAGATAATTAATAATACATACACACACATATCAAGTGATACAAGAAAAGTGCCACGCGGTGATGAAGTGGGAAATACAACACACTAGCAAAGACACTATCAAAACGCTATCGTTACTCAGTGTGATTAGATGGTTGTCATCGTACTGTAACGCACAAGAACCTCCGCGTACCTAAGCCTATGTGGTGATGGATCGGTGATTTAGTAAAGCGGCAGTCGGCCGAGGCGATTAACGAACCAATTAACTAAGAAAACGGATAATATATTACATTGTAAAAATATTATATGCGTCTCTAAGTCTTTAGCACAAAATTATATATTACTAAAACTCTTCATTGAAATTCCCTAACGGTTTCTTAAATTTCACATCTTATGGGTTGCGTGAGATTGCATATGATGATAGATTGTATGAAATTTGTATCCATTTGACTACAAAATCTTTCCTTGATAATGCACATTTGGATATCTGAACAATCTTTTTCCATTTTATAATGTAAAGGTGACGGTAAAAAATGTAATTACAATTTTATGAAATCACATTTTATATTTAACTTGCTTCGATGATAAAGAAAATAATATATCAAGAAAACATGCTTTTTTGGACGGCATCAAAAAAACATATAATATTACAGCATTAGGCTATGTGTACGGGGTGAGAGTAAGGGTGATGGACTGTCACACAAACAACCGAGTATGAAAGAATCTATGAGACTGAGTGTTTGAAACATAAAAGTAGAGTAAATTGCCGAGATAGTTCATGCGGTTTGTTGGTATTTCATTCTTGTTCTTTAAGTTTCATTAATTACCTATATAGTTCAAACTTTTAACCATTTGTAACACATTTAGTTCCTAGCTAGTGACTATATGTGCTACAAAAAGTTTAGCCAAACATAGAAAAAGTTTGTTCAATGCAGGTTAATTGTAACACATATGGTTTCTAAGGTCTATATGTGTTACAAATGATTAAAAGTTAGGGACCATAGAAGTAATTAATAAAACTTAAGGACCGAGAGTAAAATACCAGCAAACCACAAGAACTATCTCGACAATTAACTCTAAAAAGTATCATAATTTTATCAGTTAAAAAATGAAAGTAAATAAAAAAGATTTGTAGTCATCATGCGATAGATGACCATCATCACATGAAACCCATCATGCTCTTCATCACTTGAGGTGGCTTGAGGTGCTAGTGTTTGAAACGTGAGATCCCTATGTGATATCCCTCGTAATTCATGCTCACACATCAGTGCATCACTGTTAAAACAAGTTTCTTACAAACTCATACCAATACCACGTGGCATTATTCTTTTACATAATATAATAGTGGGGCCAAAGGTGAATGGAACGATCCCAAGGAGTGATACCGAATGATTCTTGTACTACTCACTTCCTCATCGGTAACCGTCCTTATACTCTCAAACCTATAACGTCATAAAAAATATACAAAAACAAATTAAGCTTTTACTTTATACAAGTAAAAAAATGCATTTAATTAATAAACCAATAATTAAACAAAGAACCCAAAACTCTAATAATTCACAAGCTTATAGAAATCAACATCCTTAATCTTTTATTAATATTTGGATTTTTGATAATGTAAACTCAGTAGTAGTAGTATCATGTGTGATGTGTTGTGTTAGTGAGTTGACAAATCTAAGTATCTAACGCAATCCGTGTATTATATTAATGTAAAAGCACAACGTTAACATGAACACAATTAAAGTAATGCAAGCCTAGCATTCTCTATGGTATCTAAGTGAGTTAAACGGATTCCAAATTTGTATATATGAAGTAACAAAATTGTAGTATAGCTAACTAATTAAACGTATATAATAATATGTTCTTATAAACAATCCATATTTTACTTTTTGTTGTTAATATCTCAAACATGTTGACATATCAACGGCTATGTTAATTATTAAACGATGCGAAAAGTGGGACACAAGATAATCCGTTTAGTTAACCTATTCAATAGGGTTAACTCGAATCCACCTTAAAGATGTTAGGATTTAACCAAACGTCGATTTGGTTTAAAGATAACCCATGACTTTTTTTCTAAAAAATCGTAGATTATAGTCCCCTTTAGAAAACAATTGCTTCAAGTTGAGTCTAAGTCTATTCCTAGTTATGGGTTTCATCTTGAAGAGATGGACCAATTTACTACTATGTTTTATTTTCCTGTATGAAGTTTTATTTAATTTTATTAGTAGGGTGATCCTAACTATACAAGTTTTTCTTGTAAATTAAAAATAAAAAACGTTACGGTAGTATGACCCATAACCTAGGAATTGTCACCCCAAATTAAAAGCTTTAAACAATATTACATTTTTCAAACAGCACGTGATACTGGATTGAGGGGCGTGTCAGCTGAGCATGTGAGGGCTTCAAAAGCCAATAAGGCGGTGGGTCAATGACACGTGGTGTTCTTTTATTGGGTAAGCGGACGTGCTTCGTTTTTAAACAATTTTAAGAAATTAAATTGTTTGCATTTGCATATGCAAATTTTATCTCTAGTAGTTTGTTAATTAAGTTTTTCTTTTCTTGAACGTGAGAGCACGTCTTGCTACAGTCACGTGATTTGGGGTGGTATGCACGTGCCTTACTCACGTGGTAGTTGGCGACGACGCGACTGAAGGCTGAGATACTTTGTTTTGTATAAAATGGAATACCCTCTTTATGCATACGAAAGTAGTGAAGTAAAGAGTTTCTAACAACTTTTTACATTGTAAATGATACCACACAAGATCGCTATAACCTTAAATAGCTTCTAATATTTTATAACTTTTTTAAAATATGTTTATTTATATTTATAAAGACAAGATGAGAGGTGTTTACTCTACGCGATTAGCACATCAGATAAAAAAATCTTGGTATTGTTGGAAATTTAGTAGTAGAATGAACCAAATTGGGTCCAAAATAGTACGATGAATGATATATTAATCATCAAAGGTGTGTAGTTAAATTTAAATAAACAAAAGTGTGTGGTTAAAATTAAATAATGTGTTTATGAACTTGTCTCACATGAGTACATTGGTGTAATGATTAAACTTTTGATTGTTAATAAGTGAGACTAATTATAAGATTGTATTCCAATATAAAAGATACATCCAGGTGGTAGCCTGGATGGTGCTGGGCACCCAACACTTGCTCGCGTTAATTGGGCTCGGTGTGGGGGTGTAATATGACGTTTTGATGGAGCACACATTAACTGATAAGTTTCAAATGAATTGCAATTACGGGTGCTAGGACACCTTCGACTGTACTATTGCTCCGATATTTGAAAGACAAACGAGTTTGATCACTTGGATGGTCTAAAATATGTTTGAAGGGACCTTTGTTGAATAGAAATCCTTAACCATTACACAACTTTTCTTTTCTGGAATTTTGTTATTATCCCAATTTGTAATTTGTTTACAATTATATTTTTCATATTCATTATGTATTCTAATTCGTATATGCAAGTAATAAAAGTGTTTATTTTATTGTGAACGACTTTCCTACATGTATTTTTCCCTAATTAGAAATGATAAAATACCAAATCAAAATTTATTCTTGGGTCCTCAGAGGGACATCATAGTGATAAAGTCATGTACACTTCAACCAAAGGTTGGGCGTTTGTGTGTATGAATGGTCTAAGTTGGAAATTTGTGGCCATTTGCAGGAGAAAATGGCCTCGACCAATTTACCCCTATGGGTGTGTATGTCTGTAATGTGCAATCATTTATACATATTTTTTATATACATTCATCCTCATTTTCTGGTACTTTTGTGGATTTATCATCATAACAGTGACTTAATCGCTTCTTTATGAAATTGAAGGTAAGTTGGCAATATAGACAAAACGGAGTGAAGAAGATAAGAAAATGCAGAAAGGGAAGTAAACTACCTTGAAAATCTTCACAAAGGCACAACTAAACCTAGGAGTCGAGTTAAACGATTCGTAATAGTAATTAGTAAAACTAAGTTTCTTGACAAGACAAATGTGAAAGCTGAAAGCACAAAGAAAGTTGATAGTTTATATTAAAGTAATCTGGTGTGCGTTTATGTTTCTTTAGCTTTTTTTACTATGTTTATCTTTCGTTGATAGGAATGTTCATTAGTACTACTTGCGTTGTTAGTCTTGTGAGTGTTATGTTGTTAGTGGTGTTGTAGATTCCAATTCTGTAATGATTCTCTTAAGACTTGTATATTATGGTATGATCCTTGAGTGATATGATAAAACTGATTTTGGTTAAAGTCATACATATCTCAAAATATTTTTAGGAGTTGCGGGGCAACTTGTTGCCCGTTTACCCGCTACGTTATTGTAATTGGGAAAGTGGGTTTTAACAATTCAATGATACAACAATTAAATTAAAAAAAAAAATCAAAATTTTACTATTCATAGTTATGTATAATTGTGTATATTGGAAACTAAACTGACCTTGCGCTGGGATGCGGTTCATGTGTGTAGGATAGCCAATGAAATGACGTGTCTTAAACTAAAATAAAACGTCTCTGTAATTTAACTTGGTCCGAATGGTGCTCTAAGAGATCACGGAGTGGGGCTCGGTGGGGCTCGAGGAAACTGACGTGGCATCCGGGGAAAAGTGGGAACACCACCCCCCACTTTTGGGGTGGGGAAAAGTGTGTATTTCTCATCGAAAGTTACGCGCAAAACGATTCAACGTTCCGAACGCTCAAAATCCCGACACCTCCTTTGGAAGTGAAACCAATGGGGTTAGATGCGTAACGGAAAATAATGAACATTGGCGAAAACCGCGCTCAAAACGGATTCTTAACGAAGCGGGAAACGCAAGAACCGTTAACCGTTCGAACTAATCGGTCCACGAAACGGCACACTAGGCCACGTGTATGACGCCCCAAACTCCATGGGCTCGCCACGTTATCGGATTTACACAAAGCACAAAGGTTTAATAGAAATAACACAGCAGCGGAAATAAAACTCAAACAT
>WOUH02000001.1:9491221-9507463 GCA_009936405.2 Stevia rebaudiana
TCAATTAACAAATAATGATCTTATAAATAGAAAGGTTTAAGGTTTAGAGATGTGGACCATATGTGTTGTCTGTATTGTGCCTGTCAACACATCAACATATTATATGGATTTGAACTTTATTCAAATTATCAGCAAATCAATTAAATCTGTATAAAGCTGAGAAAACAGAAGTAAAGAGAGAGTTAGAACTTTGCCATCATTAAATGGACTTAATGAACCTGAAGCTTGCCGAAGAGTTGGTTAATTGTGGGCAGGGCACCATCTCATAAAGGAAACCTAACAACAAGTTGAACCCAAAACCATCAAAGAAGCACTGAAAGATAACAGTTGGGTAGAAGCAATGCAGGAAGATTTGCAACAATTTAGAAAACAAGAAGTTTGGTCTCTTCTTGACTTGTCAGATAATCAAGTACCCATTGGCACAAAATGGCTATTTAGAAATAAAAAGGATGATAGAGGGATTTTCATAAAAAAAACAAAGCAAGACTGGTTGCATAAGATTATACTCAAGAAGAAGGCATTGATTATGAAGAAGTATTTGCACCTGTAGCCAGAGTAGAAGCAATTAGAATATTTTTGGCATATGCAGATGCTTTTAACTTCACTATGTATCAACTGGATGTCAAATCTGCCTTCTTGTATGGAAAGCTTCATGAAGATGTCTATGCTGCACAGCCTCCTGATTTTTAGCACCCTAAACATCCATATAGGGTATACAAACTAGATAAGGCTCTGTATGGTTTACATCAAGCTCTTAGAGCATGGTATGAAACCTTGTCCTCTTATCTTATTGAAAACAATTTTAAGAGGGGGCAAATAGACCAAACTTTTTTTCTGAAGCATGTTGATAGTGAGCTGCTGGTGGTCCAAGTATATGTTGATGACATTATATTTGGATCCATAAACAAAAACTATGTGAGGAATTTCAAGCATTGATGAAAAGATATTTCAAATGAGTGTTATGGGTGAACTCACTTTCTTTCTAGGTCTTCAAGTCACACAATTTCCTAATGGAATTTTCATCAGTCAAACCGAATATGTTCATGATATTCTCAAAAAGTTTGACCTCACTGATTACAAAGGAGCATCTACACCTGCAGATCCAAGAGACAAGTTGCAACCTGATCCAACATGGAAGCCAGTTAATCAAATTTAGTACAGATCAATGATTGGTTCTCTAAT
The DNA here is from genome assembly GCA_009936405.2 of Stevia rebaudiana. NCBI lineage: Eukaryota > Viridiplantae > Streptophyta > Magnoliopsida > Asterales > Asteraceae > Stevia > Stevia rebaudiana. The sequence goes on from WOUH02000001.1 coordinate 9,492,404, forward strand.
GTAGTTGACTGCAAGTAGACCTGATATTATGTATAGTGTGTTCTTTGTGCAAGATACCATGCTGATCCCAAAGAATCCCATGAAATAGCAATCAAAAGAATCTTTAGATATTTAAAAGGAAAACCTATCTTGGATTAATTTATCCAAGGATAAAGATTTCTATTTGACTGGTTACCCAGACAGTGATTTTGGGGGAGATAATTGGGATAGAAAATCAACGTTTGGTGGTTGTCAATTTCTTGGCAATGTAAAAATCAAACCAATGTGTCAATATCAACTGCTGAAACTGAATACATAACGGTTTCACAGTGTTGCTCTCAAGTCCTCTGGATTCAAAACCAGATCCTTGATTTTGGATTTAACTTTCTTAAAACCCAATAAGAATAGATAATAAAGGTGTTTGATATTTACAATATTGATAACAAGAGAGCTTTGTTCAAATATTGGAGAAAGCAAAGTGACGTCGATTATCTTTTCACATAACTTAAACATGCATATTTTGTGATTTTCTTTAAGACTATGTGGTATACCGGGCTGAAGTGGGGTTGGAGTGGGGCTGAAGTGGCATGCCACGTAGGAGAGAGAATAGGTAAAGTGTGTGAGTGGAAAGGTGAAAATGCATGGGGCTTGAGTGGGGCTTGAGTGATGGTTGATTATTCATTTTTTTATAATTTCATTTTATAAAAAAAAGTCACATTATTTAAAAGAAATATCATTATTTAAAATAAAGTAACGAAAAAAAAAGGGTTAAAATAAAAATAAAAAACGTTACATTCTTAAAAAAAAAACATTACATTCTAAAAAAAAACATTACATTGATTATAAAAAAACATTACATTAATTAAAAAAAAACATATCATTAATTAAAAAAAAACTTTACATTTTAATAAAAAACATTGTAATAAGAAAAATAAAGGAACCGAAGGAATACGATCACGATTTAAAGCTGGCCTTCTATGTGCAATTGGTCTCTCGACTTGCTGATTTTAATAAACGGCGCCTTGAACAACAGCTTGTACGAAAAACTCGTCATACTCACTTGAACTGGACCCCAATGGTGGTGGGAATTGCATGATGCTTGGTGGAAAGAATATATTTTTTGTGTATTTTTAAGATTGAAAGAGAGGAGATTTGAATGGGTGAGATTAAACAAGAGTGAAATGTGGTATTTATATAAAAGAAAAAAGTAATTTAAAAAAAAAAAAAAAACCTTCAAACGGTCGTATTGACCGCCCCAACGGTCGGATTTTTGGCTTTGACGCCGTGGCTCCACTCCCGGCGTGACTAATAACACCCACAAAATTACAAAGCGGGGCGGTGTTGGGCGTTTTGGGGGGCGTGAGTGGCGGCAAAAACGCCCCACTCACAAACATACCACATAATCTTATAATCAAGATGATTATCTAAGATGAGAGAGCTTGCCTTTTTGTCAATCAATCGGACCTCCGGTCGTCACCTTCTCTTATTAAGTTCATCACTAGGCTTTTAAGATACTCGTTCACGGATTCATAATTTTTTTCAGTGGGTTCAATATTTTTGGATGATCCAAATTTCATTCTACTGGACATAAAAGTTTTTCGGCCGGTTTGACGGTTCGGGTAATATAAGATTCATTATATAATAACAATGTAATACATTAAGTTAATTAAAAAAAAACATCGTCATTATAAATTAGAAAAACATACAATATAAATACAATAGTTTTTACGAATTAAAAAAGTACATGTACTTTCATCTTTTGAAGGTTTACTACTTAAAAATGATTCATGATTTGATGGTTGTCTTTTTTAAAATTTACAAAACTCATAATACCTAATCATATAATTCAATATTAAAATTAAGAGTGACACAATAATATTAAAGATTGCTACTATACTCAATAATATTCAATTTCAAGATTAAGCCATTTTGCACATGATAATTAGCAAAATTGGTTAACCTAGTTTCTGAATGATTTTAGTAAGATTTTGTATTTGTGACTTGTGGATTGCCTAAACAGTTAAACTTGATGTGCTGATCTAATATGGAATGTTTGTCAATCCTATTTCGCATAAACAATTAATTCGACTATCTCGAATTGAGCTAAAAAGCCAAATGGGATATTCATTTAAATATGAACAAACAATTAAATTTGATGTGCTATAATTTTGAAGAAAACATATCGAATCAATGGCCAAATCAAAGTCAAGAACGAGGGTGAATTAAGGTACCACAGTGGGCTAGTACGACTGGATGGTGGCACGAATGTTGGTGGTGGCCGGTTGCTGCCTTGCTGGCACCAACGGTGGTGTGATTTTGGAGGGGGGCTACTTTGGAATACTAGAACTCGTAAAAAGGATAGGGGCAGGGGAAGTGGAGAAAGGCATAAGACTGTCCGTAGTGGTGATGTAAAGGGGCATGAGAGACGATGTGGCACCACACTCACCACACTTATTAAATCAAGAATATTTTAAAAATAACTGATTGCTAAGATGGAATGAGTGATGGTATGAGAATTTTGCATTTATTCTATTTTTTTTAATTTGAATTTCACTCAGAGGTGTCTTAATCTGGCTGTTAACCGAATAGTCCGACACATAAGCTTAACTCTTTTTCTATTTATGTATTTTTCTTAATAATAGGTTTATTTCAACCTTTATGCGCAGCTCAAACGATGGACTGGTGGATTTAAAGCGAGCACCATCTTTTGGATGTGTTATATCAGATAATTAAGAAAATATAAACGATTTTACTCTTACACTGGTTTTTCTCCTACTCTAAACAAAACAGTTTCAAAATCAAAACCAAGATGATAAAAAACCACTAATCAACTGACAATTAAGTATATTAATTCAATCCTAAGAATCTAACTGTCAACTGGACCTACTCACATATCACAATTAGGCATAAAATCTAAACATTTCTATTAAAAACTAAAATCAGAAGCCTAATTATACCTATCATTTCCCATGAAATGTACCAGACTCAAACAAGGACATTTTCAAAATTTTTCAATTTTTTTGGATTTTTTCAAAAAAAGACTTTAACTATTTACAAAATACTGACTCAAAAATAAAAATAAAAATAAAAATGAAAAATAAATGGAAACTGTAGTTTCCCATCCCCACACTTAAACCTTTTTCGTTCCTGAAAAAGCCCTATACCATGGAATCACAACTAGGCAACTGATTTATAAACAATACATTTCACTTCAAAACAGATAATATGCTAATGTGATTGCAAATATATTTATTCACTTATATCCAACCACTGACAATCAATGGTAATGAGGGTGCAATCAAATTGCTCAATTGCCAGCCAGACAGATTCAATGGTAATGAGGGTGCAATCAAATTGCTCCAATGGATTGAGAAAATGAAGCAAGTTCAAAAGATAAGCAACTGCGCCGAACAGGACAAAACAAAGTTCGCCATCTGTACATTAGGGGGTCAAGCCCTAACATGGTGGAACACTTTGGTTCAGAACCTCGGAATCGACACTGCTTATAGTATCTCATGGGACAACCTTAAAAGAAGGTTAACTGATAAGTATTGTCCCAGAAACGAAATCCAGAAACTTGAGAATGAGTTTTGGAATCACCAGATGATCAGTGATGACATTGCCACTTACAACGAACGCTTTCACAACTACTTCTTACTATGCCCACATATGGTGACCCCGGAATACAAACGCCTTAAGATGTACATCAAGGGTTTACCGAAACAGATTCAGGGCATGGTAACATCTGCTCGAGCGGCAACAATCTCAGAGATGATCGAGGTAGCCAACACACTAAGAGACCAAGCGGTCGCTCAGGGAAAATTCGAATCATCTCATTCTGAACTGTCAGGGTCAAACAAACGTAAATGGGATGACTCTCAGAATAACTCAGTTCCTACTCTCTTAACACCACAGTCATCTTCAGTACAATCCACCACCACTCAGAACAAGAAAGGTAGATACACTAGGAGTCTGCCTAGATGCGACAAGTGCAATTACCACCACACAGGTCTTTGTGAAGAAGTCCTTTGCAAAATGTGTAAACAAATTGGACATAGCTCCAACAATTGCACAAATCCCTTCAACGCTTTTAAGAATGACAGAGTCTGTTACGAATGCGGCGCCACAGGGCATTTCAGGCACAACTACCCGAAGCTAAATATAGAGCATTCATGATCTAAGCCAGGAACTATCCCAACCATGAAACGGGTACGTTTCCTCTCAATATTTAATTCATTTCTATTCTATTTAAACACCAGAACAGATAAAAGTTTCATATCTACCGAGCCTAGTTAACCCTGTTCCATTAAGCATACCGATATACAATTAAGATAGTCAACGAGAAAACTAGTACAGACACTTCAAACTTTTCTCACGAATCGCTCACAACACTTTATCATGCGGATAAACCGTTAATCATTCCTCTCGATGAAATACACGTTGACGACAAAACTTCATTTCATCAAGGAACCAATCGAGATCATTGACAGAAAGGTCAAGTGACTCAAGACCAAAAAAAATTCCTATAGTCAAGATCGGATGGAATTCACGGAGAAGTATCCTCAGCTATTCCAAGAGCGGAATGAAAAAACTCTAAATTTCGGGACGAAATTTCTTTAACACGGGGAGACTGTAACAACTGGCCATTTTCCGGCAGTCAACCGACCAATTTCTGACCGTCGGCTATACGTATTCCGGCGGTACGCCATCCGTAACACAATGATTATATAAATTTTATATTCTCATTGTATTCTTATACGTATTTAGATCCATTTGAGTATAATCAGAATTTCAATTCAAGCGACGGTTTGAAAGTTACGTGTAAAACCGTGTAACGTTCTGTAAACTCAAAATCCTAACACCTCCTTTGGATATGAAACCAATGGGGTTAGATGCGGAACAGAAAATGATGAACGTAGGCGAAAACCGCGCTCAAACGGAGTCCAAACGAAGCGGGAAACGCGAAAATAGTTAACCGAACGCATTAACCGGGCCACGAAACGACGTGTCGGGACACATGGCACCTCGGGACCCGTGCCCGGACACGTGGCAACGTCAAGAGATTGCTGGCAATAGTCTGGTAACCACGTATAGTTGTTACGGTAACCTTTACGCGCATTCATATCTCCCTTCGGTGCTAGACAGATATGGTAATAGCAAACATAACTTGGAACTGACTGCTCCTCAGTTTCACAAATAGTATTATACAATATCATGACTTGATTATACTAATGACTATGTGTATAATGAACTAACAAAGGTTTTACTGTTTATCAAAACCTATGGACTCACCAGCGAAAGCTGAGCTTTTCAAACTGATGTAATCTCAGGTATCTAAAACATGGATCAAGGGACAGGACTCGGGGCTATCTTTTGTGTTTAATAGATGTTATTGTACTGATTATGTAACTTTTGCTTCCGCACATGTAATATACTCTGATGTTATGAATAAATGGTTTGTTTGGTGTAATCTGAGTTGCGTATTATAAACCGGTTGACTCGATCCTGCTAAACACTGACCCGATTAGTGACCAGACCGCCCTCCGGACCGGTCGGAGACCGGGGGCCGGAGAGCGGGGTGTCACAAATGGGGATTTGTTAGCTTCCCTCAAATATAGGGGATGAACTTGATTTCCCTATTAATTATAGGGTTGGGGGATGAGGATGATGGGGGGATAGGATGTAGAGTGGTTTTTGGTAGTTTTAGTAAAAATTTAAAGATGGGGCTAGAGATAGGGAGTGAGTTGTGAATGCTCTAATCCGAATGTTTACAAATCTGTAATTTTGTATATTTTGTCTAGTATATTTTGCTTCTAGTATTTTGTCTAGTATTTGGCTTGTCTTTTTGATATTATTGACGCAGCTCTAAAATATTTGTAGGTAGGATTATAGAACTGTGGCAAGCTAAGTGTATTTATAATTTGTTGATCGATTTGTGCATCTAGATGCTCCGATGCAGTCATGCAGATACGAATATAATTTTCAAGTTAAATTCTATATACTGATGGCGTTAAATTGTTAATAACATATTTGAGAAAGATGGTCGATCATTTTGGCATACTGAGGCCCATACCTAACATTGTTAGACTAGTAGCCTAGTAGTACGCTTTCAAATGGGCCAGCCTAGTCTAAAGGACTACATATTCGGAGCTTCGGAGGCTTATGAATATAAAATACTATAATTGAAAAAAGAAACCAACTTTGTATCTTGACATGCATTAACGAACTACCAAAAATATATACTAGAAAAAAAAGTATATATTAAAATTGGTGTAATACATTAAGTTACATAATTAATATTTAAAATGTTTATAATTAAATTATTGTATATATATTTTAAGTTACGTTGTATATACTCATAAGTCATAACAAATAAATGTTTGACACTTATATGACTATAAACTATGGTTTGAGATTTTAAAATCATTCGAAATTTAAATATAATTCCTAAATTTTTTTTTGATAGTTATACAAATTAAAGAAAAAGTTAAATTTAATTAACAATTAGAGTAAATTGTCGTTTTCGTTTCTAAGATTTGCAGGGTTGACAGTTTCAGTCAATGTTTAACACTTTTCGTTTATAACGTTTCAAGTTTTAATAATTTTTGTCATTAAACTATTAACAAAAAAACTGTTACGATTTGAACAGTTAGAGACGAAAACTTAAAGACTTAAAAGATTAGGGACGAAATTGTTAAGACTTGAAACATTAGGGTAAAAAAAAAATTAAGACTGGATAGTTGATACAATAAGGGCGAAAATTATTAAGACTTTAAATATTAAGGACGGTTTATATTAACAGTACAACAATACCTTTTAGACATGAGATAAATGTACATATATAATTACTTATTCCAGCTTTATTACCTTTTTGACATCTTGAGTTATATCAAAATCTTATATTTAAACATTCCATTTTAGGGTCATATGATTTGTATCGATCGTGTTACTTGCTTACACGATTGTGCAAATAAGTTGCATGGCTATTCATACATAACAATTTTCGAACACCCCAACATAACTCCGATGTTAAACTAATACCAGAATTTAAAATTAAACATAACACATTAGGCTTTGGTTATAAAGTTTTACCTCCCAATATATCAAAATAACTTTAAAAGCGGGTCCAAACGTTCCCATGCGTGCCGGTTCTAGGCCCACAAACTTTTAGCAATTTTTTTTTTCAAAAGAGCTGCTTTGCCAATTTCGACTCGCATGCCAAACGTTAGTTCTCAGTAGCTTAATTCTATGGTACGACACATCATGTCAATATAGTCTGTAATATTGGTAACATGGGTTGTATTGATTCATATTCGCCAAATGAAATACTAGCCCCAACCTTTAATTGTTAGTTCCTTAAAGTATGGTATGACGACATAAACCACTAATTAGATGGAGTTTAAGAATTTAGTTCACGAGGATAAGTGTAACACTCCTTAATATGAGTAAAATTATGGTAGTTTAGAGATAGGTTTATGGCTTTAGTACGGCACGACACATATGTCAAAGGGCATTAAGTCATAGAGTTTGATGAGGTTTAACGTTAATGAAAGGTGACACTTTATTATAACTTTAATGATAGGCATTGATAGGTCATGAATTTGTTCATGGTTCGAGTTATGGTTTATGGTTCTGTCATGAGTCGGGTCATGCCTTTGTTAATGGCTCGGGCGATTTGGTCATTGTTTTGGTCATTGGTCCGAGACATGGGTTCGTGTACCTCTCATACAATGAATGAAAATTACTAAAAGAGAAAGAATCACTTTTGTTAAGTAATCATACATTATAGTCTTATCTGATACCAAACATGTTTTTTCATTCCAATGTAATGTCTTATTTCATTTTACTTTTCATTCATCCATACCAAATGCTAGATCAACGTATTTTTGTTTTCGAAAGATAAGTAACAAATATAAACTCCCCTATGTACGTGGGACTATCATACTTGATAGAGGTGTTTACCTCTTAGATGTGAGGTCACGAATTCAAATCTCAGAAGTGAAAGCAAAAATAGTTGATGTAATTAGTACGTAGTAGGATATATTTATCCTCAAATTGAAAGAAACTAATATATAGTCATTAACATTCAAGAAAACTAAAGGTACACAGATTCTCACTATATACATCTCGAGTTGATTCCCCCATGCCCCGCAAGACTACGTGCCTTAAGCCAAAGCAGAGAGTTTTATTTTTCAAGATGACATCAAAGAAACATCTTATAGTATGTACAAAAACATGTATCTTCTAGTTATCACTAGTGGAAATGTTAAAAACTTGACACAAATTGAAATGTTATGAAAACCCATCGACGACGTTGCTCAATTAACGACCTCACGATCGTTCATTTCCCTTGTAATCGAAGGTATGCAACTTGAACTCCTTGCAAGTCCACCCTTGTTTAGATTCCCATATCCTCTCTTATGATCTCTTGGACTAAGAGATTTAGCCCTATTTCCATCCAACCTTGCACTTTTCTTCAACATCTCCTTCATGGCCGCAGCTTGAAACAACACCGGGTTCGTTCTATCAAACCGGTTAAACCTCACACAAACGCGTGTGTGCTCATTTAACGCGTCCTCTATCTTCCCCCCACTTTTCTCCATCTCTTCCTTCACTGCCTCTGAACACAACCCACAAATCAACTTGCCCAAAAACTTCTCACGCACGTGTGCAATGTACTCAGGCGTACACTCCTCACTCATCCCACAACACTCGCACTTTGCGTCTTCGACTTCTGAAATAGGAGGAAGCTTTAGTTGATCAGCAACCGCGGCATCTACTTCTTTGCTTAACTCAAAAGAGATATCTGATATTGTTCTTTGCAATGTATCCATTGATAACCTTGAGGGTTTTTGGAGATTGGTTGGAGTATTTTTAGGATTGTAGGAAGCCATTAGGGTATCTCTATCTGGAGCCATAACAAGATTGTATTGAAAAGAAGGATATATGAATATGTGATGGTTAAAGATATTGTGATGTGGGTGATTTACTATATAGTGTGTGATTTCATCTACTTGTTTCTAGTAGGTAGTTAAATGTATGTGGATGAATTTTGTTTATTCACTCGAACTTAAAGGATGTGGACCAAAAAGTACCTTGTCTTTTAGGTTTCTGGTGTGAACCAACAGTTGTAAAATGATTACCTCTTCTTGAGGGTAGTTATGGAGGCAGCGCAAGTTGTTTAGGCTTTGGAAGTATTTAGTAGATACCTGATTAGTTGAGTACTAATTGACTCTATCAAGATAACAAGACAAGTGTACTCGTTTATAATCGGTGAAAATGCCAATATAATTTCAGTTTTTTTTAGAGTCTCTTTATGTTGTTATTTTAGTGTAATTGTATTAACTTATTAACCAAAATAATCGTAGTATAGAATTGAAACAAGTCAAAAGGTGTGACATGCATAATTGTTAATTTCAGTTCAATATAATATTTAGGTATTTATGTACCTCAAATGATTTTAGCGGTGAAGATCTAAGCAATGAAAAGCTAGGGCTAGCTATTCCTTGGCGTGGTTCCAGCCTCCAGGGGCAGCGTTCCAAGAGGCAGGTCCAAGGAAAGCAGCCCTGGCAGGGTGTGCCCATGCATGGGAAAATTTGTTGTTTAAATGGTGCGTCAATATTTGTTGTATATAAAATTAAATAATTTTCATCAATTTCTCGTCTCATTAAAAGAAAAACAAAAAAACATACTTAACGACATGTTGTGAATTTTTTAAAGAACCTGAATCCAGTAGCTAAGGTTTTTTTCTTATGTGTATTTTGACTATTTTCTTTTTTTTTTCAAAATCTCTCAACTCATCTCATTTAAGGCTCAAATTATTGGTTTGATTATTCAGAAGCTAATATATCTTTTTGTGAAGGTGTAAGTAAAAAGTTAGCAATGTCTTTAAACAAAGAATCCACTAATACTGATCATTGTTCACTGAACCTATATGGTTCAGCTCCTTATGAGTATGATTTGTATTAATTTTCAGGTAATAATTCACGTAACTCTATTAGGTTTTTCATGTATCCGTGATAATGTTAAAGTTGTAACAGATACCTGCTTATCATACCATTTTTTGTCTTTTTCCCTTTTTCTAGTAGTTTATTCACTACTATAGAAACAATCATTTGTGACCCTTTTATTATGAAAGTTGCTTAAATGGTTGTTGCAATTACCTAGAGCTAACCTATCTGGTATGGGTAATGTCTTTTAAAAAGAAGGTCTTAGATTAATATTTAGGCAATCAGTATAATATTTGGAATAATTTAAGAGTATGAGTATGGTACATTTTCCGTTAAAAATAAATACTTGTTGCAACTGATTTTTACAGCAAATATAGGTAAATGCCTAGAAAACTTACATGGATTGGTTTTTTTGTTTTTTAACCTTTTTAGCTATAAATATATATATAAAACCTTCATAATAATCCTTAGGGTGTTGGTTACTCCCACACTAGCAAATCTAATCGCACACTATCACTATGTTGGTTAGGTTGAAACGACCACTTGGTATTCTAGTGGCTATAACGTAAGCCCCACTACTAAGCCCGCATCCAACCCCCTTGAAAACCTTTGATAGTGTTCATGAATCTGAATAAACATAATGACTCAGTGCACATGGAGCCATGACATGGGACGAAAAAAGGAAAGAGAGGGTAAATATGGTTATAAAATTCTATCATACTAGAGGATCGAGATGGTATAAATAAGCCAGGGAGATTTATACTACATGAAAATATTTGAAAAGCAGAAGCCCAAATATTGACATCGTTGATCAGGAAGTAAGCAGTACCCATAGACCAGGAATTGAGCCTCGTCGGACGTGCCTTGCCAGTCCTCTGACATGTCTCGTTATTCACTTTCTTTATATGAGTTATTAAGTTCGTATCTTAGAGACCCATTTCTTTGCCCAAGTAGAATTTTTTAGGGTTCTCAAAACAGCCGTGCGTGACGGTTAGCGATGACTGTTTATAATGAGTTCACGAGATGCTTATCTCTAGCCATACACACGTCTAATTATTGAATACGGCATTCTTTTTTGCTAGTTGAAGGGACAGATTATCATTATGGAAAAAGACTAGTTCACATGACTTCTATACCTAAAGTAACCCTAAAAAAACTTTGAGAGAAAGAGAGATCACAAGTATAATGATGGTGGAAATAAAAAGATATTTGCTGGGTCTTTACGTTTCTTTTTGGCTAAAAAGCAACTTTTTTTATTGTTCATCTAATGATCTCATTGGCTGTAACGACGCTAGAAATTAGCATAATATTAGGAAAATGTTTGTAAAAAAAAAATGTTTTTTGACCATTATCGTGTGATTAAAGTAAGAGTTTTTCCAAAGGTAATTTAAAAAGGTAATATATGCTTTCTACATAATGCTAACCTTTCTACTTTTCGTGTTATGTATGATGCAATGTTTTAAAATCGATCCGAAATGCTTTTCGTGTTACTTTTTTAATTGAACTTAATCAACTTATTAAGAGCTCGTGTCATTATATTATGTTACTTTATTTTATGATTTATATCATACATTCATACGCGATGTCACCAAGAAAGTGGTGTAGTGCTCTTTACTTGTTTCCCCTGTTAGTCAGGTATTAGGGGGCCCTGAGGTTAACACGTAACGTGGTTCCCATTGTCATTAAAAAATAGAAATAATAATATATCAAAACTGCTAAAGATTGGGCTTATTGGGCCTATGGGATACTGGTGCATGGACCGGTGTGGGACGAGAAATTTGGGCCACACAACTTGGGCTGCTAGCTACTGGTTTATAGTTTACAATTAAATAGTCAATGGGCTAATTTCCCATCTACTAATTTATGACATTTTTCATACGTTTTAAATAATATAACATGGTACTAAGATCATTCTTTTTCGTATCCTTTTGCAATAAAAATTTATGGCTTTATTAATTTCCTTTACTAAATACATATATTTTTGCACTCATGCCATCATCTTATTATCTCTTCTTTCATTTCTTACTAAGAGTTAATAGTTTATCGATCAATATTAATCACTGGTTTGTTGATACCATCAATATTAATCATAGGGGTTGTTTGTTTACCTCTTAACATTCTCTTAATGGTTCAGACCTCTTACTGGTTCAGCACTTAATGGTTCAAACTGTTTGTTTTGCGAGCATATGTCTGAATGATTAAGTTATTTGCCTTTGAATGGTTAAACATTATACTGAGTCTGAATGGTTAAGACCTCTTATCTGAATTGGTCAGACATTTTTCTCTGAATGGTTAAGCATTATATTGTCTCTTCATGGTTCAGACATTTTACTGATTCAGCATCTAATGATTCAGACCTCTTACTGGTTTAGCATTTACCCATTCAGAAATTGCCAAAGAGCCACGTAGTTACATTAGCTGTAGCAGTCTACAATTCTACAAACTTGAATTAAATCTTATTATGTTCTATAATTGTTTAAAATGGCTTTTGCAAGGTATATATCATTAAATCTTGAATGCAACCGTATATTCAATAAGAAAATATCAAATTTTGAGCAATAATTACTTGAGTTTGTTTTCTTTCAAGGACGAGCTTCAATAAAAAAAAACAACGAACCAGCCCAGCAAGATACTAGGAGGCCCAAAAGTGCAACCACCAAATAAATTAGAAACAGGTGGACAATAATTACTTGAGTTATGTTAATCACAAATAATGAATAGGTTTAAATGATGAGCTACATTTTGACGTTTAAGTTGGCGACGATATTTATTTTTGGCCAACAATATAGCTTTTCCTTTTATCAACATACAGTCTATAAATACATGGTTAGCTTAATCGTTTTGAAGGCTCAAAGCAAAATCAAAATTCGAGGCCCTATTCAACTAGAACTACTAGTCAAAATTTACAAGATCTTTTTTTATTTTGATAGTACTTGGAGCCAGTGGCGGAACCAAGATCTTTTAATCGGGGGTCATTATAAATTTTTTTCATACATCTACAATGTACATAAACTTTTACGATACCCTATATTCTAACCAACAAAAGTGATCAAACTAGACACTAAACGAGGCCAAGTTGGCTCATGAGCTACTCGGAATCGGCTCGTTGAGACCTTGAATCAAGCGAAATTTAAACGAGCTCAAGCCGTTATTGAGACTCAACTAATAAACGAAGTTAGACCCAAACATTACTTATCATGTTTGGCTAAAAATAAGAGCCTAAACAAGCATATTATTACATTATTTTAAAAATATACTGCATAAGTTATATACATATTGTATAATAACCAAAATCATATAAGTTACAAACTAATTAAAAATATTAAAAGCATAATAGATAAAATATTTAATAAAAACTAACTTTGTTTATCAAGCCAAACTTGAGCTTAAAAATAAATATTAAAATGTTACATACTTTTAAAAAATAGATCGTATATAAAACTTAGTGGCGTTTTAGATGAATTTAAAATCTTATGGAGTAATGTAATCATATAATCGAATCATCCTAAAATATAAATAAAATCATATTCAGTTTAATGAAAAAATAAGAAAATTGTAAATTTGTAAAAGTACAAATGAAAAGATAAAAAGTTCTGTCAGGGAAGCAACTAAAAGCGTGTTTCAAACCTTTTTTTTTTTTTCTAAACACGAACAACAGTAAAATAATAATAAATGAATCCAATTATTCTCTCTCTTTAATCAAGCAACCAGCATCGTCTTCTTCACACAACACACTGGAAAGTGGTCGGCGGAAAAAAAGTTTTGTTGTTTACTTGTATGTTTTCTCTCGTTTCTTTACTGTAACTACTATATCGGAGACATTTTGAAGTGTCCAAGTACTAAAATAGGTTTTCCGAGAGATACCTTCGTTGACGGAAATTTGGCCGGCCTGAGGATCAACGGACCCTCCGGACCCTCCCGTGGTTCCGCCCCTCCTTGGAGCAACATATGTCCATGCTTAAAAAATGTTTTACTTGTAATATATGACAAAGTATAAAATAGAAATCCACTTTGGTAGGAAAAAATCTTAAATCTCTAACAACCATATGATTTATTTTTTTTAAATAGGGTAGGTTTTATATGTATTTTCTTATTTTTTATAAAAGAAAAAAAAGCGTCGACAAATTATAGTTTTTTTAAGGGTTATTGGATTTTAATAATTCAAACTATCAACATTTGGCCGACAATACTCCCAATTTTCATATTGTCTCTCAGCACTCCAACTTTCAGTTTGTTTTCCTCTGCCACTCCCGAAGTAATTGAAAAGAGCTTATCTTTTAGTTTTGCATCAACTTATTTTTTGGTTTGGAGTGTCAGAGAAAAATAAGTTGAAAGTTTGGAGCGCTGGAGACGATATTGAAGTTATGAATATTGTCGGTAATGATAGTTAGAAATATTAAAATCCAATAACCCCTTTTTTTAAACATGCAAGAAACAAAAAAAGTTCGTTTTCCACATATAACTTATGAGTTTCAGATGATTTTACATATATAACAGACGATTTTTCATATGCAACATATTTTTAACCAAAAAATGTACATTTTTATAATTTTTGTTTTAAAACTAGTTAGAACTTTTTAATATTTTCATCAAAAGCCATAAAATGGAATGTACAATCTAAAAAAAACATGTTACATATGTAAATATGAGTTTCCTTGATTTAAACAAGTAATGTGAGTTTTCATATAAATTTTTAATTGTTACTACCTATATAAGTATTCATCGTATATATTTAAAACAATAAATTACACTTTCTATCCATGAGATTTAAAATGAATAATAGTTTTAGTCCGCCTTTAACATAAATCGTCCTAATGTTTTAAGTCTTAATAATTTTCGTATCTAACGTTTTAAGTCTTAAAAATTTCCGTCCATTACATTTCAAATCTTAATAGTTTTCCGCTAGTGGCTTAAGGATAAAAATGTTAAGACTTGATTTCAAGTAGGCAAATTGGACTGAAATAATCCCACATTTTGGTTATTGGCGAATAATAATCCCACATGAAAATATCACACCCAGCGGTCCCACCTTTTACTATATTTTTTAAAAATGGACTGTGACACCCCGCTCCCCGGCCCTCGGCCTCCGGCCGGTCCAGGGGGCGGTCTGCCAACTAATCGGGTCAGTCAA
>WOUH02000001.1:9507563-9521515 GCA_009936405.2 Stevia rebaudiana
GTTCGTGAACAAGTTGAATGCTTAACGAACGAACATGAACAAGGCTCGTTCGTGTTCGTTCGGTTCGTTTACAGCCCAAATCCCACTTTCTCCAAACTAAACACAACATGATTAATAAAAAAAACAATGTCTTCTTCACCCTCATACCACCATGCCGCCTGCAATGAAGCAAAGAACATTTCGAGCAAGCAACTATCAGGAACTGCATGGGAATTCTGGTGTCGGACATAAGGAAGAACGCTCAACTCCTTGGAGAAAGTGTAGATGAGAAAAATTCTTCAACTGTTTAAAGCCTTTGCCACTTGACCAAAGTCACATCTATACGTGATTAAAGCTAGCTTATTTCAGTTGACTGAAAAGAAAACATTTATAATTTCAGCGTTTAATAGAAGGTCTCTGGTTTCTTGTCAACGCACAAAAGCAAACAGAGATACAACCTGTTATGCCTTCGTCGTCCAATCACCATGATATCTATCAGTGAAAGGAGTAAATATTACCAATGAAAGAAGCAAAAGTGAGAGAAAATACAAACTAATGAGTGAAACATATTTCCAAACTCTTTCAATCACCTAAAGTATCAATTTATGTCGGTTAATAAGCCGCTTCAGTACATCACCTCTTCTTTGTAACCTCTTATTACAAAAGAAAAAGGAAGAACTAGCGCAACATATTTCAGGATATAAATCTCACTTCATATTTTAATCTTCGTATTTAGTATAACTCTACTATGGGGAAAGGATAAAATAGAAACCCAATTAATTAGAGAAACCCTAAAAACTCATGAAATTACCTATTTTTATAAAAAAAAAGGTAGGTTTTATATGCATTTTTGTCACTTATTATAAAAATAAATAAAAAAAGCTCTGACAATTTTTTTTTAAAACATGTAAAAAATTAGAAAAACACGCTTTTCTGCATGTAACTGACGAGTTTCAGATGATTTTACATTCTTTACATGTATAACATATGTTTTTTCTTTCATAAAAATGTCCATTTTTATAGAAAAACAATTGTTTTTTTTTTTTAAATTATCTAGTCCTAGGTTTTTAAATTTTTTTCACCAAAAGTTATAACATTGAATATAAAATGTAGAAGAATTTAAACAAATAATATATAGTATTTTTGTTTTACACTAATATATGGGTTTGGTTGATTTAAATTAAAAGATTCTTCTCTAATATCCAAAAACCATCAAAACGCAAAGAACCCAAAAATCAGAGGGAAAAAACATTTCTCAACTGTACTTAACAACTCTCATAAACGATTCTCTTAATTCTCACCAAATCAACCTAAAACCCTAATTTTCACACATTCTCTTTCTCGATCGAGTATTTCGTTCAATTCTGCACTAAATTACACTTTTAGATTATGATAAACTTATTCAATCAATACACAGAACCTTCTTGCTTCAACAACCCGCCTTTCTGATCCCAAACATTCAAAAGTTGTTGAGAAAATGAAGAACTTATTGAAATCCATTACCTTAAATCCCGCACAATTCTCAACCATCTCATTATGGTTTGTTCGGTCAATTCATTGCTACAATGTGGGATTCTCTTGGAAACCTGTTCGTGAGGACGCAGGATCATGACGAAGAAGCACTCCAATTGGCTGCATTGCAGAGATCGCCGACTTTTGTTCGGGCTAGAACCTCGGTGTTCAGAAATTTGGGCGGTGAGTTTACTCTTGTTGATGTTAGTAAACTTAATGATGACGAGAAGAAGATCGTGCTGGATAAGTTGGTGAATACTGTGAATTCGAATCCTGGTTTGTTTTTTGATAGGATTCGTCAGCGGTTTGATAAGTAAGCTCTAGTTTGATTGACTGTTTCACTGTTAATCTTATTCTTAATCAGTTTCAAGGTGTTAAGTTTGTGGTTGATTTTGATTATGTATGATTAATTCATCTGTATCTGATTGTGTTCTTTCCAGTGTTGATCTGAAATTTCCAAAAGTGGAGGTTCGATTTGAAAACCTGCAGATAGATGCGTTTGTACACGTGGGAAGCAGAGCATTGCCCACCTTGCCAAATTCTGTTTTTAACATCACTGAGGTAAGTTTTTGGAGAAACAAAATTGTGTTTAATACTTCATTTTCATTTTGGATTGAATATTCATTGACATGTTAATATTTTAAATACACTTATTTTCGATATAATGTTTTGACATATTACCCCGTGACACATTTTTAAGGCTTTCTTGAGGAAATTAAGGATTTTTCCTGGCAGAAGAACAAAATTGAGCATTTTAAATGATGTCAGTGGTGTTATTAGACCTTCCAGGTAAACATTTACTACGGATTTACGGGTGATATAATGTCCTCAGTGATAACAAGGCTAAATTTAAAAAATGTTTTTGATTAATAATTAACCTCGTTTTTTCTATTATGAGTAATTAGCTTATTGTTTATATTAATTTTTAGTTTAAGGTAACCAACTTTCAATAGTTTTTTTGGTTTTCAGTAAGCAGGTGTTGCTGAAATAGATCTGTTAACATATTTGTATCTATTTTTCTTTTCCTGGAGTTGATAAAAGAAAATAACAGAGAGAAAAGAATTCTTTTTTTTTTGTGTCCTGAGAAAAAGAAATATTTTAATAGATTTCTATTTAGTATTTTAAATTTTGAATAAGAAAAATAATCCATCATCTAAAATAGAAATTTATGTTGCCTTTATATATTTTGTACAATTAGCCCTTTAAATGACTACTTAATGTTAATTTCATACTAATTTCTTTAGATTAACTCTCCTTTTGGGTCCCCCAAGTTCCGGTAAAACAACACTACTTTTGGCTCTAGCTGGACGTCTTGGACGTGGATTAAAGGTTTTTAAAATTTTATAAAATTTATTAAGATTTACTTTTTACTTTTATACTCATGAACTTAACATTTAATTCAAATTTTGAGTATAATATATATCATTTTGTGAAGTTGTCTGGAAAAATCACATACAATGGACACGAGTTAAATGAATTTGTTCCTCAAAGAACTTGTGCATATGTCAGCCAACAAGATTGTCATATGGCTGAAATGACAGTTAGGGAGACACTTCAATTTGCAGAGTGCTGTCAAGGTTTTGGTTATAAAAAAGGTAAATTCAAGTTAATTATGATTTATTTCTATATTCTTGCTGTGTAAGTATTATAATATATGTTATAAAAAATTTGATAACAGATATGATTATGGAACTTTTAAGAAGAGAAAAAAATGCTGGAATTAGACCAGATGAAGATCTTGATATATTTATAAAGGTGCATGCTTTTACAATCTATATTTTCTATCATATTTATAAAATTTATAAATTTAAAAAAAAAAACAAAAATACTTTATCACATAATTACCATAATCAAACTTTTTATTTTCACTTTAGACAGTGGCACTTGGAGAAAACAAAACAAGTCTTGTAGTGGATTACCTTATGAAGGTACGGTATCAAACGGTTTCAAACATCAAATCTTGACCATTAAATTTTATAACAATTATTTTATAGTGTTGTATGATTCTGACACGTGTACAAAGATTTTAGGATTGGATATATGCGCGGATACACTAGTAGGAGATGAAATGCGTAAAGGGATCTCTGGCGGTCAAATGAAACGGTTGACTTCAGGGGAACTGTTAGTGGGACCCGCACGGGTTCTTTTGATGGATGAGATATCAACGGGTCTTGATAGCTCAACCGCGTACCAAATTGTTAATTACCTTAAACACTCAACGCGTGCTCTTGATGGGACAACTGTCGTCTCTTTGTTGCAACCAGATCCTCAAACATTTGAGTTGTTTGATGATTTGATTTTGTTATGTGAAGGTCAAATTGTGTATCAAGGGCCCCGCAATGCTGCTGTCGCTTTCTTTGCTTCTATGGGTTTTCAGTGTCCACAGAGGAAAAATGTGGCTGATTTTTTACAAGAAGTAAGCATCATCGGTTAAGTTTTTTTTTTTTTTTTGTATAATTATCTTGTAGAGGGTATTTAGGTAATTTTGCTTGTCAAACTGGGCCGGATCGGGTTGGGTTGACACATGTCTAATACTTAATAGATACATGATTCTTGTATAAGGGTATTTAGGTAATTTTGTTTTCCGAACCTCTGAGAAAGTAGCTTAATTTCTAGAATCTTATTGTTTAAAAAAAAAATTAATTTCTTTTTTCATGCAGTGCTTATTTGTAAAAAGTTACATTCCATACATACCCTTTGTCCAAAAATTTAAAATTGTCTATAAATAATTAGTTTGTTAGATATGATTATTAAAGTTAATACCGTTTTAATTATATCCTAGTTTTGAACAAATAGTCACCTCATCGTTCCCCTTTTTTAAACTTCAATTTATTATTATTTTTTTGCATGTAGGTTACATCAGTAAAAGATCAAGAACAATATTGGTCACTTGATGAACGTTACGAATATATTCCGGTTGAAAAGTTTGTAGAAGTATTTCAATCAAATTTCCTTGGTAGATCTTTATCGCGTGAGCTGGCAATCTCTTTTGATAAACACCAAAATCATCCAGGAGCCCTTATTAAACACACTTATGGTGTAAAAAGAATGAAGCTACTTAAAATTAGTTTCCAATGGCAAATGTTACTTCTAAAACGTGAGTCATTGGTTTATGTCTTCAAATACTTTCAGGTATATACATACATGTTTATTTTGTTTTTTTTAGCCCCTTTATAAGTAACGTAACAAGATACTATGCACCAATTCTTGATTTTACTATTTTAGTAGCTGGTCATTTTTTTAAATTCATTTGATGAACAAGTAATTATTTTTAGAGTTAATATGGTTTGCACAAAATAACAGGTTTGGGTACTAAGAGTTTGAAGTAACAGGTTTGAGTTTTATACTTTCGGTTTTGTAATGAGATTGGGTATTAAGGCTAACTTTTGTTAACTTTCTGTTATATTAGGATGAAATGACCAAAATGCTCTTTGACATTTTGGATAGTCAAAGTCAAAGGTTATTTTGGTCAATTTCTTCTAGTTTGATGGAGAAGTTGACAGAAGTTAGACATAATACCAAAAACTGTTACAGAAATGAAAGTATAAAAGACAAATCTGTTACTTTAAATCCTTAGCACCCAAAATTGTTATTTTCTGCAAACCAAAGACACCATCCGCATAATTAACTATTATTTTTATGAATAAAACGTCTGAAACCAAAAAGAAATATGAAAAAAAGGACAGCAAAAAAAGCATATAAAAAATACTGTTTTATAGTGGTAGTTGGTTGGTAGAAATGAAAATTGAGGCATAGCATCTTACAAACCCCCTTTTATTTATTTATTTATTTATTTTTCTTAAAATTTTTAAAATTTAAGTCATTTACTTTGTTGTTTTGTTACAGCTTATGTTGGTGGTTTTAATTATGACAAGTGTATTTTTCCGTACAACTTTGCATCATAAATCGCTTGAGGATGGTGGAGTTTATCTTGGCGCCCTTTATTTTGCAATAGTTATGATATTATTCAACGGTTTTATGGAGGTCCCAATGTTAATAGCCAAACTACCTGTTATCTACAAGCACAGAGATTTACATTTCTACCCCTGTTGGGTTTACACTCTTCCTTCATGGCTTCTAAGTATTCCTTCATCAATTATAGAATCAGGTATTTGGGTTGCTGTCACATATTATCTGGTTGGTTTTGATCCTGAAATTTCCAGGTACATAAATTTATTTTTTCTTTTATTATGTTAATTACTATTTTATTCCCGTTATTTATTTACTTCATTATGTTAATATAAGCAGATGCTTGAAGCAGTTCTTGTTGTACTTTTTGTTGAACCAAATGTCAATCGGTCTTTTTCGTGTGATGGGATCTTTAGGCAGAAATATGATTGTTGCTAATACTTTTGGATCTTTTGCCATGTTGGTTGTTATGGCACTTGGTGGATTTATACTGTCTAGAGGTATATTATTTTTCTAAAATTATATGAGTTATATCCATCTGAATATTTGAAATGACCAAAATACCCTTTGACTTTTTTGTTAAATTATGGTTAAATACCTTTGACTTTTTCGTTAAAATACCCTTTTTCTTTCGTTAACTTTTTTGTTAAATCAGGGTTAAATGACCAAAATCCCCTTTGACTCAAAAAAAAAAAGTCAAAGGGTATATTGTTCACAAGACCTAAACTTGTTACTATATTTGCTTAGTAGTTAGTACCCAAACCTGTTACTTTGCTAAAACCACAGAGGACCGTTTGTGTAATTAAATCTTTTATAGAAAGAAGTAATTATATTCTTGGTAACGATCTATTTTTTATCAAAAAATAAAAATAAAAATTTGAACTTGTTAAAAAATATGTTATCAAGTAATTTACCTACAATAACCAGTTTTTAGATTATGGAAAAAAGTCAACATTGTCAAACGTTACCAACACAATCAGATTACCTTTAATCAGAGTTTTCAAAAGTTGGTTACTTTTGTGTGATAAATTTTACGTATTGAAAGTAATTAAATTTGAATAATATTATTGCAGATAGCATCCCTGCTTGGTGGATCTGGGGTTACTGGTTTTCCCCTTTGATGTACGCCCAAAATGCAGTTTCAGTTAATGAATTCTTGGGGGATACTTGGGATAAGGTAAAACAAAACTAATCCTATTTTAGCTAAATATAATAATTTTCCCATTTGGTCCTTTAACAATTAAATATCCACAATTTGACCCATTTATTTTTTAGGCAGCTGGAAACAATACTGACATCCCTTTAGGGACAATGTTACTGAAAGTAAGAAGCCTTTTTCCAGAAGATTATTGGTATTGGATTGGAGTTGGTGCTTTACTTGGTTACACAATTTTATTCAATATTCTCTTCACATTATTCCTTACATATCTTAACCGTAAGTATTTTTTTTATTTTAATTTTTTTTTGCTATAACAATTTAGCAATAATGTATTGGTTTTGTTACATCTAGATGTGTAGAATGACAGAACTTTCCCGAGTCTACTCAAATATGTTTCAGGAATCCATCTAGAGTTGATTCTTTTGAGTAGATTTATCATTTATGGGCAATTTTGTCATTTTACAATTTTCAGACATATTTTTTTTAGTCGGAAACAACATAAAGAAACCTAAAAATAATACTTGGGTGGCCTCTAAAGCTGTTAAAAAGTTGTGTGTCTTATTTAAAACTTTAATATGCTTGAGTGATCTATGTATATATTATTTGTGTTAATCAACTATAGAACATGATTTTGCAAACGATCGTATATATGTTTTATGTTTATTTACTATATTATATACAGCTCTTGGAAATCATCAAGCGGTTATCCCTCGAGTGACCGTTAAATTGCAAAAGAAGAAAAACGGGTTAGCATCTGTTATTATTGAGTTAAAAGATTGCTTAAAGCTATCACCTTCAAATGCTGGTATGTAAATAACTAAATATATGTATATATTTCTAATTAACTAACTTCTCAAACTTAACTGCTTTTTTATATTTTTTTAACTCAACTTTTACTATAGTTACAGAAGCCGAAACTCAAAGAGGAATGGTTCTTCCATTTCAACCACTCACAATGTCTTTCCGCAACATTAGTTATTACGTCGATGTCCCAAGGGTATTTTAGTATTTTCACATTTTGCAATAATAATATTTCTTGTAATTATCCATTATTTTTATAAAATCTTTTGATTTAGGAACTGAAGAAACAAGATGTATCAGTCAACAAATTACAATTATTGGTCAATGTAACTGGAGCTTTTAGGCCCGGTTTACTTACCGCATTGGTGGGAGTTAGTGGGGCCGGTAAAACTACTCTTATGGATGTCCTAGCTGGCAGAAAAACCGGGGGCCACATATCGGGACATATTTATGTTTCGGGTTATCTTAAAAATCAAGAAACATTTGCGAGAATTTCTGGTTATTGTGAACAACACGATGTTCATTCTCCATGTTTGACTGTTTATGAAGCGTTGGTGTTTTCAGCTTGGCTTCGGTTACCTTCTCATATTAATGCTGCAACCAAAAGGGTAAAAAAATATTTAAATTAAATTACATCATTATTTTTATATTTTAAATTGATTGTATAATAACTCAGAATCACATGATCAGATAATCAAAAATATAACCTATATATGAAACATAAATGATAACATAATCTTCCAAAACACATCTTTTAATTTTTCTAAAGAGAATTATAAAAATGGTCCATGTGGTTTGATCAAACTGCAACTTTGGTCCTCTGATTTTGATAATTTTAGACTTAAAACAATTGTGATATGGTTGCAAGTTTAGTCCCCACCGTTAAATTGTGAGTGCCTGCTAGTTTTTAACGAATATGGGCACCAAACTTGCAATATGATTAAACTATAGGAACCATTTTTGCATTTTTTTCTTAAATAAATATTGAAATAATCAAATAAATGTTAAAAGTCAATTAAAAGTTATAAACATCTAAATAGAACTAAAAAATCAAATAAAAGTTATTAATAAAATTAAATGAATGTTAAAAAAAAAAAAGGTTAAGCAAAACTGAAGAAGCAAAATCGGTTTGATTTTTTTTTAGTTTTTTATTTTTTATTTTTTATTTTGGGTACAAGCAAAACCAAACTGGAATAATCAGTTTTTAGACAAAACTCAAAGTCAAATGGTCCTTATGGTTTGATCATATTGCAAGTATAGTCCCCACATTCATTAAAAACTAATGGACATCAACGGTGGCGACTAAACTGGCAACCGCCTCACTTATGTTTGGACTAAGTTTGCAAATTTCTCTAAATTCTAGGGATCAAACTGGCAATATAATTAAACCACAGGGACCATTTATCCAATTTTATCTTTTTTTAATTTTTTTAATTTGACAATTAAATTTCAGGACTTTGTAGCAGAGGTTATGGAACTTGTGGAACTAATTCCACTTAAGGGAGCCCTAGTTGGTCTACCTGGAATTGATGGATTATCAACTGAACAAAGAAAAAGATTAACAATTGCAGTTGAGTTAGTTGCAAACCCGTCAATTGTATTTATGGATGAACCGACTTCAGGACTCGATGCACGGGCTGCAGCCATTGTTATGAGGACCGTTAGAAATGTGGTTAACACGGGTCGAACCATTGTTTGCACCATCCATCAACCCAGCATTGATATTTTTGAATCTTTTGATGAGGTAGCAATTTCAACGTCTTTTATTATTTTCCCATTGATTTGTGTTTTTCTTCATTTTTAATGGGTCAAATGGGTTGAAATTCACACAAAGTGTTTTTTTATACATAAAGCCTTAATTTTTAGTAAGAAAAGTTGTTTTTTTGGTCAAAAAAGTGTTTCGGCCTTTCGGGTCGACCCGAACCAATCTATACCAAAAAGTTATGATTTTGACTGAATCTGTTTTGACCCGTTACCCAATTGACCCATTTTCCACGTAGGCTAACAGATTCATCTTATATGTAGCTTTTACTAATGAAACGTGGTGGGAAGCTCATTTATGCTGGCCCGTTAGGAACTGGGTCCCACAAACTGATACAATATTTTGAGGTTTGTGTTCTTTCATAACAAATTTATTATTGATTTTCAAGATTTTATAATATGTATATATTTCGTTTAGTTTGCTTAAATGTTAAACTATATATATAGGCGGTAAAAGGAGTTCCTAAGATCCGACCCGGATACAACCCGGCTGCTTGGATTCTTGAGGTTACTTCAACAACAGAAGAAAATCGTCTTGGTGTTGATTTTGCTGAAATTTACCGTGAATCAAAATTATATTTGTAAGCTAATATTTTTATTTAGTACTTGCAATTTATAATGGATTTATATCAACAATTCAGTCAGGTTAGGATCATTTCAAAACTCATAAATATCGTCAGAACTGCTCGTATTTTTATAAAGAAAATGATGGAAATACTATATTTATTTTCATTAGATAAAAAAATTTATTAAAATAAAAAATATGAGCAAATTTTCTTTATTTTTATAATCTACACATGTGTAGGTTATATTTTCTATACATGTGTACATAAATAACCAAAAGTTAAAAAAAGCATATGAAAAAAATATTTTGATGGTTTTTAATGTACTTAACATTAGAAAATGTGTATAAAAATATAAAATCTAAAAACTATAAACTGTTGATAGGAGTTCTTGTAGTTCTGAATATGTTTGAGTTGTGAAACGATTCTAACCCAAATTCAGTACTTAATCTTGTTATGTTTATGACTTTTCAGGCAAAACCAAGAATTAGTTGAAAACTTAAGCAAACCCGACAGTAATTCAAAATTCTTGAGTTTTCCAACCAAATATTCTCGGACATTTTTTGGTCAATTTCTTGCATGCCTTTGGAAGCAAAATCTTTCCTACTGGCGGAACCCACAATATACAGCTGTACGGTTTTTCTACACCGTTATCATATCATTGATGTTCGGGACAATGTGCTGGAAATTTGGCGCCAAAAGGTGAATTTTTTAAATATTTAAATTTAAGGATAATTGCATAAAAATGTAGCATTAATCTATTTTAGGTGAGAAAAAAAGTTCCAAATTTCAACGAATGTGATGTAAGGTAACCAACTTTTTAAAACATTAATTTAATCTTACTACAAGCTAGTAAAAATGATGACTTGACGTGAATTTTTTATGCAATTTTCTTATTAATTCATTGATGTAAATAACTTAGCTTAGATCAGAAAAAAAACCATCAAGCTTTAAAAAATTGTGGTTTATGATAACAAATTTAATAAAAATTTCAATGGAATTTAAATGCTGGCGTGGCACTGTGGCAGTAAGCATTGACCATGTTGACTTTTTCAGGGAAACACAACAAGATATTTTCAATGCAATGGGATCAATGTATGCAGCAGTTTTATTTATTGGAATAACAAACGCGTCTTCAGTCCAACCGGTGGTTTATGTTGAAAGGTCTGTTTCATACAGAGAAAGAGTTGCAGGGATGTATTCCGCTTTACCATTTGCATTTGCACAGGTACATTGTGCATTATTGTTTGTACTTTTATACAAAACATTTGTATTTTTTTATTAAAAAAGTTTATTAATTTATTAATTTCAGGTTGCAATAGAGTTCCCGTATGTATATGTGCAATCGCTTGTGTACAGCCTTATTTTCTACTTTTTGGCTTCGTTTGAATGGAGTTTTATAAAATTGTTTTGGTACATATATTTTATGTACTTTACATTGTTATATTTCACCTTTTTCGGAATGATGACAATTGCTGTTACACCAAACCATAATATTGCTGCCATTGTTGCTGCTCCTTTTTATATGTTGTGGAACCTTTTCAGTGGATTTATGGTTGCTCGAATGGTAATTAAACTTTTATTGATTATTATTTCTTCTGTATTAATTACACAGATGGTTACTGTGGTTTGTAGAAAGTAGCATGTTAGGGTTTATGCTTTCGATTTTGTGATGCGTTCGGGTATTATAGCTAACTTTCGTTAACTTTTCCGTTTAATAAGGAAGTAATGACCAAAACACCCTTTGACTTTTTGAGTAGTCATAGTTGAAGGGTTTTTTGGTCATTTCACTCTTATTAAACGGAAAAGTTAACAAAAGTTAGGCTTAATAACCCCAAACAACAAATGACCAAAACACCCTTTGACTTTTCGAATAGTCATAGTTTTTTGGTCATTTCACTCTTATTAACCGGAAAAGTTAACGGAAGTTAGGCTTAATACACCCAAATGGAAGTTAAAGCTAACTTTTGTTAACTCCGTTAAACCAGGGTAAAATGACCAAAATACCCTTTGACTTTTTGAATAGTCAAAGTCAAAGGGTATTTTGGTGATTTTACCTTGTTTGACGAAATAATTAACAAAAAGTTAGCTTTAACACCCAAACTCTGATATAAAAATCAAAGCATAAAACCCGAACATGTTACTTTAAACCCTTAGTACCCAAACCTGTTACTTTTTGCAAACTACAGGGACCATATGTATCATTAACTCTAAAAGAATTATGTTTGTCAAAGGGTATTTTGGTCATTTTACTCTTATTAAGTAGAAAAGTTACGGGAAGTTGGCTTTAATACCAGAACTCGTTTCAAAATTGAAAGCATAAAACCAAAAACATGCTAATTTAAACCCTGAGTTCCCAAACCTGTTTCTTTTTGCAAACCACATGGACCATTTGTGTAATTAACTCTAAAAAAGATTATGTTTGTTAATGTTGATTAACAGAGGCTTCCTATATGGTGGAGATGGTATTATTGGGTGAATCCAGTAGCATGGAGTTTGTACGGGTTGCTGACATCACAATATGGAGATATGGATGAACCCGTAAAGCTTGCTGATGGTTTGCACTCAGTTCCATTAAGACAGTTTTTAAAAGACGAATTAGGTTACCGCCACCAATTCTTGGGTGTTGCCGCCACTGCGGTGGTGGGTTTCTGTCTGTTGTTTGCGGTGACATTTGCATTTACTATGAAATCCTTCAACTTCCAAAGGCGATGAAGATGTGTAAACTGTAATGTCTCTAACAAACAAGGTAACTTCATTTTCTTCTTTTTATATTTTTACAAAATTATGTAACCATTTGCATTAAATGGTAAAAAATATTTGTATTTTCTTGAACTGTTATAATTTTTTTTACTAATAACTAGTTAACAGAACCGATAAGTGTTTGTTTTGTGTTGTTTGCAGATCAAATTAAATAATGCAGTTTTGTTTTGGTGAAGTTAATACACAGAAGGCGAGCAAAGAATCAAGTATAGAAAATAAAGTGTAGATTTGGGGAAAATTATTTAGTTTTTGTAATTTAAACAAAGTCATGTGGTTACAGATATGTACAATGGAGATTCAGTTTGAACAGTCTGTCTATGTTTATGATACTATAAGATCGTTTAGTTTGTACAAATCTTGTTGATACATACATATACATATACACATACACAAACTCTTTCTAGTTTCTAATGCAATATATATTGAAAAAATCATTTAACTTGTATTATACACGTGGACTCTCTTTTTTGCTTGGATGTAACAATTTGAAACACGTGTTATTATTTGGCATCATATCACGAGATCTCTGAAGTCACATACCAGGATATTATCTGACTTGCATAACCTATATTTGCAGACGATTTGTTTTTGGAGGTCAAAGATTCAGTATATTTAGGATGAGTTCAATTGAGCAGAAGCCTAATTAGGAAAATGATGCGTCATGGATCATTCAAGATAAAGAAGTGATCCGGTTTTTGAAGAGATCGTATTTCCACCTTTTTGATATTATCTTGACATCATTCAGATTTATACATAAAACAAGTTCATCTCTTCTCTTTCTGTCTATATATCTTACAAATCTCAGTTTTCTCTCTTTGTTTATAATGTATATCGATCGGGTTGGGTCAGGCTGGCATAAAAACCCAAAACCAAAATTTTGGGTTTTGGAATTTTGAACCTTTTAAGGTTTGGGTTTTTGGTTATTGGTTTGGGTTATTTCAGGATTTTTATTTGAGCAAATAAATGAACATGTGCAACGAAAAATCAAGACTTAGAAACTAGTTTTAGACTATAATAGAACAAAAAATTAAAAATAAGGGGATATATGTGAATAATTCTAAAGGATGAGGATAATTTAATTATAATTTTTAGTTGGATAAACATAAAAATAACAAAGTTTTAAGCGGATATATGCAGGTTTTTTGTTTTTTATCAAGGTTGTAAAAGGCGGTAGGCGCTAATTAGGCGGTGAGGTACACACCTAGGGATTTAGCGGAACTAGGCGGATTGAAATTTTATATGTAATTTTCAAAATTATATATATATATTAATATAGGATTGGGATCAAATGAAAACCACTAAAAGTTGTAAAAATCGTGAAAACTACTATCACCCGATATTTAAATAAAATAAAATTTTCATGGATTGTAGTTATAAGGTTAAAAATGTAAAAAACAAAAAAAAAATCAAAAAAAAAAATATATGTAGGTTGCATTTTACATATATGTAATTTGTATCTTACATGTACGTATATCATATGATTTACATATGTGTACATACATGTA
>WOUH02000001.1:9532023-9550015 GCA_009936405.2 Stevia rebaudiana
GACGTTTCCGCTACACTACGAGAATACACATACACTGTAAGTCGTGTATTCTTAGTTTATCTAATAATCAATGGGCTTGATCCTGCATTTCTGGCAGTATGACGTGGCAGACCGCTCATGGACAGGTCGGGGCCCGGAGGCCAGGGAGCGGGGTGTCACAAGCCATAAAATTGAATGTAGGGTTATAAAAAATTTAAGCAAATTACTCGTTTACATTTGTAAAAACAGGGTTTTTACCGTTTTCTAATTAAAAGTGTGTCATGTGTTTATACTTTTCCAATGGTACGGAATTAAACATAAGTCAATCTAACTGTAAGGACCCTCAATCATAGTGGTGAAAAACTTTAAGATGAAATCTGATAATTATGTGTCCAAATTTTTATCTATAGAAAACTGGGGGTTGGTAATTTTTCTTATAACTACATAGAGGTGAATAGTTTTTCTTAATTAAAATTTGCCTATTCCCATTTAAAACTCTTTTTATGGTTTAAGATAGCAAACAAAAGATTATGATAAGTAAATAAACAAGTAAAGAGTTAAGGAATGAAGATGACAAAACCAATTTGTAGAGGTTCAAGTTGTTGCTAACTAACCAACCCTATGTCCTCTACAAATCAGGTGAGAATGTTCGGTCACAATGTCTCACTTTCAAATGAAGTGATCACCTTCTTCACTAGCCACCCAAGTAGCTAGCTTTACACTTCTTTCACTATATTAAGAGAGTGAAACCACATAACCAAACTAACTACTAGATCAAGATAGTAGTTAATGTGTGTGATCATGCAGTTAAATCAGTCAAGTAATAAAATTTATAATAAAACGATCAACAAACACACAAACAGCAGTGTACCAGACGTATTATAGTCTGAATGATAAGACCGAGTATCGATCCAAGGACTCAAGGGACGGAACCTAGACACGCACTCTGATCAGACTCGACTGTACTAACTAATAACTAATAAAACAAATAAAAGAGGGGTTTACACTTAAAAATCAAATAACTAAAATAAACTAACTAAATGGGTACACGAATTCAAAGGGAAAAGTATAGCCACCTAGGTTAAGAATCAATTCTTCAATGCACACGTTCACGAAATCGGACAATTGACTGAGATATGGTTTATATGGATTAGGAAACTAGGGTGAAGCTAAGTAATGCGGAACTATCCTCTTGGTCTGAACCACTAAAACAAAGGCACTTATGTAAACAACCTATATTAGCATCCAATATCTAGGGTTGGTTTCGCTCGGCCTAATCTACCCGTATCTCGGTTCCCAGTACCAGAACTTTCCTCTCGGCCTAAGTCTAGCACTAAAGACTCCAAACTATGCGGTCATATACTTTAGTTGCTAAGGACACTACCAATTAACCTAAGTCGTCCTCTCGGTCCACCCAAACTAACCAATAACGCAGTAGACAACTTAACCTTATCTCCTCTTGGTCTCAAAAGCGCAAAACACAACCTAAACTAACAATTCAAACACACCATCAAAGCAATTCATAGACAAACAACTCCTAGATGCATTCTATTACCAATCACAGCCATATTGTCATGCTATACAGTTAGACACAATAAGGATTTTACTAAAGACACATTTAATCAATTAAATCAGTCCAAAACCGCGATTATGCGCAAATCCAACAATCAATCTACAAACCTAGGCAACTAATTAGGCTCAGCCAATAATCATAATAATAATAAAAGTTAATAAATATTTGTTATCGTTCAACCACAAAAATAATAAAAGTATAAAGATTGGGGACGGTTTCTTGTTCGCTCCAAATAAAGATCTCGTTCCAACTTTTCTTCTTTTTTCCTAGTCGGCGGTCGACCCTTCTCTCCGTTTTTCCGTGCGGCTATTTTGTGCCCACAACCCTCCGCGTGCCGTCGCCCAAAAAATCCCACGTTGAAACAAATAATTGAGGGCTTCCTCTTTTAGAATTCTTCCAAAACCCACGTTGAAACCAATAATTGAGGGCTTCCTCTTTTAACCTACTGCCATCACTTTTCCAATTTTCCTAATATGGACCAAATGAACTCTAATCCACAATTATTAATTTGGGTTTATATTAATCTTTTTGTTCGACTCTAATTAATTTGAGTTAACCCAATCAACGTTAAAGACGGCCCAAATGCACCCTCAATACTAGCTTTTTAGCTCGTTTTTATAACTTTAAAACTCAGTACCTTCTCAAATCTTCACAGGTCTCAGATTCTTTCATAAAATTAGTCGTTTAAACATAAGAACCTACAAAATAAACGTAAACTAAATAAATAACTAAAAATATTAAAAACTACTAAAAACTAAATAAAAACTATATAAAATATAATACAAAATACAAAGAAAAATAAGCGTGTTTTGCAACACATCAGTAGTTCACAACCCAATACTAGTCACTATTTGGAATTTTAAGACGACAAAAAATAATAATAAATACACCATTCCAATCTTCATATAAATATTCTTTTTCTTACATTTTTTAATTTTAATATTTATCTCTGTTAATATGTTTGTTAGATGTTTTCTTTGTCAGGTGACAACTCTATAAGTATACAAAATAATATATTAAATAAGTATAATGTATTGCCATCTTATATTTTTTCCATATTAATCACAAACTCTTCGAGTTTTAGTACATGTATATGAGATGGTTCTATCCCTTGAACTAATTTATATACATTATGCAAGGGCAAAAAGCTTCCCGGGTTGTAAAAACTCCCTGGACCATGTTTAGGGTCATCGGATTAGGCTGTTGGGAAGGCTGAGACGATAAGCTTTAATTCATTACTTTTAGAGAGGGCTATATAATGCATAGACATATACATGTTTTTTATCAAGTAGACCCAAATCCTATTAAAACCAATCAGTTTTTATAAACTCAACCCAAACCCGTCATTTTCTATTTAGGTCAATTTTTTCGGTTTCGTACGCAACACTAGTTTTTGGGCGGTTTTAGTTCAATTTCGGTTGTTTATTTTTTTTTATATTCTTAACATGTGTAATAAATGATTAATCTTGGACCTATATTCTATAATGTAAGAGACCGTAAAATTGTTTAACAAGTGACATAATGTTGAATTGGAGATGAGATCAGGCTAACTATCAAAGAAGCAAAAAAGGAAAAATAATTATTATTAGCCAACCCTATTGTGACATTTAACTTACCTCTAGTTTTTGTGATCAATAAAAAAGATATTTTGTGACACTTATAGCTATGATTCATCATACGAGGATTTTATCTTTTGATATTAATGAAGAAATTTAGTAATATTATTGTTGCTCAAACTTTTGATTTTACATAACTATTTTTGAATTTTGTATTATAAATTGAATACCTATCAAACATAATATTTGATGGTTGTATTTGTATGTAAAAATATCTATTTCATCTTTTTTATTTTTGTTCCGTTCAATTATTTCAGTTTAGTTTTTTATTCAGTTCAACTATTTCAGTTTCAATTATTTCAGTGTAGTTTTTTATTCAGTTCAACTATTTCAGTTTTGATTACTTCGGTTTTTTCTCACCTAGACACATAGGTATAATATACCAAGGGGCATTTGTCTCAATTGTACAAGGTGTTTGTCAAAGGTGTTTCTACCTAAAATAGGTTAAAGGTTCTAATATCATAGTGGACAAAAGATGAAAAAAATTAGCTGGTATTCCTACCTAAAATAGGTTATAAGAGTTCAAGTATCATAGTGAACAAAAGGTGAAAAAATTAGCTGTTCAGAAAAAAAACATAGGTGTATATATTTTCACACCTACTAAATGAATTAATGATTTTCACGATTATGATGATTGAACAAACTAAATGAAAAACATCGAAACATAAAATTATAAATTTTTAATCAATAGCCATGCATAAAATCAATGAAAGAAATTCATAGCTGAATTACAAAACTTCCTAATTTACAATTCTAACCCCCAAATATAGTACAATCTAACCCCTACACCATCAAATAAACATAAAAAAAACTATTTATCTCTATGTTACGTCAATTTTCTCGTTATTATGACATCGTTAGATCACTTCAAACAAAACTTGTGTTTAGAATTGCAAGTTGCGTGCCGATACTGATGAGTAATGTCCTTAGCAATTTTAAGGGCATCGCATGATGTACCAAGAAGACCTCTTCTTGTAAACCCTGCGGTGTATAATCCGTTCTCTCCTTTCCATCCATTTGGAAAAGGCGTTTTCGGCATTCCTTCATCGGTAAAAAAGTCGCTTCCCTGTTACACATGACATGTATATTCTTTAAATATCAAGGGTTTGTTACTTGTTAGTATGTCTAAGTTGGGTGTTTATTTATGTTTACTTATTTATATGCTCAGAAATAATACGCTTGTTTGAATTATGTGGGCCGTACTCAATGAAACAACTCATTATGAAAGACAAAATAACAAGATCATAATATGCCCAAGTGCCAAACACATTTCAATTCTGATCATCCTCTCGACAAAAATGCAAGAACGTACATAATATTTTATGGTAACACTATTTCAAATTTAGTTTACTATAACTAGAACAGTAGTGCTATTATTATTCTTACAATAATAAAAAATGTACATTACTCTTTATTTAGAAACTTAATATTCCTATCGTAAACTAATTTTTCAAAATTAGTTTTAGTGCAAAAGAAATCAACTAAAAGAAATATAAGCATGGGGATACTTGCTGACAGTAACACATCATAAAATGACAACAAAAATGTTAAGAGATGAGAATCATCCAAACAAGTGCCATCAGTTTTTCACTTTTTTCTTTACTAAAAACCATTTTGTAGGCTTGTGTGTAAGGCTTGGAAAATGATGTGTGAGAGAGAATAAGATAAAATTATATAAAAATTCGTTTTTAAATTGTTTCATAGTTTCAAATCATAAACACCACTACTACCTATTAACAGGTGTCAATATTTTTTTTTTTCATAAAATAAAAAAAACAGAAATAACAATTATTATTTTTTATAATTGGTGTCATGAAATTTACCTTAAGCCAAAATGGCACATTGCTCTTGTATCCTGTTGCCAAAACTATTGAATCAAATGTACTTTCTTGACCATCCATAAATCTTGCTCCATTTCTAGTGATTTCTCTCACTCCTTGCTCCACCACCTACAAACATTCCAATAAATCACGAAAAAATAAATATTTGTCTTGTACAACCAACAAATCCATGTGTCAAAACATTTTCAATATGTACCTTGATGTTACCCGATTTGATAAGCGTTAAGGCACCAGTGTCAAGCACCGGTGTCTTACCAGTGGCATTTTTAAGCTCAAGTGGGCCAGTTTTCGGCCTCCGAAGGCCTAACTTATTGGTGTTTCCAAGTGTTAAACTCGCCAAAAACAAAATTAATTTATCCACCACACTTAGCGGCAACCATTTGAGAAGTGCGATAGCTATTCCGAATGTTGTGAATCCAAACATCTCTCTAGGTAGAACATGAACCTATTTCCATAAAAATACCCAAGCAAATGTCACCAAAAGTCAACCAAGTCAACACTTTTTATACATTGTTGATCGCATTGAAATGATCATTCACTATACAAGTTTTAAGGCATGTGATGCAACTGCTTTCTGTCAAGAAACACCTTTTTGACAAAAAGATGAAATACCCAAATGGAAAGAAGCAAAATTTAACAGTTATAATATAAAAAGAAAGAATTCAAGAAATACAAAAGAAAAATCTTGATAGTATCAAAATTTTGGTAGTCTTGTGACTTAAACTACTATTGTGAGTAATATTTCTTTTAAATAAAAAGACCCATTTCAAAAAGTGAACTAAAAGGTAAATTTGATTGACTTCCACATATAAATATGTAACAATAATACTCTAATCATCACCAATTCACCACACACACACACACTGAAAAGAAGAACATGATGATGATAATGATGAAGATGAACTTACAGAGTTTCTAACAACCATAAAAGGACTTGCATTGTAACGGCAAAGGTCCAAACTAACCTCCATACCAGAATTACCACATCCAACAACCAAAACCCTTTGATCTTTAAACTCACAACCACTTTTGTACTCACTTGTATGCTTAACAACCCCTTCAAACCTCTCAATCCCCTGAATCTCCGGCACCACCGCCTCCGCATTCTCGCCGGTAGCCACCACCAACCACCGTGATTCATACAAACAATCTTGTGTACTCACTTTCCAAACCCCAATTTCAAAATCAAACTCAGCTTTTGCTACCAGTTGGTTGAACTTTGGCTTGATGCCAAAGTGATCTGCGTAAGCTTCCATGTATGAAACAAACTGTTTTTTCGAGGGGTATTTTGGGAAATTTTTTGGGTAACCAAACAATGGAAGCTCGCAAAATTGTTTAGGGAGATGAAGTTTCAAACGATCGTAAGTTTTATGTTGCCATAAAGATGCAATGCAGTCACTTCTTTCAAGAACAATTGATGGGATTTTGTTTTCTTGAAGAGAAGCTGCAACAGCTATACCAGATGGACCAGCACCAACGATGATTGGCCCATCAAATTTTATGTAAATTTTCTCTTTTTCGCAAGAATCCATCAAATATTTGGAAAAAAAAATGTATCAAAAGATGAAAACCCACTATGGAAATCAAGAAAATGAAGGGTCTTTAGAAATCTTGAAGAAAGGCTCTGTTTTTCAAGAAATGCTCTGTTTTCTTCTTATGTTTTAGTTTAGAAACCGAGAGTTTATATGGTTGAGTGAATTGAAATGTGAGTTTTTTTCTGACGGTATTTAAATGCAGAGAGAGAAATATAGATGTAAAGACAGACGGAGTTATATATATATATATATATAGATAGAGAGAGAGGTGTAAATATGGAGGCGTGTAAGGAAACGATTTGATTCACTTTCTCAAGGTTCTTTCTTCTGAGGCAATTCTATGCAGAAAAAAGGAAGAGGATTTGAAGTGAAGTGAAGTGGAGTGAAGTGAAGAGGTAGAGTGAAAGTGTAGAAGGGAGGGAAAACCATAAATACATTTATACATTAACTTTGTACGGTTGAATTGATCTTACATTTTCTTAAAGCAATCTTTATGTTTTTTTAATAATCATCTACCAACCAAGTGGTTATACCATAGTGGTATCCTCTTGATTCTCTTCTGAGAGCTGTTGGGTTAAAATTCAACTTAAAGTAACATGCTCTTGGTTGAAAGAATTGGTTTTCCTAGTTATAAGTTTTCTCTTAGGGTAAAAGGAGTAGTCGTCGGGTAAGGTAATCGGTTAAATGTGGGGATCGGCTACACTGGCGCCACTGTCATCAGGTAGTGGTGGGTAGGGTTGAGCGGTTACTTTTAACCGAGTCGGCTTAGTAATTTCGAACGTTAAAAAAGTGACTGTTGCCAAAAATCCGACCGTATGAAAAAAATATATATTAATTTAACCGACACTATAAATAAACCCCATAATATATTTTTCTTTCAACCTCACATCAATTAAATTGTATTTTTCTTATACTCGCAACCAAAAAATGGACCACTGTAACATTTATATATCACCCAACTCACCTTGCGAA
Source organism: Stevia rebaudiana (assembly GCA_009936405.2). Taxonomy (NCBI): domain Eukaryota; kingdom Viridiplantae; phylum Streptophyta; class Magnoliopsida; order Asterales; family Asteraceae; genus Stevia; species Stevia rebaudiana. The sequence goes on from WOUH02000001.1 coordinate 9,539,540, forward strand.
AAGTTATATTATATTATCAGGGGTGAGAGTATTGAATTTTTAGTAAGTGCTGTTGCCGAAGCTCAAGCCGAATCGGGAGACACGGCTACATCAAGTAGAACGCATATCAGACGTGATCGTGAACAAGCTCAAGAGAAGCTAATGTGAGACTATTTCGTAGTTGCTCCGGTATATGGGAAACACATCTTTCGCCAGAGGTTTCAAATGTCAACGAGGTTGTTTTTAATAATTGTAGAAGACATAGAAGCAAAGTTCGATTTTTTAATGAGGGAGTGGACGCAAGGGGGAAGAAAGGTTTCACGGCGTTGCAAAAATGTGCGTCGACGGTTAAATGACTTGCAACCGGTAACACTCCCGACGAATACAATGAGTACTTAAATACGGCTAATAGAACATTGTGTGAATGCCTAGAGCATTTTTGTAATGCTATAATTCATTTATACCGTGTAGAATTCTTACGAAAATTAACAAGCCACGACATTGCGCTATTGTATGAAGCACATGAAGATAGACATGGAATTCCGGGTATGCTAGGTAGCATCGACTGTACACATTTTGATTGGAGAAATCTTCCGACTAAATTTCACGTATAGTACATGAGAGGTGATCATCAGTACCCAACAGTCAAGTTAGAGGCGGTGGCTTCAAATGATTTATAGTTTTGGCATGTTTTTTGTGGTCCAGCCGGCTCCAACAACGACATCAACCTTCTCCAACAATCGTCACTCTTTACAACCGAGGAACTTGGAACCGCACCTAAGTGTCCGTTTTATGTCAATGATCGTCTATACAAGCATGGAACTATCTAACGAACGGGAAGAATATTGGTATGAAGCCCTTCTTAATCGGTAATCAGATATTAAACGCGACTATATGGAGAAAACTGTTAAAGACTCAAACTTTATTAACTTGAAATGCTTAACAATAATAGAGATCCAACCCTCTATATATAATAGACACTAAACTTGTTCACCAAGTAAATAACCATAATCTAATTATAATCTAACTCAAACTAATAAAGACACTAGAAAACCCTTAACTTATTATTTATTACAAGTTTAGTCCAACATGTATTCTCTTTCTCTCTGGTTATATAAACAAAGCATTAAGTACATGTATGTTATAGGATTGTTGTTCTAGACTAAAAAATTGTTTTGCAGTGAACACATGTATAAGTGTCGTTTTAGAGTTAGCCATCAACTCTAGTTAGTTCTCTTATCTAAAAAATACTTTTAATTTATGTCGTGAATCAACTAAAAACATATAGAATCATACGTATTTGACCGATTTTTATACGATCATAAGACGTACTCTTCCACTACTCACTCCTTGTTCACTGTTATATTAGATCATATCATTATAATTCTTTATTTATCATAAGTCTACTATAAAAGTTTCTTGCACTCCCATCACTCTTCACTCTAACGGTTTTATTTATAGCAATTAAATTGGGAGTCTTGGTGTAAATTTTCCTTTTAATTGTTGTTTTTTCTAGCATCTTGCTAGCTTTTCCTTTTCTATATAATTGGTTGGCTGTTAAAAAAAAAAAGCAATTAGATAGAAACAAAAATAAATGCGTATCAATTAAAAATAAAATAGTAATTTAAAAGCTACAATTATGAACAATAAAAATACACTAATAAATAAATAAAAAAACTAGTCTTGATTGTTGATAGAGGATCTTTATTTAAAAGAGCTCATTTTGTTGTCATATGTGAGTTCTTTTCGTGTCATCATGTACAATTTCAACTAATGTGGAAACATTTGTGTTCATAAATTGATTTTGGTCCAAAATGGGTGAAATTGAACGGGAGACCACTCATGTCCGTGGTGCATAACCATGGACCAAGCCATCGTGGCATAGTATTTCATGCGTAGCCACGCTATCACATCGGATAATGCGTAAGTCGTGAAGATGACACCTAGTCAAAGGATTCTAAAAATAGTTTTAAGTAAATTTATAAAATTTAATTACAATAATGCTACTTGTGTTAGGAATTGTGTGTTGTCTACATCATTTTCTTAGGACTTGTATTACTACATGAGCCAAAGTATGATCTAAATCATTCTGTATGTTTATACAACATATGATTAAAAGGCCGCAAGAACCATTAATAAGTGTAACCAAACAACCGCTGGTTCTTAGCAATTCCGATATAGCCTCTTAATGTAATAATTAAGAGGCTATATACCAAACAATCAATTATTGATCAAATCAGGTATGATAGAAGTAATTTTGTAACAAAGAAAAACCTGTATAAAGCAAAATAAATTGTGATACGGTTAGCTAGCTTAGATTTGAGGGTGGTTGGTTTAGACTTTTTAAGTGATATGTGGTCCTACTGAAATTATAAGATGTTAGAGGGGAACTTATGCAAAATTTAGAAGTAGGTGGTGTTATATTGGAACTTTTGGTGTGGTGGGAGTGTGGGACGTTGGATATCATAAGATGGAACTAGGAGCTAGGTCGTACATTACATGGTATGTTTGCATGACTAAAATGTCATCATTAGATTTTCCACGTTGTTATAGGACAAAAGACAAGTATTTAGCAAAGATTTGTTTTGTGATTCTATAGCTATTGAATGATCACATGTAATCCCAATTTTGATTCTATAAATGTTTGTTGGATCTTGTTTCTAGATTTAGATATTATGGTAGTGATTCGGTGATGTCACTATTTTAACTTTTAATATGCCGTTTTGTTCGAAACCAACAATTTAACGACTTCGCTTAAAATCAAATTCTTGCTAAAAACCGTTAATTAAACTAATTTGAACTGAGTTAATCTTTTAGAAACGTGCCCTGCTTGTTTGGATTACATATTAACACATGGATCTTGGTCAATCAATCGTTAAGTTTTCTTGGCACATCATCGACAATTTAAGTCACATCTTTGTTGGATTACCGATTATGGCCTAATCAAGTCTCAGTGAGTTGCTTCATTAGTCAATCACGAACAAATCTTTTTTACATGTGGGTTGATTATAAACCATCTTAATTTTCATTCATTTTTTCGTCCAGGATCAATTAAATGTTTTGTTTGGACGGCATCGATTAGCCAAAATTAGGGCATCAAAGATAATTCTTTTATAAAGTTAACAAAATGTCGGGTATTGCAACCATTTTGAGGAGGGAAAATTTTGAGGTAAAACCCTTTGGCTCGATCACTCAAAAGTTCTTATTCCCCCGACTAAGACTTAAACATGAGACCTCTGCATATGAAAAGGCCCTAGGCACCTCATCTTAATCACTGGGGCTAATGAGATCACCATTCCTTATGCGAGAAACTCGAGAATCACACTTAAATAAACTTAAAATATTTCTCATTTCTTTATACGTTAATATTTTTGAAAACGAATTGCACCATCGAATCACAATTTTTTCATTCTTTCAAAGTAGTATAATTAAGCCACAAAAAAAAACATAAAAAAAAAAAATTTCACGCAGAATTGTGCTACACACTGCACATATGCATTATGTAGGTAATTCAACTATTTTGATTTCACATACCCTATAGCTAAACTTTAAAAACTAAGCCCCTGAAAGCTAAACCCATGAAAGCTAGACCCTAAAGCTACAGCTAAAAGTTAAACCTTAAAGCTAAATCTTAAAGCTAAACCTTAAATTATAAAAACTAAAGCTAACCTCAAAAACTAACCCTAAAAGCTAACTTTTAAACCCCAAAGATAAACCATAAAACTAAACTTTAAAAGCTAACCCATAAAATCTAACCCTTAAAGCCTAAAATTTTGACATGATTTATTTTAATTTTATACTCGTTTGAAAAATGAGGAAATTTATGATTCAATGGTGCAATTTTTGAAAAATAATAACGTATGAAGATATCATAGATTTTGAAGTTTACTTAAGTAATGGTTTTTTGTTTTCATACGAGAAAGTGGTTTTGTATGAACCTTGACTGGATCAGTTGTTCCACAAAATATTTAATAGTCTTCATTTTTTATCATCGGGATGTGAAAATGACAATCTATTAGACGTCGAATAATTTATGGAACAAGTTGAAAGGTTTGGTTGTTCCCATACAAAAGGTTACATTTTTAAACTCATAAAATCTCTTTACCGCATTAAACAATCTTTCAAATAATTGCACAAATCAAATTCCTTGCATATATAATGTGTATTATACTATTATAGAAAGGCTATATGGTGATGGTTCACCTAAATACATGATGTTTGTCAACATAAACCTGTTTCGAGTAAACAATGGATCCTTCTATTCTTGTATAGATCAATTTCAAGTGTCTATCACGAGAATTATAAAATATAGGCTTAGAAAAGTATAACTGCTTGTTCAGACTAGTATCTTATTTTTTAAATTGACCGTTGGAGTTGTTAGTGTTAGAAAAATAAAATTAACAATAAATTAGTAGGATTAGTTTTGCATCATTTTCCAAACCAAAAGATATGAACATATAAAAAGCTTATTCTCACATGTACAAAAAACATTTTTAAATAAATGTTTTATAGGTTTTATATATAAACATAATAGTATTCAATTCTTACGAGTATTCAAATTAGGTAAGTTAGTTTTAAGAAAAAAATTAAAAAGAAAAGCCATATCACCATTTAACTTACTAAACGTACACACGTACACACATGTCTGTTATATAGGACTAACATATTAATTGTAGAATGAGAGATTATATTGAGAAAATAAAAAGTTCGAGTGACTTAATTAATAACAATCGTGAATGTTGTTAAAATTTTATGAAGTTACTAACTATTTTTTAAACCTTAGAATCATATCCCTCCAAAAATGTAACAAATAATAGAAGACTAATTTTAACCATGGCTTTGCCTTTTAAGAAGTGAAAAAGTAAAGAGCTATATGATACAAGTATGAATGTTTGAGGCCCCTCCATTGCTTATAATTATAGGAATATTTGGTATGGTATGATTAGAAAGGGTGACATGCATTTCCATTACAACAGTGAATTTGCTGGTTGGTACTAAATTAACTTTCCTCCACATATTCTGCAATAATATTATAAGATATATTAATGATATATACTATTTACAGTACCGGAATAGTTTGCCATCAAACGTGGGATTGAATATTAACAGTACACGATTCACTACAATAAAAAGACAGAGTTTAAGGTTAGGGTAAATCATCCTAAAGTTCCAAACCTGAACATATGTTTAGTTCATTCAGTTTTGGGGCAACGCCAACCGCCTTGCCGCTGAGTTAGGCTGATTTACCTCTCACGTGATGGACCAGGGGCGGTCTGGCGTGGCCCAGTTAGCGTGTCCGGAACTACACGTTTTTTTTTGCACCAAAGTTCATTCAGTTTTAACATATGACTTGAGCATTTTCTCTCTTTTTATTTTTAGACAAGTCTTTATGTTGATTTACTTATGATTATGAGTCATAAAATTGTGTGTGATTAAATCTATACATCCTTGGTTAACATTAATCTTGTATTTGAGTATAAACGTGTCTCTGCCATACAGATAGTCACATATGGAGGAGGGTGATTTATTTGTTTCAGTTGTAGGTTTCCTCATGTTAAAAAAATTACTATTAGAGATGACATAGGTTTACTTTATAGGTGGCTTTCTTCATCTGAAGTATTAGTCTCTCTCTCTCCATGCATGATGCAACCAGTATTTGAAAAAAAAAAAAGTAAAATGCAATTTGCATCCCAATGGTTGGGTTTTAGTGTCACCATGCGTTGTCATTGTGTTGAATTTGTACTATGAGTCTCAGTGTCTTCTAATTGCTGTGAATTGGGTCTCTAAGGGTAATGTCGACGTTGGTCACAACTGTTAAAAAGTCAAACGACCCCATTATTAGAGTGAGCGGTATTGCATTAATATCGTCCACCTTGCAGTTATTCCGCACGTTAAGCGCCTTAACCCCCGTCCCCCAGGCATCCCTCCTTGACTCTATCATCGCATCAATAGTCTTCTCCGACACACACCAGAAGTGCGCATCACTAAATGGCACTCATCCAAGCTCTGGAAACTGATGCCGTAACATGTATGCAAACTGCAGGTGCAAAGAGGCTTAGTATTCTTTTCCATCTTTTTTTTTACTGAACTTTGACCTCCGATAATCCTAGGGGACCTAATTCAAGCAATCATAAACCATGAGAACTCAGAGTACAAAATAAACGCGATGAGAACGTACGATGACAATGAGCATGAATCATAGGTACCCAAATTATAGTTTACTCTAAAAATGTTACTAAGTTTCCTATGATGTTTGCTGATGAAGGACCAAGGCTCTTCTCGTGTCCGCTCCTTTTGAATGTCTTAACTTTCACTTTTTTTATTTTATTCAAATGAGGTGGATCCGATGTGTGTGTGACTTCAACGTTCAACATAACAAACGTCGGTCGTGATTTATTTAATGCATTATTCAATTAATAAACGCCATATATATTTATTTTGACACATACAATCCCTAACGCAAAAGGTATGTATCATGTAATTAAAATGCATTGTTGAAGTCAAACTTTAAATTAACAATTTAAGTTTAGGTTAGTAACGATATATAATATATTCGGTAGCAACTATATATTGGGAAAGAAGAGTTGGCGTCGATATGGACTATATTTTAAAGAGATATTATCATATATACTAATATACCCTTTCTAACTTCTTTAATAACAAATATCCTTTAGTTTAAAACAAAATTACATATTTCTTTATTTAAGATAAAATACCCAAACTATCATTTTCTCAATTCTAAGAGCATTCACAATAGCTTTCTTATTTTTCTGTGAGGAGATCTTGCATAATTTAGGGTGTGATTAGAAGTGGTTGTGAGTAGAGGAGAGAGAAATATTTGGGGTTTTGTTTCTTTTTCTCCTAAAGTTAGGAAAAAATATGGAGATGAAGATTTTGTTGTAGGAGAGAAAAAAAAGTAATCATGTTATTTTAATAGTTTTTTAAAGTGGTTGTGAGTGAATGAGAGAGATAAAGATAATAATAAAGATACGAAAAAATATTATTTAATTAGAAAAAATACAAATAGAGATGGAAAAGCTAATGAAATGAATGCTCTAATAACACTGTTCCCAGCTTACAACGATCGTTCCCAGTTCTGGTCATAATCCTCTATATCTCCTAATCGAAGAAGAAGCTTATCAAATCGATTAATGACGCCCTGGTTCCTCAAATCGATTAGGGTTATATTCCCCAATATCTCCGAATCTATCAAGAAGCTTCTGTAATTGATTAATGGGCTAATGGCCCTTGGTTCCTTAAATCGATTAAGGTTCTGTTCATAATCCGACCCCAACTTTGTCTCTCTGCCTCCTAATCAGGTTAGTAGCAAAATACAATTTTGAAAATCGAATTTTGAAACAGAGGTCGAATTTTAATACTCCTTTATATTATAGAACGCTAATTGATGGTTAAAACAGGTACTAAGAAAGTTGAAACTTGTTTCTATTACAGAACCCTAATCGATTATTGAAACAGGGGTCGATAAGCTGCATAGATATGAGGATTTCAGATATATATAAGGATTAAAAATTTAATTATTGAAATAGGCGTCTATTACAGTGGCTTATGTTTTTTAATACATTTATATTTAGAATTGAACGGTATTGTAGTTGTTAGAACTTTTATTTGTATTTGGAGAAATGTTTTAACAAGAGGAAATATGTAAATTAATCAACTACTAAACAAAAGGGTAAATATGTAATTAAGAAAATGCCTCTATTTTAAACTATAATTGGTTAGGAAATTAAGTTGTACTTTCTTGTTTCAGTCAAATTTTTACTAGAAATAGTTATAAAGGAGGGAAATTATGTAGAAATGTATAACAAAGTGATTCATCTCTTATATAAAAGAACAATAGGAGAGTGCATAAGGAGACACTCAAGTGGTTAAGGTTTTTGTCATCTATCCTAATATATTCATTTGATGTTATCATGTTATCATGTTAGAGGCATGCATGCAATATATTTTAAAATTCAGAGTAAGATCAAAAAAAAAAAAAATTGAACGGCTAATAAAATGTCACCTTACATAGTTACATTAATATATGTGGTCATCTCATGATTCTAAATTTCTAATTCTTTGAAAGCTAGTATTGCACTCTAGTTATCACATAAAATCACATCCTTGATCTTAACCCTAAATTAAAAATCAAATCCTTTAAGACTTGGCTTTCGTAGCTGGCAAAACTATAATAAGTCGTTATGATGATCTCCAACTAATAAGGCTTTTCAAAACATGAAATGCATAACCAGTCACAAATCTTCTTTTGTCAAATTCTTTGCAAAATTAGCATAAGCATATTGTCAAGAACAATTGTATGATTTCTATAATAAAAAAAAATGATTCGAAATCCATTGGTTTAATTAGCAGGAACAAATTTACTAACAACCTTCATCCGCTTTTGATAATAAACAAAAAAATCAGACTCAATTCGTGAGGAGCATGAGACAACATTAACATAACGGGCCGCCATTAATGGCTGCCATGGTGTAGCTTGCTTGACAACTAAATTATTGTGATTTCTTAAGATTCTTGTATATGTTGGAAGCACCACTTGTATAGCAACTTATCAACGGATACATCAAAGCAACCAAAACACCGAATTAATTTATGATCTTGGGTACAAGCGAGAATAGTAAATGCAACACATGAATCATGAACCGAGTAGGGGAAGAACCTTTAGCAGCTGAAAGAAGTACTCAGTAGCAACCTCTTTAAGTGGGAACCTTGCTGTGATAAGCCCAACTCAGCAACCATATAAGCCCACTACAAACTCTACAAACACAAAAAAGAAAACAAGCCCATTAAGTTGATAGATAGAGCCCATGAATCTTTTAACATATATCCATGTATCAAGTCATCACGGTGACCATTGTAAAATACTAATTCAATCTCACAACTTTCCAACGTAATTTCCTCTTATATACGTAGGTACCACAATGAAACTACTATAGATACATTAATTATATTGGTGTATGGTATATCCACCATATCATCATCGTTAGCACTTAAGGATGGAGACATGGCTCGCTTAATCTTTTTGTAGGACGAAAGCAAAAAACCAAAGGGGTCCGTTTGCAAAAAAAGAAAAAAAAAATTTTTAAGTTTTTTTTTGAACGGCGGAATTTTATTAAAAACAAACAAACCCACAAACAAGCAAGGTGCTAGAATGCGGACATACACCAAAGTTTAACTGAAACACCAAATTACAAAACAAAATTAAAAGAGCTCCATGCCTCCCACTCCAAATTACTAATTTTTGCTCTAGCTTTAATCCATTGGAATCCAAGCCTTTTAATTTCCTCTCTAAGCTTGTTGAACGAGGCCCTTCCTCCGTTGAAAATCACCTCGTTTCTCATCCACCATAAACACCATATAGCCACCATGATAATTGCATGAATCAGTTCTTTTTTCGGGTCCGTGGTTGGGAGAGTCTCGTGTAATGTGAGTAGGTCTCTTACTTCAAATGCAAAAATGGGGGGAACTTTGCACCATTGCGCTATATATTGCCAAGCTAAGTCCGCCATATAACAAGCTATGAAAAGATGTGGAACCGATTCATCCTTCTCATTGCACAATGGGCACAAGAGAGATCCCACGTGGATGTTTCTTTTAGAAAGCGCATCTAGGGTAGGTAGTCTACCCATTTCGGCCCTCCATATCAATGTGTTAACCTTAAGAGGTGTCCATTTGCTCCATGTTAAGACAAAACCCGGTTGTGAATAATCGTTTAACGTGATCCTCTCCTTCAAAGCCTTAACCGTAAACGATCCGTCCCTTGAGCCTAGCCACTGCCAACTATCTGTTTCACCATTTAGAGAGGCATTTTGTAAAAGTTGTGCACATGCACACATTTCATCCTTTTCTCTATCAGTTGCCAATCCCCTAATCCAGCTCCAAGATATTATCACTGACGAGTTCTCAATCCTTATTCTCTCGTTGACCCTACATTGCTTGTCTGACTCAAGCTTATAAAGGCAAGGGAATTTGTAACACAATGGAATTTCCCCTATCCACAGATCCGACCAAAATCTAATGGACCAACTATCCCTTTAAACATAATTTTGAGATTAATCCCTTTCGTGTGAAGTGCAACATCGATTTTTGATAGGCTAGCCCATACCCCTGAAAAACCTTTTTTGTGGGGAACCAAGTTTAGGGACATTGTGAATTCCTTCCACTACTCTTTTCCAAAGGCTTTTGGATTCCACTTTGTATCTCCACCACCATTTAGCCAAAAGGCTTATGTTGAAGAACCTACACCGAGACCACCCATTTTTTTAGGCAACATAACTTTCTCCCACGCAACCCAGTGGATTTTAGTTTTATCTATGGATCCTCCTCCTGATCTTTTCCAACTTATTGATGACATTTACTGGTGCTTTATAGAGGGAGAAGGAAGACTGTTGAGAACTGATTTTATTAATGTCACTCGACCCCCAAAGGATAGGAGGGTTAACAATCAAAATGATGGTGATCTCCTAAACAGAGGTCAAG
>WOUH02000001.1:9562758-9573562 GCA_009936405.2 Stevia rebaudiana
CATACACCTTTGGCAGTTTCAATTCCGTTCAACATAAGTTAATTTCAATTCAAATTCAAATTCATGATCCCAAATAAGTATTTTTAAATGAAACATTACACTCACAACTATAAATACTCAAAATCCTCACTTAGATTGTTGGATTTTGATTGTAAAGCATACGTTTCTTTGGCTTAAAGAGATACCTAGAGCCGTATATTGAGTGATACACGTCCCCTAGAAGAGAATACTGTAATTTAGCATATAAAATGACAGGAACAGCAGCCACTACACTAATGACGATTGGTACCCAAATCAACTTTTTGTGATAAAGCACAAAGAAGCTGAAGCTAAAAGCAACCATCATGGTCATTATGGAGAGAAATAGTGTTGCTAAACCTATCATAAGTTTTTGCGGTAATGATTCAAAGAAATCTTCTTCATCATAACGAGATGTTACTATAGATAAGAAGATGAGGATTGAAGCCGAAGAGAAGGTTAAAGAGATAGCATCTGATATGACAAATGCAATGAAAATTTCTTTATGGATAAATGTAGGATAACCACCCGGATTCTGATCATACCCACTCGGATTCTGATCATACCCACCCGGAATCGAAAAGGCTACACCAAACACTATGGTCGCTATAAGAGCAGCAACCACCATACTTTGATTAGCGGTTCCTTTCATCCATTTTTCACCTTTAGAAACTAGTTCTCTATGATTTTCGGTGAATAAGTAGCGTGGTGTTTTACCAGCTACATTCTTCCTTTCTCTATACTGAGGAGGAATCATAGCCTCTACTTCCTACATTAGAAAACCATGATTAAAGCTCTTAACTTTTGATATTGGACATTGAATTTATTAAACAACAATTCAATATGGGAAAATCACCAAAATGGTCATCTTGACCACAATATCACAAAATGACCTTTGGAGCCTAATGTCATTTTGGTGAATATTTTTTGTTAAGACGACTATTTTAGTGATTTTCTCATTCATTATTCATGCATGGATCACAATGAACAAAAAGTGAGAGATTTACCTTGAACCATAACAATTCCCATTGCATTTGAAAGGCAACTCCCGATACATCATGAAGTCGATTTTTCTCTGCATTCTTTCCAACTAAATGCAACATGTTATTTCCTTCGGGATCTGTTAGAGGAACTATTAGGTCTTTCATAGACCCAATCTCATGTAATAAATTGTAGATACTCTCATGACGATGAGAGACAGCAATGTGAAATATGCTTTGCTTATTATCATTTTTCTTCCATATAAGATCAGGATATTGACGTATGAGCTCCACCACAAATTTAGTATTGCCCATTTCTACAGCAACAAATAGTACTCGGGAAGAGAATACCGGCCTCCCGCCGTCATTCAAAATTATATTTCCATTCTCATCTTTCGTCGGTGGGCCTCTAAGTAATGTATCAATGTCATCCTTAGGCATTCTCATTATATTTTCCCAAATAATTCTAAGTAACTTCGTGGCTTCACTTTCCTTTTCTTTCACATGTACTCCATAAACTACAATCCAATATAAGTATATATAATAACTAGATGTAGAAGTATGCTTATAAGAAAACCTACTAGCTATTTGATAACTTTATAGCGAATGAAATATAATAGATGTTATCTAGTGTAGAGATACTTACATGATTTTATGGTTCTCCAGAAAAAGTGTGGATCTTTAACAATAAATGCATAAGGCTTTCTGGCCAAAACTCCAAGTACGTCCTTAGTTCGTGCAAGTTCGTGGTTATCTTCCAATATTTTTAGTGCAATATCTGTGAAAAATATGATTATCACTTAGCGAGATAAAACAAAAACAGAACATAAAAGTTCAGTATGGAAGCCAATGTATTAAAACGTATTGGTTTAACTTTCAAAACGCTTAACATGATATATTAAAAAAAACCAACCAAAAATATGTCACTAAACTTATCTACGGTATGAGCGGATTTCACGATCCCAACAAGATTATATATGTGTTTAATTTTTTTTTTTTTGGGTTATATTTGTATCGGAGATAATTATGAATCTTAAATAAAAAGCAAAAGATAAATTAAAGTTTAGTAAAATAGATAATTATAAAGTAATTATTTATTTGTAATGTTTATCAGGTTTATTATATAGGTTAATTTAATTGTTTATTTGGTTTCCTAGTTTGAGTAGGATTACAAATATTGTTTAGTTATAAATAGGGGTCTAAGAAGTCATTGTAATTGTCCCGGTTTTATTATATACAAGAATTGATCAAGTTTGGTCAAACGCTAAAATTTTTGTGTTGGTATTATTTTTTGATCAAGAGTCTGGGCCAACAATTTGTGGACAACCACCTACAAGATTACTTACCGAAAAGATCAGCCTCGACGCATTTCAAAAGGACCCAACCTCGATTCACCTGTGTCCAATTATCACCGGTCATTTTATCAGACTTGTCGTACAAATATTTCACGGTATCATGGTTACCAAATAAAGCAGCCATGTAGAGTGGCATCATTCCCTGACCACCTCGGATTGTTAGTAATCTTTCGTTCTTATTCACCAATATCTCTGCTAAGTTCTTGTTCCCGACTACTGCTGCCAAACATAGGGCTGTGTTACCATTTTGATTTTGAAGCACCAATTCATTCACGTTCATTTGTTTCAGAAGTTCTTCCACGAATCTGGTGTTTTGGACCGAAGTTGCAATATGAAGTGCAGTTTCATGATTTTCAGTGATGCTAAACCGTACGAGCTCTGGTCGATCTGTAAGAATGCGATTTGCAGCTTCCCAGTCTCCATTAACTGAAGCATTATATAGAGGAACACATATATTTATGTAGTCCTCCCTTTCTGCAAAATAGTTAAAAAAAAATATGTAAACAAGTGAAAATATTTCTACGTTTTGATACCGGCTCTAAAGTAAGGACAGATTATTAGTACTAATACATGAAATATTCTTCCTATGGAGTTTTTCTTGCTAACTAGACCATCTCTTAGTTATGTGACCAAATGTGGTATTCACCAAATTGGATAATTCACAAAGACATCAAGATAATATTTTAGGAATTTCTTACCCTCAACTGATCAAATCGATTTCCAAGGTGTAAGAAATCACTCCAACGTACCTTTCATAATGCGATATGATAGTTGGTTGTAAGTTATAACTTTCACTATCTTAAAACTCGTGTACTACATGTGGTAACATAATCAACACCTAAAATTTTTATCATTGCATATATATATTAAGTTACTTTGTACCTTTTAAATATAAATTCTCAAATTTTGTTTGTAAGTATAGAAATAAATGAAAAGTCAAATTTCAAATTTAAATATAGTAAACTACGGTATTCGTCTCTTAAATTTGCAAAGCTTAACAATTTTAGTTAACTCTTAAGAGTTTTTATTCCCGTTTAAAATCTTAAGTTTTCGTCATTTAACCCTTAATAGAAAACTGTCAAGATTTGAAATGGTAAACAAACGATTTTACCCTTGGTGTGCAAGTCACGTGGGGGTGTTACCAGCAAAAGGATAACCCCATTAGTTTCATGGACCAAGAATGAAAGAGAAAAGATAGTTTGGGGACCAATACCATAGTTTTAAACTAGTAGAGACCAATCCAAGATTTTATACAAACCACCACATGGACCAAAATAGTAATTTACTCTAAATAAAAGTAAAACCGTTTGGGCTATTTTTTTGTTGAGCATCTAACTTTAATATATGATTACATAAATGTCACATGGCAAAACCATAAATTTTTATTTATTTTTTATTTTTTTTATATTAAATTATAAACTAGATTAAAATTTCAAAATCATTTACATTTGTTATATATTATCTAATTTAAGTATTTATTTTATATATTTAAAAAACTAAGTTGCACTTTTTATCCTTTAGGTTTGCAATATCTAGCACTTTCTGTCCACCGTTAACATAAATCATTTCCAACAATTCAATTCTTAACAATTTTCGTCCTTAACATTTCATGTCTTAAAATTTTTTTCCTAACGTTTCAAGTCTTAACAGTTTTCTTCTCTAACTTTCCAAGTCTTAATAATTTTATGTTAAAGGTTGAATGATGAAATTTGTTAAGACTTTAAACGTTAATGACGAAAACTATTATGAGTGGACTGAAACTGTTAAGCCTTACAAATCTCTTAAACGAAAACTATAGTTTACTCTATTTAAATTTTACATTTGACTATTCATAAGTTGTATAATTAGCAACTAAATATAAGAAATTAATATTTAAAAAGTATCTATTGCAATAATTTTAAACTCCAAACAATAATTTATAATCATAGAGATGTCAAACATTTATTTGTTTTAAGTGTTTACAATATAAGAATGTTTTAAGTGTTCAGATTATAATAACTTAATTATATATATGTTGGTCCAATTCCCGGTTTATAATTAGCCCAAGCGAGTAAAGGCTTGGGGCGGCCCATGTGAGTTTAGATATGGGTATCGCTTAATTATCCAAATAACAGGTAGGTTTTTAGGATTAGATCAATTAGACTTGGTGAGCAAGAATAGAAAAATTGATATGTATTATGATTATCTATTCTTGGTGTACAAGTGCAATTAGACTATATATACCTACCGGTCTAATGTGGTATGGATAAGAGTCGAGTATTGAGTTTTGATCTAAGTTTCTCAATAATATTGGAGTGTTAGTCCATAATTTCGATTGTGATTTGTGTTTTGTACCGGTTCTATACCAGAATATATATGCAATGACACAAATTTTAGATGTTAATTATGTAAATCGGTGTAATACACGGGTTTTAAGCTAGTTATTTATAAAAGGTTCAGTATAATTAATAACAGAGCTTACGAGCAAGTAGATCGTCACGAGGAAGATTGAATGTTGGTCGTATGAAACTTGAGGTTGAACGGAGACGTGGTACCGGTAGCGGTGGATTTGGCGGCATCTGATTCTGTACAGAGTTTGGTGGTGATTGATGGTGATTAGATATGGGTTGTTCCTGCAGCGGGCTTACAACATTTGCCTCACTTGTGGAAGCGAGTTCTATAGTTGCTGCAGTCATATTTCTATAATTTTTACTATTATCCTGCACAGTGATAACATTAATAACTTCATTTATTGTTGAAATCACTCAGATTTAAGACAAGAAGAAAAGAATAAACATTTGACTGAAAGGTGAACGTATAATTAAAAACCATGTAATCGATCAAATACATATTACAAGATGTACAATATACCTGTATGAGCTTCCGCAAAGAGATGAAGCAAATTTAAACAGAATATGAACAATCAAACACCATAAACTGAGATCGAACAACAAGAAGGACAATGGGAGCTGAGTCGTAAGAGGTATTCAGAGAACGAAAGAATCCAAAAGAGAGAGCTTTAATGAATAAAAGATCGAATTCAATCGATATGAAAGAAAAGTACAATTATTGAACTTACAATTTGTAAAACATGTACAATTTATAAAACATGTGTGGGGGCGGGCGTAGACCACCAATTAGACAAGTGGTGTTATTTGTGTTGACAATTTGATATATAAAAAGCAAACAATAAAAATATCAGAAAAACTGTTAATAAAAGTTGTAAAAAGTACATTTAAACCTTATAAATAAATATGTAGGTCATGTGTGGAGTAAAGATATTTTTTCAAGCTAATTTTATTTTATCTCTTTGTATTATATTTTTCCTCATGTAATTTAATATTTGTTTTACTAACTTTCTTATTTCTTATTTCACCATTTGATAATAATTTATTAATTTTATTTATCAACATGTAATAAATGGAATCTGACCTGATGTGTACGTATTAACCTTCTCAAAGACCAAATCCAAACCCTCCAAAAAAATATCAACCTTTATCTCGTGTCTCTAGCAACTTTTAATACTAATCATGTCTTTAGATAGATGCAACTATAACACGTACGTGAGATTCAAATGATAACTTTTGGTTTTTATATTAGAACTCTAATTACTCTATTTTTTTAGAGAACTCTTATTGAATTGTGGTGTATGTATTCTTTAAGTTATAAATGTAAATAGTTTGATGCAATTATTGATTTCAACATTCATTTTGTAAAATATTAGTAAACCTATTATATTCAACTTATTGTAACTCAGTGGACTTGGGAGCACTTAATGACTTTGGCAGCCTTGAGTATAACGTACTAACGTACTATATTTTGTTTTATTTTAGAAACATATATCACTATGGTACTCGATCATATTAAAACGAAAACGTTATGAAAGCGAAAACGTTCGATTTTCTTGTGGATTTTTTTAAAAGTAATGTTGTATATAAAATTTATGAATGTTTAAAAAAGAGAATCATGAGAAAACTAAAAATTTCAATAAACAAGCATTTCTATTAATATCATTCCATGTAATTTACCTATACTTGAAACTCAACTCTTGATAAACAAATGGACGACCTAGGTTGGTTCCCTGTCATTTCTAAGAAATTAGCGTAACCCCCCCCTCTATATATGGGAAATGTTCACTTGACACTTCTCACTTGTGTGAGAACTAAAAAACTCACTTAAGTTTTCTTTATAAAAATATTCTTCCATACTTATTATTTTTTTTTAAACAAATTACAACATATAATCATTAAATTTTGTATCTTTAATACCAAATAAAAAACTATTCCAAAATAAATACACGTTGAGTGGGTTAAACTACAACAAAGAGGAAATATCAAGACTAATTTAATAAACTTTCTTTCTATTTTGCTTTATCTCAATGCTAAACACAACTACATATTTAAATGAAAAATTAACATAAATAAGGCTCGAATATTTTAGCAACTAATAGAACATGGAACAGTAAATGCATACCGGACTAAACTACTTCTAATGTGGCTTTGGAAATGATTTAACTGGTTATTTGGACGGGTACCCGTTTAATGCGACTGGATGGGTTTGAGTATTTCAACCCATATCAGTTTGTGTATCCGGGAACTTGCGACCATGCCTGAAATAGATCGCGAGGGCTTATGAAATCAGATCTTCAACACCACTTTACCTGGTATGCGACCCCACTACATCTTGTTAGATTAAACCCACTCTTCAAGTGTCAACATCCTACCTCGAGTATCCTATCGCGAGGGTGTGTCATCGTTGCCCTCTTCTTTTTCATTTGCCATCTTCGTCCCTTGTTGCATGTGGAGATGAAAGCGTTATCAAGGTGTTTAATACAATTAGTCTTTGTATGCGATGAGAGTTTTAAATTCCTATTAGTTAAAAAAATGTAATTTAAGTAGTATAAAAGTAAAAAAAATTACTTACAATTAGATAGTAATAAATTATTTTGAGTTTAATATATGATTTATGTTTCTATCCAATTTATGGTCATAGTTAATGTGGCGGTAGAGGTAGGCATGGGTGATTAATTATTAGAGTAAATTACATTTTTTGTCCATTAAGATACTTTTGTCATTTTACAAACAAGTAATAGTAAACTTAACTTCTCCTAAGATAAAGGACTAAAACCAAGACAACTTTCAAACAAAGGATGCGTATTGTAATTTTGAAAGTTAAAAGGTCAAAATATGAAGTTTTAAACAACCAAGTGTAACTTACTCGGGAAAATATTTATAAAGAAATAATAGAAACTTTCTCCCATTTGGATTTTATCTGAATGTTTACATTTATCTAGCTTTGTGAATTGTGACTGTTTGCATTATACAATCGATGTGGTTTCGGCGTTTCGCATTGTGAACCAACTTCTACTCTGAGTCTGGATTGTGAAAATGCTTAAGACCACGAGCTGTCCTGGCCCAATGCATATGTATGCAGGTTAGAAAAGCCCAAGAAAGAGATAAGTCATAAGTTCTTACAAAATTAGACAAAACATTTTTTAAGTTTATATGAACTTGTATATTTCATACTTTATGTTCTAAAAGCGCTAAAATCATCCTTTATATATCTATTTAGTTTCAGTTTTTGTCCTTTATATGGGTGTAAATGCGTTGAGTTGAGTTGAGTTGAGCTAGAGTTTGCTTAATCTTGATCTCAGGTTATTTAATACGTTATGATATTATATACTAGTGTTACGCATGGGTCAAAATTATATTATAATATAATCTTTTACCCACATGACACCTAGATAGCATTTTAACAAAGCAAATAATTAAAATAACTGCATAAAACCTAAAAAACCTAAAAGGTAAAAATGAGCATTTATCAAGTGGGCCATTCCATATTCAGTGTACTTGGTTACGTAAACTCACTTCAAGAGTTCAAGTCACAAGTTAATTTGGGCCTATTGATCCTTATGTGTGAAAGTATACATTATTGGGTCTTGACCGTTCTTGCAGTTTGTTAGTGCCTTAGTGGATTGTTTTGATTACATGAACCTACACCAGGTTATAAACTTATAATAATATATCACTTTGACCTTACCCTTGAATGAAATAATGAATACAAAACCCTGTTGGGCTTCATATTCGTTTGTGGGTGTTTTGGGTATATAAAACTACACTGGATCATTCAAGTCGGTTTATGCTGATATTGACAATTAACTAGTGTGTAGTAATCTAGATTAATGTTATAAGAGCATTCACATTAGAGTCTCTAAAAATTATGTAAGTGAGTTCTTTATATTATAAAGATTGGTTGAAAGTGGTTGTAAGTAGAGAGATATAAAGAAACTGATGAAACTAGTAAATATAGAGAAACAATGTTCATTAAAGTAAATTGGAGAGAGAAAAGGTAGTAAAAAAGGTAAAAAGTGTTATTATTAAATTGAATAGGAGAGAGAAAAAGTAGTGAAAAGGTAAAAAATATTATTATTTAATTGAATAAGAGAGAGAAAATGTAGTGATTTTTTATGAATTATAAAGAAAAATATGAAGATGCTAATACGAATACTCTTAAAACTTAACAAACTAGTCATGAAAACTGCAGGCTAAAAAATTGCTAGCCAGATTCAAAGTGAAGTTATGTCTATTTTGATTAGTTTTGAGTCAAAAAGTACATTTTAGTAATTCTTTTTTAAAATTAAACTATAAATAAATAATTAAAATTAAATAAGAAACAATCATATTCAAACATTTATATAGCATCTAGTTACCTATGTTTAGATACTTGATTGACGGAGATGGTAGGGGCGAATGTGAGGCGCCAAATGACATCTGATAGCAATAGAACAATGATATGTGCGCATACTCAACCATGAACATGAGTCATTGAGTCACTTTTCATGTATTTATGATATGTTATCAATTTCTATAGAAGCTGAAATATAAATTAACACGGTTGGTTCTAAAGTTGATCACATGATAAAAGTACAATACAATAATAAAAAATGTCGTTGGAATTTAAAGAACAAATAATAAACACAATGACTGTAAAAATAAATAGAAATTAATGATTGTATGAATAGTAAATTTTATTCTCCATATTCACTTATAACAAGTTCATAGATATGGAAAGTTAATGGGCACAAGTTCACGGATACCACTTGAACTTGGGTCGGTTTTGAGTCTTGTATTTGTATTTTCGTGTAAATAGTACAAGTAACCTACGGAATTAGGTTACACTTGTGTTAGACCTCTCTATTTTGTGTATTGCATAGCAAATGTGGACGTATTTACTTTGCTTATAATCTCAAGTTATTAAACTACACGAGTTATTCAATCATATTGTTGGTCTTTCTCTGTCAATTAATGATTCGATCAGTTACTAGGTTGGATTCCGCCTATCGTGAGTGAGTTCAAGTCAATTGGTATAGAAAGATCCACCTTAGAAAAATATCAAGACCTTAGAGTGTAGTATTATAAAAATACTGACAAGTGTTTTGTTCACAAACATTCACCAATATGGTGCCTATGTCTCTAATGTGAACGTCTTGTTTACCTTGTGCATATAGATAAGTTCGAGTCATAGCGAGTGCATTGATGTGTCCAATACAAACGTTATGGTGTTCAATTCTTATGATGAATTTTTCAATGTTGAGGTACACCTAATACTCCAATGCGGGCGGCCAGGTTCAATGTTGTTGGACTAAGTGTTCAGTTACCGTACAAGCTATATAGAGTCACAAGATAGAATGAGTGTATACGCTTTTAAAGCGATTTGAAAACTCTACACGTTTACACAAATTCTCCTATCAAATGCAATTTTTGATTTATTCATATTACTTTTCTTATTGTTCATTAATTGCATTATGTTATATTTATTATGATGATTGTTATTGATTGATTGCTTAACATATGTTCTATTGATTATTTCCGCCTCTCATATGACCCAATATTCACCACCGTTTTGTCCTTAATCGTTCCCGACAGAGGGATAAACCTAGGTAGGGGTGATTTCTCATATAACCTAGTTTCTAATGTTTTTTGTTAGATCAATATAAGAACATGACAAAACAATAAAGAAAGCCAAAACAATGAAAAATGATTTATACATATCATTTAGTTACTGCGTACACGACCATCATTGACTTAGAGACATGGAAGTTTATAACCGTGGACCAAGAAGGGGGGCCGGTATATGTACTCGTAAGCTCTCTTTTATGACGGCTCTGAGATAGATACTGCAAATCCTCCTCGACAATCATGGATCTTCCTTGAGCTATTTCTTTCACTTCGTGTTGTAGCTTTCTCAATACTCTTGGGTTACTTAGTAGCTCGCTCGTTACCCACTCTAGACTTTTTGTTGAAGTATCTATTCCAGCAACAAATACATCCTAGAAAAAACACAATAATTAATATTTTTGATCGACTGGCCTATGTGCAGTGGCGAACCCAGAAAATTTTTTCATGGGGGTCGAAATTTTCTTAAGGTCGTTTGAGTATTATTATATGGTAATTTTTTTCAATTTTTGATCGG